>JAJIBD010037896.1:0-336923 GCA_021461705.1 Cryptotis parvus
GGAATGAAACATCCAGGCACCAGGCAAGGACCCCGGTTTTTCCGGAGGATTCAGAACTTAGTAAGTTCCCCCTCCGGATAAGTAACAAAGTAACATATGGGCAGGTTTGTTTTTGGTGTTGACTTCGTAGATACTGCAATCCTTGCACTTGTTATTTTTTGTGCTTGGAACCCTGCCGTTATGGAGAATGATCAGCGCCTGTCTGAAAGAAGACAGATGTGGAGACATTCTCCGCAAGGGAAGCAGTGAGTCTCGCAGAGCACCTAGAAAAGCATGTCCGATTTAAATAGTAACAGTGGAGGAATTGAAAAGGGAATGGAGCAAAAAACAAAGCAAGGTGGACACAAAAAAAAAAATAAAGGCCTGATCAGGGAAAAAGGTAACTAAGTCTCCAGGACAGTATCCAGTTCTCGATGAATTTTTCAAACTTGTCGATCTCAGAATCTGAGGGAAGAAAGGGAAGATGTGTTTAATTCGAGAGGAAGAGGCAGAGTTAGAGGAAACTGCGGTGGTATATGAGAGGGAAAGGTATGATCCGGAGCTTACCAGACCCCCGCCATATAACCCGCAAAACAACAATTATGCAAAAAAGTTCTCAGCACCTTCAGCTGAGGGTACAAGTCTCATTCCTCATAAAACTTGGAGAAAATTGGCTTCGCCTTTCCTGTATTTGAGGATGCTACCATACATAATCGGTTCCATCAACCAGTGGAATATAAGCAACTTAAAAGATTTGGCTGAGGCAACCAGGAGTTATGGTGTTTCTTCGAGCTTTACTTATAGCTCTTGTGGAAGGCTATCCACCCAAAGGCAGACTGTCTCTTGCCTTATTTACTATAAATTTTCTAATTTTGAATGACGAAGGCCGCTCAGCTGCCAATTGAAATACTAATAATGTTTGTTCTACTAATATAAAAGTAAAATGGAAAAATGTTTTGGATAACCAATGGTATGGACCGGATCCTGTAATTTCAAGATCCAGGGAGCTGTTTGTGTTTTTCCACAGGATAAGGAAGATCCAATTTGGGTACCGAAAGATTGACATGCTACATCCGCCAAGATGACAAGAAAAGCTGATTATTTTGACGTTGCTGATGAATCTGCAGCAGAGCTTCCGGGAAGAAGGAATGACTTTGGGCGATAACCAGGACATGACCGATGCCAGTGCCAATATGAAAAGTCAAACAACGAAAGCAAAATGACTGTGAAATATCTTGCGGGCAGTTGGTCGCAGGAGACAGAAGGCCTTGTTATATTGACAATTGATGGACATTGTTGCTCTTAACAATTGATGGACATTGTTGCCACCCAAGTTGAACCCATTACCCTTGGGGATTTTACTGAGTGGATGTTTTCCGCCTTTAACTTCTTTAAGGTATGGGTGGGGGTGGGAATTTTTGGTGCAATCTGCTGTGCTGGCATGTTCCTTTGCCTCTGGTTGTTACGCAAACTTATAGCACGTCATGCCCAGGATAAAGCTGTAATCATACGGGCCATGGCAGCCTTGGAGCAAGGCGATCTCCCCAGGTTTGGCTTGCTAGCCTCAAGAGAGATCTTTGAACATGGTCTTGGCACCAGGAGGTCTTGTTGCCATTGCACCCTGTAAGACATGTTTAATAGCACGTTGCAGCCTTTGCACTCTTTAGGCTTAGTGCCATTGCACAAGGAAAGGTGTAACGCTGTTGTCTCTTTCTCCAGGCAACCACCCTCGATCGGCTGGTGCTGAAGAAGTATAGGCCTTGATCGGGTAGATGCCTAGGTGTCTTTTATAAAACAAAAAAGGGGAGATGTTGGGAGCCACTGACTCCGCCCACTGCCACGTTGCCTTCCAGCGCATGCGCAGAATCCCTGGCGTGGTGTGATTGGGCTTTGTCCAATCACGGCATGTTTCGTCAGCTCATACGAGCTCACACCACCTGTGCCAGCCAATGGGAAGTGAACACGCGAATCCACACCACCTGTGCCAGCCAATGGGAAGTGGACACGTCGAATCACACCATTCGCGCCAGCCAATGGGAAACGGACATGCCAAACAGCACTGTATAAAAGCAGCTTGCACAACGGGTCTGGGTCCTTTCGCCATCACAAAGTTGAAACTAAAAGAGCTCCAGTAAAGCGTGTTCTGAGAAGAATCCTGTTGTGGTCGTTCTTCACCGCAGGGCGGCCAGGGCGTCCCACACAAAACGAAAAATTTAAGATTCAACCTGCCATTTCCATGTTAGTTAACTTAATATCTATAAGTGCCAACCTTTATAGTCAAAATGCTTCCTTTATTGCAAGGAATTGATTTAATGGTGATCACTTCCATTTTCAGTTGGTAAGACCAGAGCCAGCTGCATCCAGGTTCCTGGCCAATGTACATACAGTGAGAAGACTGAGACTGTATTGAGTATTGGAGAGTGTTCCTGCTGACAGGTCAGGATGTCAAAAGATAGAGAAGTACAGAGCAGAGAGCTGGAGCCAAGCCAGCAGTGAATACCTTTGGAGTACTATGAGGCTGTCCTTTCCTCTCAGGCAGGTGGAGTGAGCAGAGACGTGAGCTGGTCTGTCCCCACTCGCAATTCTTACAACAGGGCAGAGTACAGAGAGTCAGAAAGGTAAAGACTGTGAGCTTCACCTTCCTGTGCACGAGAGAAGGGTTGGGTGCATGGGGATGGCTTTTCTTTATTCTGCCAAGGAAAAGGAACAGAAAAAGGAAATCTCAGGGCCCCAGAGAGAGCAGCAGCCAAATCACAGCAGGCAGAGCTCGGCAGGCTGGGGAGAAGACAGCCGCAGGGGCCACACAGCTCTGGATTCTGCGTGGCCCATGACAGTAGACTAGCAAAAGGGGTCTTGTGTTCCTTGGATTTCCTGAAAGTGGGCTAAAGGGGGAAAAAAGAGCATGATCTTACAGAGCCTAGTATGAGGAACGGAAGAGCAATCAGTGCCAACCAGAGTTCCCAGAGGCCGTAAGTTCACAGAAGGCTCCAGATCTGGTCTCTCCAGGATGGAGTGTGACTGGGCAAGTTGACCTGATCCTCCGTCTGACCCTACCTCCTGCACTATCTCTCTGGCCTTCCTTCCTTCTTCACTGAAATGCAACTCTCAGCCCCACCTCAGGCCACAACCCCTTTCTTGGCCAGGTCACCATCACCTGACATTTTATTTGCTTGAGTCATTTGTTTAATACCTATCTCTCCTTTCCCACCTCCCTATGGTCTCCAGCACAAGTACAGGGATTTTTGCCTGTCGTGACTTTTTCTCTATTCTCAGGAGGAAGAACCTGGCATCCAGTGATAGTTTGTTTATGAGATCTATACACAGTCACCCACTTTGCTATCTGATGTTGCTGCTTTTGTTTTCGGGTTATAAAGATATACCCAGGTATATCTTTGTAACTATCATTAGAAGGAGTTCTAAATATATTCGATAGTTACCCACAATAAGAGCATTTCTCACTGAGATATGGTGCACCCATACTTACATTTCTGAGGCAGAAGATTTATTTATTTTTAATAAGTGTTTTATTATACCACCGTGAGATATACAATTACAAAGATGTCCATATTTGGGTTTTGGTCATACAGTGTTCCAGCACCCAACCCTCCACCAGTGCCCATCTCCCACCATCAATGTCCCCAGTTCCCTCCCCCACCCCAGTCCGCCTCCATGGCAGGTTCTTTACTTCTTTCTCTTTCTCTCTATCCCTTTCTCTTTTCCCTTCCAGATTGTGAATTACAGAACACACATTAAAAGGGTTGTCATGTGTATCTTTTGCCTGTATTTAATGCTCAGTTCTAGGTTGGTATTAGTACCCTCGACAATTGTTAGCACACTGTTCCATTTTCTGTCTTACCTAGCCTCTGACTCCCACACGTTTGTGATAATTAAGGAACAGTATTTGGAGAGTTATACGTTGACGTTCTTTATCCTACTTGATTTCTTGTTTGTTTGGCTTATATCAAGCAGTTGTCAGGGCTTATTCCTGGCTGTGTACTCAGGGATCACTCTTGGAGGTGGTTGGGGGATCATATGGCGTGCAAAGAATTGATTCTAGGTCAGCCTTGTGTGAGGCCAGCACCCTGCTCATTTACCATTACTCCACTCTATTTCTTTCTAAAATGTCACTTTTGAGCTTTAATACTCTTTTTTTAGAACCCAGTGAATCATAGACGAGAACTTAAAGATCTCTGGGCTAAACCTATGCCCTTGGACTAGAACTGGGGCAGTTTGATTATGAGTAATTGCTTAGTGTATCAGACAATTATGAAGTAAACAATCATTGTGTTTTAATTTCTTTTTCAAATTTCAGGAATGTAAATTTTTTAGTTAAAAAGCTTAATCTAAATGTGGGTGTGGTTTTTTTTTTAGATTTACAGGAAGAAATGTTGAACAGCACATTAGGCAATAATTTGGTTGTTAGTGAAACCGTATGAAACACCCTTGTTTCCCATTTCCAATTACAAGAAAGAATGTAGCACTGGTGGGGTGAGAGAGATACTAGAGAATTAAATTATATGCCAACCCCAGCTCAAGCACCTTTTTACACACTCTTCCACTGAGCAACTCTGGGTGGTATCCCAGGAGGTCCTCCTGCAGAAATGCAGGGTGACCAGGTTATTATCCTCACCATACTGGACTCGCACATTGAAGTGCCCCCTGCCCACGAAATGTAGACCCACTGTTATATATTGGATGACACTTATGATGCCATCACTAGTGGTGCCAAAAGACTAGAAGCAAACTGGGGTCAATCTGGAGGGAAATAAGTAATATTTGCATCTCCTCTCTAAAATATACTGACACCTAAAATCTAAACAATACCATGGATCAAAAGTTACTTGATAGAGAGATAGTGCAAGAGTTAAGGCATTTTTCTTTTCTCTCTATCAACCCTGGTTCAATCCCCAGCATCCCATATGGTCCCTTGAGGCCCATCAGCAGTGATTTTTGAGCACAAAGCGAGGAGTAGGTCCTGAGCACTGCCAATAAGCCCAAACCCAAATAAGCTCAAACCACCACACGCCCATAAAAAAAAATTTAGGAAAGCATGTTGGAGAAAAATATAACTTCATTTTTTTTTAATTTATAAAGAAAAGGGTAAGCTACATTGGGGTAAAATTACTTCCACATATTGATAAGAGGTTGGTAACAAATATAGATAGATAGATAGATAGATAGATAGATAGATAGATAGATAGATAGATAGGTAGGTAGGTAGGTAGGTATGGTAGGTAGATAGATAGGTAGGTAGGTAGGTAGATAGGTAGGTAGGTAGGTAGATAGGTAGGTAGGTAGGTAGGTAGGTAGGTAGGTAGGTAGGTAGATAGATAGATAGATAGATAGATAGATAGATAGATAGATAGATAGATAGATAGATAGATAGATAGATAGATAGATAGATAGATAGATAGATAGATAGATAGATAGATAGATAGATAGATAGATAGATAGATAGATAGATAGATAGATAGATAGATAGATAGATAGATAGATAGATAGATAGATAGATAGATAGATAGATAGATAGATAGATAGATAGATAGAGAAATAGATATAGATATCACACTGTATCACTGTCTTCCCGCTCATCATCGATTTGTTGGAGTGGGCACCAGATATAGATATAACAGCAATTATTTGAAGAGTAAATGGTTATGGTGAGTAATCAATATTTTAGCTTATAATTTCATTTACATTGAAAAGCAATTTTCTCAATTTGGGGCCTATGCCAACCTGTGCTCAGGGCTTACTCCTGGCTCTGCACACAGGGATCACTTGTGGCAGAGATCAGGGGTACATGCAGTACCAGGGATTAACAAGGGTTGGCCATGTGTAAAGCAAGTACCTTATCCATTGCACTATATCTCTGGCCTGAAGAGCAGTATTTTCACAATTCCAAAAAACATAACAAAGACGTTTAAAAACAAGTCATTTTTCTCCCATTGTATGTTAAGGACCTTCCCAAGGTCACCAAGATCTAAAAAGCAGTGAGAGAACAAGAATGTGTACTTCTTCCTTTTATAATTTTAAATTAAAGGAATTTATTCACAGTACTGTTTATGAGAGGGTTTCATGCATACATTGTTTCAAAACCACAGCTGACTTCCCCCTAAGCCCCTCCCACTTAAACCCCCTCTCTGATAGGCTCCAGTTCTATAAACTGTTCTCAGGTTCTATTGCTTTTGGTCATTAGTTATTCCCTTGTTATGTTTTTTGGTATTCCATGTAAGAGAGAGGCCATTATGTGTCTGTCTCTCTCCTGACTAACTTCACTAAGCATATTACTCTCCAGATCCATCTACCTAAAGCAAATTTCAAGCAGGATGTGTGCTTCTGGAAGGGCCTGTGTTGTGCCTGTTCCCCCATTACTCCTATCTATCTATCTATCTATCTATCTATCTATCCTATCTATCTATCTATCTATATCTATCTATCTATCTATCTATCTATCTACCTATCTACCTATCTACCTATCTATCTATCATCTATCTATCATCTATCTATCATATCTCTCTATCTATCTATCATTTCATGCATCAAGTGGGCATCAAACTTTTTACCTTTAAGACTAGTATTGAGTGAACACTTATTTAAAGAAAAGAATAAAGCCATGTAAGAAAACAGTCCAAATTACTGTGGTTATTGAACAGTGTTTAATGCAAATTTAAGCATGCAAGTCAGGTATCACAATAGCTGTTGAAGAAACGTAATGCTAACAGTATTTGGCAATAAAATAATAATCACTGTGTGTATCTCTGATGAAATGAGATTTAATTCATTTGAGCTCCTAATTGTCTGCCACACTACATTAAAGATGGATACTACTATTGTCTTCACTGTTCAGAAATATGAAATTCAAAGCAATATGCACAATGTCTTGAAATAAGCTAGTTTAATGAACCAGCAAATTAGACCTTTCTATCTCTTTATTTAACATACAGCTCCATGAATTTATAAGAGTTCATTACAAAGGTGAAAATTTCAAAGAAATGCTACTAAATTCATTTATGATTAGAATGATTAGAACTAATGACTTTGAAAAAGACTCCTCACATTTTTAGAGAGCCATTATTTATTATTGAATTTATATGGCTTTGGGTAAAAAATGTTCAATCTTTTCTTACTTACTTCCATTACTTATAGTTTGGATTTTGTAGTACAGCCACAAAACAATCTCACATGAAGAAATCAACTCCTCCCTCAATAAAGCTATGACATTCAGAAAAGCATGACAAAGTTTTATTTTTTTATCAGTGGTATTGTATGAAATCAATTGGGTGTGGGAAAGTGGGCATTGTCCCTAGACATTACATATGGCAATGCCCAGAGATATTTTTGGTTGTCATGACTGGGGAAAAGGACTACTTGCATGTAATTGATATAGACAATAGAGCTTGACATTCTACAAATGCCTCTGCAACAAAGAGCTGTCCAGCCAATAATGGGAATAGTGCCAAGACTGGGTTAGGGAAGACCTCAAAGACAGAAGAGCAGAAATACTAGAAGATGAAGCAGAAGCCGGGAACAGCATTCGCACCTCCCGCCTGTCCTTTGCCAACTATAAGACCAGGATGACTGCCTCTGACGCCCTGATGGATCTATCACATCTTCCAGAAAGGCAATGGAGAAGATTATCCATGACTTCTACTCAGATCTCTTTGATAACCATGTCCACCTGCCCACATACCAAATTCCACAGGATGGATATGTCATTCCAAACATTCTCCCTTCTGAAATCCGACATGCCATTTTGTCGGTAAAGAAGAGAACAGCACCAGGCCCAGACAAAGTCAGACCCGAACACCTGAAGAATCTGCCGTCAGTACTCATCAATACACTAGCTCGGCTCTTCACACGCTACCTGTCCAATGCAAGGTGCCCTCCCAATGGAAAACCAGCAGGACAGTTCTACTATTCAAGAAAGGAGACATTCACGACATCAGCAACTATCGCCCCATCCTCCTGTTGTCCGTCATCTACAAGCTGTTCACTCGATTCATCCTGAACAGGATTAGCAGAACACGAGATGAAGGACAACCATGCGAGCAAGCTGGCTTCTGGAAAGGATTCAGCACAATCGACCATATCCACACAGTAACTAAGCTCATTGAGGTTTGCAGGGAGTACAAGATGCCTCTCTGTCTCAAATTCATTGATTTAAAGAAAGCCTTTGATTCTGTGGAGACTGAATCGGTCATCGAAGCCCTAGCCAAAAAGGGTGTTCAAACCCAATACATCAAGATCCTTCGTGAGCTGTATTATGGATTCACCACCAGGATCTCACCATTCTACAAGGAAGTGATCATTGATGTCAAAAGAGGGGTTCAGAAGGGTGATACCATTTCACCAAAACTCTTCAGCGCCATCCTTGAGAACATCATGCGGCAATTAGAATGGGAAGGAATGGGAGTGAAGATAGATGGTCGGCACCTACACCACCTCCGCTTCGCTGATGACATCATTCTAATAACACCAAACATTAGCCAAGCGGCACAAATGCTGGCTGACTTCGACAGAGAATATGGAAAGATAGGTCTACAGTTGAATCTAAAGAATACTATGTTTATGAAAAATGAACTAGTTCCAGAGGCCCCATTCACTCTCAATGGAACAGACATCTCTGAATGCAGCAGTTATGTGTACCTAGGTCGAGAGGTCAACATGATGAACGACCTAAAACCTGAGCTGCGCAGGAGGAAGAGAGCGGCATGGAATGCCTTCAAAGACATCGAAGAAATAGCTAAAAGGACAAAGAGCCTCCGACTCTGGGCACATCTCTTTGACTCCACCAGTCTCCCTGCATTAACATACTCTTCAGAAACCAGGGCCCTAAGAAAGCAAGATGAGAATGCTATTCGGGTCTCCCAGAGAAGAATCAAAAGAGCTATGCTTGGAATATCACGCCTTACTCAAGTGAGAGAAGGAATCCGGAGTTCTGACCTCCGTCGCTATTCCAGAACCAGGGACGCTGTCATGTTTGCCAAGGCATCAAAAATCAGATGGGCTGGACATGTAATGCGATTTGGAGATGACCACTGGACTAGAGTCGTTACCGACTGGATCCCACGGGATGTCAAAAGATCACGTGGCCGCCCACCTACAAGATGGTCAGACTTCCTTGTCAAGACTCTGAAGGAACGGTTTGAGGCTCTTCATATTCCTGAATCAACCAGATGCCATTGGGCTACATTGGCACGTGATAGGGCCAAATGGAAATGTTACTGGCGCCCCTCTCAAGCAAATTGATGAATAACAGGATTCAAGTGATCAAGTGAGTGCCAAGACTGAGACCCCCTAACATATAGGCACATCTTATTTAAAGAGTCTCCATTTAGGGGCCAGAGAGATATTGGAACAGGTAAGGCACTTGCCTTGCACACCCAGGTTAGAACTCTAACACTAGATATATTACCCCCAAACACCACCAGGACTGATACCTAAACAGAAGTAAGCCCTCAACACAACTGGTTGTTTCCACCCCACAATATCAAAGATATTCCATTTAATAAGTGGACAGTGTTTCCTAAGTGAAATCACTTTCCACATCATGTAGAGTTAGAGGAAGACCAAGACCAATATTCTGACCCTAAGAGTTTTTCCAAAATTGTTATTGATTTTACATATGTATAAAAGATGATAGCAGTGAATATTAAAATAGAACTTTTTATTATGGGTTCAAAATGACATTAATTTATCCAAGCGTTTAAGTTATTATTTTAAACATGAGAGTTTATTTTCAAGTCATTAGCAACAGCAAACGATGATCAAGCACAGTGGCTCATTTTAACTCATATCTCCTTGTAGCACTGTCATTTGCTCTATGACAGAAAGATCACAGTTTTAGTGAAGTGGATTGAATGCAGAAATTCTTTTTTCAAACTCTAGATTTTAGTCATGCTTTAATCTCTTGCATGCTTGCATGGGAAATCTGGTTAATCTGATATAATTTAATTTCTTGCTTTTAGACCCCCCCATTATGACCACTATTAAATATTTAAACGTCTTATTTATTTAAAATAAAATCTAATCATTGCAAAATATTCCCATGAAGAATGACAGAAACTGAAATTCTTCCTAGTGAAAAAAAAGACCATATTAACAACTAAGAAGATTAGAAATTGAATTTGTTAAACTTCCTTATTGAGGGTGGTAAGTATCTAATTTGCTATGATATTCTTCCATCAAATTTGGTGATGTTAATATTATTAAAACTTCTTTACTTTAAGGATTATATGATGGGGCATTTCTTATGGTCAGAAAAAATTGTTTAAGGTCATTTGCTTATTGTCATGTGTTTTTAGGAAAATAACATTATCAGCATATCAAATTAATTATGTTACAATCATTTCACCCTCAAAAAATATGAAGTCAACCTGAAAGTTAGAGCCAAGACAAGTATTAAGTAAAGAGTAATACAGATGGCATTCAGTGGCAACATAATTGTAACCAGCACCTCCCAAAAAGAAATCCTGGGGATTCTTCAAAGTCATTGTCAACATTTTCATTATATAGAATTTTGGGTGAAGAGATAGTACAGTGGGTAGTACTGTACCAGACCCACAGCTCCATCCCACAGCTCCATCGGCAACCCCAGGAAGAGATCCAGACCTATCCATTCCAGCTGCACTGCTCGGCCCCATGTGGAAGCAACCCATGGAACTGACCTCCTCTCTCCATAAGCTTCTCTGCCAGCCCCCTGGCTGAGTCCAACATTGCTTCAAGGGTTTGTTCACACGTGCAGGGGAGGGGCCATGCTGGCTGGACTTGGAGCGGGATTTGGGCTCCTCTGCCCTTTCTTCAACCTCCATGCCAGCTACCCTGAAAGAGAGACCCACAGCCAGACCCACAGCTCCATCAGCATGTGGCCACCCGCAGCTGCGTGACAGTCTTAGATAGTACTAGATTTTATGATAAGGCCCTTCCCACGATCTTTCACATTTATACATTGTATATAGTTCTAGGCAGATTCTAGCTGATACCTGTCATCCCAGTAAGCCTAGCAAGAAGACAGAGCATCCTACACATCATGAGGTCAGTCATCCTCAACATCCAGACTCCACAGTTCCTCAGAGCTCCACCCAAGAGAAAACCTGATCTTTCCCCTTTAAATTACATCAGTAAATGCTCAAGATGAGAGCCTTCTACTGAGTATACCACCTACACGGCAGAGCCTGGCAAGCTACCCATGTTTTATTTGATATGCCAAAAACAAATAACAATTATGGACCTCATTCCCATGACCTGAAGGAATGGTTTGAAGCTCTTCCTGTCCCTGGAGCAAGCAGATGCCCTTGGGCTACACTCTTGCCACAGGACGCATGGAGATGTTACTGGTGCCCACTTGAGCAAATAGATGAACAATGGGAAGACAAGTGATACAAGTCAAGTGATACAGTGGGTAGAGTGCTTGTCTGACACTCAGCTTACCAGGGTTCAAGCACAGGCATCCCATATGATCCCCTGAGTAGTGCCAGAAGTGATTCTTGAGTGCAGAGCAAAGAGCAACTTCTGAACATCTATCCAAGGTACGGCCCCAAAAACCAAAAGATAACAAACACCCGCTTCCACCATCACTACAATGGTGAATATAATTTTTAAAGTAAGTAAAAATATGGACATTGGGAATGCTAAAGCAAAAAGCCATTTTTACTTATAGACACTTATTTTATGGTTATTCCACAGTGTCTCTCTGCCTGGATCGTTATTTCCAAGGCATACACACACTAACTTAGAACCCTACGTTATCTCCTGAAATCCTATATGTCGGGACATGTGCACGTCCTCATTCCCTAGGCACATCTAAGTTCATTTACTCATAACAGAGTCACTAATTGTGCCACAAGACAAAACAGTTATTGATCAGTTTGGAGAAATCACCCAATTGTCTCAAAGAACTCAGAATGTTAGTTGAATGTTCATTTTAGACGTTCATTTTACAGTTATTGATGCAGCAGGTGTGAGGTGCCAGAGGTCACCTCACGCTGACCTCTGGCACCTCACACCAGCGTTGTCCTCACACTGCTCATGAGTCCCTTTGGGAGAAGGACATATCCTATGTAAGATACTGAATTGGATATTTTGCTTCTCTGTGCTTGTTTTCTCTTTTGTACAGTAGGAATAATAATTTTACATTCCTCAAAGGGCCGTGGTATAGGATTAGTGAATTAGCTCATGTAAAGTGCTCATGAATACATGCATAATGGTTTCCACAAAGCACTAAATTCTATTATTGCTTGTGATAGCACATTTTAGGTGTTAAGTTGACTAGGCCATATTGCTCAGATACATGGACAAATGAGATCCTAGTTATTTCTCTGAAGGAATTATTTAGGTCAGTGGTTTTCAAGCTCTAATTTGCAGATCATTGCTGATCTATAGATATAAGAAGGTTGAAAGCCGTTGGTGTAGATGAGACTAACATTTTCATCATTGATTTTTATATTTTAGTAAACAGGTTACCCTTTAATTTAAAAGCCTTTATCTGACCAGTTGAAGGCTTTAAGAGAAAAAAGTTCGACCTATCCTCAACAGGAGGATTGTCATTTTTTCTGACAAACTATCTTTCTTGCAAACTGCCTTATTTCGCTTCTTCCTTCCCAACAAACTATCTTCAATTCTTTCCTGGATCTTCAGCCTACAGGCATACCTGGCAGGTTTTGGATTTGCCAGCTCCCATAATTATGTAAGGTGATAATTCCTAACTAGCCCCCTCTCATATATACATTCAATTGACTGTATCCTTGGAGACCCATGACTAAATGCATTACTCACTGTGAGATAATCTAGTGGAGCCCTCACTATGAACTACTTCACACTTCAAATATGGTCTACTTACAGATCCCTATGAAAATACTCCCATTTCTAACTCAGAGAACAGAGTATAAAAGAAGCAAATTGACCTCCCCACAATGATTTAATCTGTATGTGACAAAGGCAGGATCCAGCATCCTCCCCCTAATTTCTAACTCCCCAGGTATATACTGTCGTTTAATTTAAGGTTAGAAGGTTAGGATTGATGGTTCTGGGTAGGATGATTGGTTTTCCTCATACCTTTAATGCAGGTGACACAGAACTGTTTATGTATAGACATTTTGGGTGTTTAAAAACTCTTCCAAACTTTTATTTTTCTTTTCAGGTCACACCCAGAAATATTCAAGGATAACTCCTGGAATAATGCCTCTGAACTCAGGCATTATTCCTGGCAGTGCTCAGGGGACCATATGGGACTCCAGAGATCGAACCTGGGTCGGCTGACTTGCAAGGCAAATGCCCTACCCACTGTGCTATCACTCTGACCCCTCTTCCAAACTATTGAACTAAAGAATAAATGCCAAAAACAAATATTGGCCAACTCCAGTTAACTCTTGATCCAGTGAAGCTAGCTCCAGTACCAAAGAGAGCAAAGAATGCAGAAATCACCAAGTTCCCTTATTAAGAGCTCTCGAGCAGAAAGACATCTTTAGTGAAATTAGCCAAGTTTTCAGGAAAACCACCTCTAACTATTGAGGGGAATAGAGCTTTCTAGTTAGATGGTGGAGATGAAGAATTTGAGAATGAACTTTTTTTTTTTTTTTTTTTGCTTTTTTGGGTCACACCCGGCAATGCTCAGGGGTTTCTCCTGGCTCTGCACTCAGGAATTACTCCTGGCGGTGCTCGGGGGACCATATGGGAAGCCGGGGATCGAACCCAGGCCACCATGGGCCCACCGCATGTAAGGCAAACGCCCTACCCGCTGGGCTATTGCTCCGGCCCCGAGAATGAACTTTTAAGATCTCTCCCCCATAATGTTGGAGCACAAGATGAAACCAACCAATCAAATCAGGCTTCGTTCAATACCTAATTCTGATTATTGAATGAAGCTTATCTGAGGGGCCACCAAAAGTATTTAAACAAGGCTTTGAGCCATCAGGAAAAACCAAATTAGCTAGCATTCATAATTTCCTTTTATGTACAAAGTCGTTTCTAAAGGAAAAGTTCAAAACAACTATAAGGAATATTTTAACAGTCT
Organism: Cryptotis parvus; assembly: GCA_021461705.1. NCBI lineage: Eukaryota > Metazoa > Chordata > Mammalia > Eulipotyphla > Soricidae > Cryptotis > Cryptotis parvus. Next base: position 13,991 of record JAJIBD010037896.1, read on the forward strand.
TTTCCACTGGGTAACAGATTGAATTTAGCCTCTGCTGGTGATTTTTGTCTCCTTAATTATTGGCAATAACAGTGCTCTAAATTGGTCTGATGCTTTAACTTTGTAGAGATGGTCAATTTAAGTTCATTTATCAACTGATTTTTGTACTGTGCTATATATTTTCCACCAAATAGTTCAAAAGACAGTATGCTAGTACAGTATGAAGGATTTAGTAAGAAATGTTGAAACCAGCCCAAAAGAAATTAAGAGATGTAGTCAAAATTAAAAATAGCAAGTGCTTCTGGGCAGGGGCTGCTGAGGATGAGAAGAATGCTCCCCGTATCTTGTCTTTCCCCAAAAGCCTATTTATTGCCAGGGTGATAACTTGGAGGCTGAACCCTTAGTAAGAAATCCTTTCTTTTATTCCTTTCACCTTCCCTCTTCCTTTTGTTATTGTTGTACTTGCTGTCTTAATAACAGACATTGCACACTTGCCTAGCTGTGATACTCACAAGTTTTAACTGTGATGCTTACTAGGGTTCTCACATCAAATTGTGGTACATGCACACTCAGTTTTAGTGCTCACTGAGGTGTGTGCTCCTTTAGTGGCAGAGCTTACGCACATGCTAAGGAGGTACTGTGAGTGTCAGAAGATAGATTATCTGGTGTGCTCACACACATACTTACCAAGAGTTGCACTCCCTGGCCTGACATTTTCACATCTTTATTCAGTTGAGGTGCTTTCCAGGAGTTGAGGACATTTTTTATGGAATTTACACCCGTGGCTGGGTTGTGGCCAGAGATAACAGCAGACCGCAGAGTTGCCGAGAATTCCACGGAACACATGTGAAACATTTGAACTCATGGCTGTACGAAAGCAAGGCAGGCACTGAGCAACGGTACTATTCCTCTAAGCCTGGAAACGTTTCTTGAGATTTACAAAGATGATGGCATATACTTCAGAATATCATACCACAAAGGAATTTACTGACTGCCTGATGCAGCCTACCCTTTCTTAAAATAGGTTTCCCAGTTCTTATATAAACTGTTTCTTGTGAGCAGAAAAGAGAGAGGGCTTTCTAGGACATGACTTGGCCATCTTCCAACCTGCCAGCTTATTGCTGAGAAATCTGGTCTCGAACCACTACCTGCCTTTCCACTGACTGACTCCTAGAGCCGAAAGTGGGCCTTACATGGTTATAGTTTGATGAGCCAGTCAGGAGTGGATTTCTGTAGTGGCAAGATATGGTCATATTGGGATATTCAGCCCCCAGGATCAATGTCTATTCTTATTGAAGATTGCTCCATCTTTTCCCCATCCCAACACTGGCTGTCTCACATACCCCACAGGCAGGAGAGAAGTTTCATGCACTCTATTATCCATATTATCCATATAATCAATTCTGTGTCTGTAAGTAGGAAAAGTTATCTCCAGGTGTGCTCCCAAGAAATTCCTTCTCTTCCATCTGGGCTTTCTTTCTCAAAGGAATATGGAGCTTTCTGTCTAGAGAGAACTCTTGGAGTGGGAATAGTTGTGGAACTTTTACCTGGAATCTGGGAACTGGTTCATCTGCATCTTTGTGTGATCACTCCTGTTAATGTGGTTACTACAGGAAATATAACATCAGTTCCCTCTAAAACACACTGGGAAAGGAAAAATCTGATCTGGAAAAGTACTTCATCGTCATGCCAGAGAACTGAATGATTAAAGCCTGGTTAGTTTGCAGTAGAAGCCTTCATGCTTAGATGATTTGGTTTAAGTGATTAATAGGACTGGTAGGTTATTGCTGGAGACCTGAGTAATAGGAAATCTGGAGACGAGCTAGGTAGTAAACAGAGGGGGCTAGGAGGTCCATAGTTGGAAGAATTTCCCGCTTCATTGGACAGGCAAGCAGGATCTGTGAAGATTCCAGCACCAGAAAGAGTGGATGAGGGAGAAAACAGTATGACTAAGATTCTGAAAAGGAAAACTCCAGGTGAGTTCTCACACCCACCCCGTGACTCCCTGCCCCTTTGGCAGAGGTTAGATTAGTGCTTTCTTGGCAGCAAGAAAGAATTCTTTTATGAGAAAAGGATTGCTCCAGCAATTCTAAGAGATCTCACAGTTGAGGAGATTGATCCACAGGGTTCACAGGAATTGGGGATTAGCCCATGACGAACATGGCTGACTATGCCCTTCTCGGAGTCTTTTGAGAACTTATTTTTCAGTATATTCTCCTATGCTACATCAAGATCCACCCTGCAGCAGTCTTTTTTAAATCCGACCCAGGTATGCTGATCCAGAGACTCACAGACATGGGGCAGAGCTGCTACTGGCTCTCCCTGTGCCCAGCCGCTCACAAAGCGCCCGGGAGGGAAGGCGGGTTCTAGCTCTGGCCCGCCATCCCAGCAGAGCCTCGCAACAAGCCAGACGACCCCCACTCCATGAGGGCCTCCATTTTCCACATCTGGACTTCCCCCTTGTCAGAACTCCACCCAGCATTCCAGCCTATCACAGCCCGGCTTGCGTGGCTGCTTGCAGCCTCACAGTTCATCAATATATGCTGGATTTAGAGAAGAATATGCTACCCACACGGCAGAGTCTGGCAAGCTACCCGTGTGGTATTTGATATGCCAAATACCAGTAACAATTATAGACCTCATTCCCATGACCTGATGGAATGGTTTGAGGCTCTTTATGTTCCTGGAGCAAGCAGGTGCCCTTGGGCTCTACTTGCATGAGACAGGACATGTGGAGATGTTACTGGTGCCTGCTCGAACAAATTGATGATGAACGGGAAGAGTGATACAGTGACAGTGATGTCTCTTTTTCTTTTTTTATGTTATGTGCTGTTATTTGGCATTTTTCAGTGATTCTGAAGATTTGAGAGGGTTTTTATGACCACCTCAACATGTGTGTTGTAATAATCGACATGTTTGATACACAAATTCCTGTGTTTTTATAAATATTGGCATGCCAAATATTTCTTTAGAACTCACACATGTCTGGAATTTTAGTGAAAATTAAGAGATTGGGGCTGGAGTGATAGCCCAGCGGGTATGGCGTTGCCTTGCACACGGCCGGCCTGTGCCGGCCTGGGTTCGATCCCGGCATCCCATATGGTCCCCGAGCACCGCCAGGAGTAATTCCTGAGCGCAGAGCCAGGAGTAACCCCTGAACATCGCCAGGTGTGACCCAAAAAAGCAAAAAAAAAAAAAAAAAAGAGATCTCTTTTAGTGTCTATACATATATTTGTCTTCAATTTTATATTTTATTTAGCTCCATAATGGTGACATTACAATTAATTCCTACAATATATCATGGCATGTTAAATTTGGGGAAATAACAAAAGCTAATTTTTTAAATCAGCAATCAGGAATAATCCTGGTAATTGAGAATTATCTTAAAATTTAAATAGTTTTTTTTTAGAGTTTTTTTTAACATTTTATTATACCACCGTGAGATATACAATTACAATGCTGTTCACGCTTGGGGGTTTCGGTCACACAGTGTTCCAGCACCCGCCCTCCACCAGTGCCCCCAGCCACCACCCATGTCCCCCAATTCCCTCCCCCTCCCACATCCCGCCTAAATGGCAGGTTCTTTATCTCCTCTCCTCTCCCTCTCTCTCTCCTCCTTCTCCCACACATTGTACACTTCTAAGTGCACTACATACACTTAGAAGCCATCATTTGCATTTTTGTCTGTATTTAATGCTCAGTTCTATGTTAGCATCAGAACTTTAGACATTTATTCACACATGTTCCCTTCTCTATCTAAACCAACCTCTGACTCCCACACGCTTGTAGTAATTTCCACTTTTCGGTAAGATCACCCTAGTATATTTATGTCATGCAAATAAATGCAGTCATTCTATGTCTCTCTCTTTCCTTCTGACTAATTTCACTCAACATGATTCTTTCCATATCCATCCATTTATAGCAAAAATTTCATAACTTCATTTTTCTGACAGCTGCATAGTATTCCATTGTGTAGATATACCACAGTTTCTTTATCCAGTCATCAGTTCTCGGCCATACTGGTTGTTTCCAGGTTCTGGCTATTGTGAATAGTGCTGCTATGAAAATAAAAGTGCTGATTGTGTTTTCGCTGTGTGTTTTTGGCTTCCCAGGGTATATTCCCAGGAGTGGTATGGCTGGGTCAAAGGGAGCTCAATTTCTAGTCTTTGGAGGAATGTCCATATTGTTTTCCAGAAAGGTTGTACAAGTCGACATTCCCACCAACAGTGTATGAGAGTCCCCTTTTCCCCCACATCCACGCCAGCACTTGTTGCTTTTACCCTTTTGGATATGGGCCAGTCTCTGTGGTGTGAGGTGATATCTCATTGTTGTTTTGATTTGCATCTCTCTGATGATTAGTGATGATGAGCATTTTCTCATATTTAAAATTTAAATAGTTTTAAACGAGCACACCTAAAGTTATAAAATTGGATTTAGTTGCTTTATCCTACTTGTATATGCCCATCAGAATTGGTTTACATTATCTAAAATGGAAAATTACTGACTAGGTTTCACATGATTTTCTGATGAATTTGAAGAGTTCAAAAGGGCTAGAGAGATGTTAGAAGAGTTAAGACTCTTCTTTTGCACATGACTTACCCTGATTCAGTTTGCAGTGTCACGTATGATACCCCAAACACTTCCAGGAGTAATCCCTGAACATGAAGCTAGGAAAAAGTCCTGAGAGCTACAGGGTGGGACCAACCAACACACCTCACTCCCAATTAATTTATTTGTGCTAACAAGTTATGCCACATGCCAGATAAATTTACTTGACAGATAAATTTTTTTAAATGATAGAAATCACTTACAATAATTAGCATCGTTCAGATTTGTGTTAACTTAATGGAGATAGGATGCGATAAGCAATGAGAAAGAGTGAAGAAAGCACTGTTTCAGGATAAAAGCCCTACTTTGTACATTGACTGGATTTAGATCTTCTTTGAGGGAAACTGAAAATTCAGTATTAAACCTGAATAAAGTTTATCATAGGGCACTACATTTTTTATTAAATATTTTGTTATACCACCATGAGATATACAATTACAAAGTTGTTCATGTTTAGAGGTTTCGGTCACATAGTGTTCCAGCACCCCTCTCTCCACCAGTGCCCATTTCCCACCACCAATTTCCCTAATTCCCTCCCCCTCCCCATAGCCTGCCTAAATGGCAGGTTCTTTATCTCTTTACTCTCTCCCCCTCTCTCTTTTCCTTCTCTTACACATTGTGGGTTGCACTACTTACACTTAGAGGCCATCATGTGCATTTTTTTGCCTGTATTAATGCTCAGTTCTAGGTTAGTATTAACCCTTTCGACATTTATTCACACATGTTCCCTTCTCTGTCTTACCTAACCTCTGACTCCCACACGTTTGCGGTAATTTCCACATTTGGTAAGACCTCCTGACCCACGTTTCGCCTGACACTGGATTTTGGTGTCATAATATGTGTGTGTGTATGTGTGTGTGTGTGATGCAAATAAATGCAGTCATTCTTTTTTTTAATTAATTCTTTATTATAGCACTGTGAGATATACAATTACAACGTTGTTCATGTTTGGAGGTTTCGGTCACATAGTGTTCCAGCACACGCCCTCCACCAGTGCCCATATCCCACCACCAATGTCCCCAAGTCCCTCCCCCCCATAGCCTGCCTAAATGGCAGGTTCTTTATCTCTTTTCTTTCTCCCTCTCTCTCCTTTCCTTCTCCTACACATTGTGGGTTGCACTACATACACTTGGAAGCCATCATGAGCATTTTTTTGGCCTGTATTTAATGTTCAGTTCTATGTTGGTATCAGCCCTTTCGACATTTATTCACATATGCTCCCTTCTCTGTCTTACCTAACCTCTGACTCCCTCACGTTTGCGGTAATTTCCACTTTTGGTAAGATCACCTGATATATTTGTGTCATGTAAATAAATGCAGCCATTCTATGTCTCTCTCTTTCCTTCTGACTAATTTCACTCAACATGATCCTTTCCATGTCCATCCATTTATAGGCAAATTTTATAACTTCATTTTTCCTGACAGCTGCATAGTATTCCATTGTGTAGATGTACCACAGTTTCTTTATCCAGTCATCAGTTCTCGGGCATACTGGTTGTTTCCAGGTTCTGGCTATTGTGAATAGTGCTGCTATGAAAATAAAAGTGCTGATTGTGTTTTCGCTGTGTGTTTTTTGGCTTCCCAGGGTATATTCCCAGGAGTGGTATGGCTGGGTCAAAAAGGAGCTCAATTTCTAGTATTTGGAGGAATGTCCATATTGTTTTCCAGAAAGGTTGTACAAGTCGACATTCCCACCAACAATGTATGAGAGTCCCCTTTTCCCCACATCCACACCAGCACTTGTTACTTTTACCCTTTTGAATATGGGCCAGTCTCTGTGGTGTGAGGTGATATCTCATTGTTGTTTTGATTTGCATCTCTCTGATGATTAGTGATGATGAGCATTTTTTCATATGCCTTTTGGCCATTCGAATTTCTTCCTTGTCAAAGTTTCTGTTCATCTCTTCTCCCCATTTTTAATGGGGTTGGCTGTTTTCTTCTTATATAGCTGTACCAGTGCCTAATATATCCTGGATATTAACTCCATATAAGATGGGTATTGGGTGAATATTCTTTCTCATTCTGTGGACTGTCTTTCTATCTTGGTCACTGTTTCTTTCAAGGAGGGGCACTACATTTTAAATGAGTTTCTTAAATTATTTCTCAAATCTCTTGGGCAAATCAAATTTTACTAACTCAGCAATAAGTCATTGAATATTTAGATCATTTCACTAAAGTGTTAATTACTGAACTTAAATTTACTTTTAGAACTAGGAATTTAGACCTATAAAATGAGTTGTTGTCTAGAAATTTGTACTATAAAGAAGCACATATTGTAGAAATTATAAGAATTTATTTGTAAGTCTTCTAAAGATGCTGGAGTAGCACAATTTTCACAACTACTTGAAATTTTGCCATTAGAAGTTAGGAGTTTAAGCATTTTACATTATATTCTAAGATTTTATTAAATTATTGCTAACGGAGACCAGGTAGACAGTTCTAAATATAAAGACAGTAGATGCATATTTTAAGTAATAAGATATAAAGAGGGGACCAGAGCAATAGTAAAGGGCATACGGTGTTTTGCTTTGTTCAGTGTGGCCTTTGAGTCATGATGTGCAACACAGGGACTATTCCCAATTTGGCATTCAATGGTGCTGAATGCTCCCAGTGGTGCTGGGGAGACAGTGTGTTGAATCCATATGCGAGGCACATACTTCAGAGCACAGAGTTTACTCCACAGACCAATACTTCCTTTTGAACTATGACCTGCAGCAACTTGATAGGTTCATTACACCCTATAGTGAGCAAAACTAAATCATCTGCTTTCTTTTGACATTATCAGTACACAAGTCTTTAGCATTTTAGTGTTTCATGACAAATACATATATAAATTTAAAATTTATAATAAATCATTTTGAAACTGGTTGGATTCCTAGACTTTGACTCAGGGAGGGCAGCATTTATGCTGGAGTGAAGCATTCATTCAGAAGGAGGAGGTGCTGGAAGGTGGCAAAGTGTATGTATGAAACCCTACCCCTGACTCTTAGAGTCAATGAAGAGACAGCAGTGTCAAAAATATTTTAATTAAATCACCATGAATTTCAGGTTATAGCTATTCATAACTATTTCAGTTGTACGATGTTCCTACACCAGTCCCTTCACCAGTGTCCACTTCCCTCCACCTATGTCCTCAGTTTTCTTCTTGCCACCCCGCGTCCCTGGCTTGTCCATTTTAAGTTTTTTCCTTTCTCCACCCTTCAGGCACAGTGGTTTACCATACTGTTACTGGTAGGGCGTTATGCAGGTGACTTACTCTCTGAGAAAACAATCTTACAGAGTTCCAATATAATAAGACAATGGAAACAGCCTTGGCCATGCCAAAATCCTGGGACATTTGGGGGGCCTTAAAAAAGAGGGACCTATGTCAAAAGGTCTGATACCAACATAGAACTGAGCATTAAATACAGACAAAAAATGCAAATGATGGCTTCTAAGTGTATGTAGTGCAACCCACAATGTGTAGGAGAAGGAAGAGAGAGAGGGAGGGGGAGAGAGAGGAGATTAAAAAAACCTGCCATTTAGGCAGGACGTGGGAGGGGGAGGGAATTGGGGCCATGGGTGGTGGGTGATGGGCACTGGTGGAGGGCGGGGTGCTGGAACACTGTGTGACTGAAACCTCCAAACATGAACAACGTTGTAATTGTATATCTCACGGTGGTATAATAAAATGTTTAAAAAAAATAAAAAAAATTAAAAGAGGGACCTGAAAACACACGTGTTCTGCAGTGATGAGAAAGAGCAATGACCTGGCTTCTGAGGTTTAAGATGCCATTAGGAGTTCTGTCTGAGAAAGTCATGCAGTCTGTGACCTGGAGACTATCATGCAGAGTGAAGTTGGTCAGAGGGGAAAAGAACAACATAGTATGATCTCTCTCATATGTGGGGTGCAAGGAAATATAAGGCAGAATAATGACTGCCCAAAAACAATGGAAACAGAGAACATCAGAACTGGTGTTCAGCAGAAAACAGGTCACCTGAAGGACTGCGGGATAGAACAGGGAGAGGGCAACGACGATGGTGGAGGAAGTGTTGAACTAGGGGGAGAAGGTGGTAAATAGTTTTGTAGGAAACACTAGGAGCAACAGTACAGTAGACCACAACACAAACACATGCATAAAGTGTCCCTCACAGAGGCAGACTTGTGTATGGGAAGCAAATGGGGGTGGGGTGGGAGGAATGAATGGGGTGAAGTGGGCACTGGAGAAGGGATTGGTGTTGAGACAACGTATGTCTGAAACCCAATCATGAATTACTTTGTAATCTCACAGTGATTAAAAAAAAGAATTTTTTACAAGAGTCCTGTCTGAAATTTCTTTAAAAATCTAGCAAAAGCACTTAAAAGAATCTATATAATTATCTCTGTCCTTGCTGTGCTTATGCAAAATAGCTGGCCAAATTTATTAGAACCAAACTTAATTCCCAGGCAAATTAATGTTATTATAATTATTTGATAAAATCAGGAAGAATGTGGAGAGGAAAAAAAATGTTCCCATGGTATAAATTTTTATGGAGATCAGAATTTAGTTCTCGTAATAACTTGATATTTTTTGCTTTTTAACAGTACACCAGAATAGATGCTTGATTTTTTCTAATATCTAGCTCTGACTTAACAAACATTTTCAATTTTTCTTGCTAACTTGCTTTGATTAGGAGCAGAGTCTTCTTTTCTAAAAAAAAAATACTAGCAGAAGACAGAGAGCTTAATAGAGATTGAGGATCTAAATCACCATAGTGATGGTATGTGGACAAATATTGTGCTGTTTTTCCAAATACCAGAGGTCATCCAAGTCCCTACAACATAGGAGAAACAGCAATGTAAGAATGCTTTGACTAATATCTAGAATAATTCTCCAGTGACAGTTTTCAGAGTTCCCAACTGTATTTTGAATTTGATTAACTTTCCTTTTTTTTTTCCCCTCTCTCTCTCTCTCTCTCTCTCTCTCTCTCTCTCTCTCTCATTCTGCTATGGAACTGTCTTTTATTCTGCATCAGAGGTTTAGACATAACTCTTTTTGGTTTGTTTGTTTTGGGGTCACAGCTAGTGATACTCAGGGGTTACTAATAGCAGTGCTTGAGGGACCATATAAAATGCCAGGGATGGAACCCAGGTTGGCTTGTGCAAGGCAAGCACCCTACCTGCTGTACTATCACTCCAGCTCCTAAATACAATTCTTTAATTCAATTTATCTATTCACAGGATTGAAAGATGTGTTCTATGAAAGCGATTAAAACAGAGCAACTTGAATTATTAAACTTCTCAGGAAATTCCTAAGGCAAACAATGCTCACGAGGTGCCTGGGAGGGATGATGGGTTCTAGCCCTGGCCCACCACCCCAGCAGAGCCTCGCCAGACGACCCCCACTCCATGAGGGCCTCCATTTCCACATCGGACTTCTCTCGTCGACCTCCACCCAGCAGATCAGCCTACAGCGCCTGGCTCACGAGTTCCACCCGCAGCAGTCTCTCTTAAATCCGGCTCAGGTATGCAGGTCCAGAGACTCGCAGACATGGGGCAGAGCTGCTACTGGCTCTCCCTGTGCCCAGCTGCTCACGAGGCGCCCGGGAGGGATGGTGGGTTCTAGCCCTGGCCCACCACCCCAGCAGAGCCTCGCAACAAGCCAGACGACCCCCACTCCATGAGGGCCTCCATTTTCCACATCCGGACTTCTCTCTCGTCAGACCTCCACCCAGCAGACCAGCCTATCAGTGCCCGGCTCGCGCGCCGCTTGTGGCTGTCGCGGTTCATCAATAAATGCTGGACTTAGAAATGCCTACAAGAATATGCTACCTGCACTGCAGAGCCTGGCAAGCTACCCGTGTTGTATTTGATATATATGCCAAATACCAGTAAGAATTATAGACCTCATTCCGGAATGGATTGAGGCTCTTTATGTTCCTGGGGCAAGCAGATGCCTTGGGCTCTACTAGCATGAGTCAGGACATATGGAGATGTTACTGGGGCCTGCTCGAGCAAATCGATGATGAACGGGAAGACAGTGAGACAGTGAGACAGTGAAACAATTCTTGCAGAAAAGCAAAAATCTGCCACCCCCAAAATGTGTATTTGGTGAAAGGTGCATTTCTTTTTGAAGAGGGCTCTCAAGCAAGCAGTGCTCAGATGGGCTGGAGATCTCGTCTGGAGATTCTCAGCTAATGAAACCTGAGGGCTACTCTGCTGCTCAGTTCACATCTGACAGTGTTTTGTAGACCAAATGGTACTGGGATAGAACCAGGGTCAGCCGCATTCAAAGTAAGTGCCTTCGCCCCATTATATCTCTTAGGTCATCAGAGGTTGATTTCATGGGAAATCCCTGAAAGAAGAAAAGAGATTACCTCTAAAGAAATATTTTTTTCCTCAACCGGTCAATTTTCTGTTTCATCACCACCACGCCCCACCATAATAACCCTGCTCAGCAGGGAAGTAGTCAGTTCTGAGTGAACGCCCTGTTTTTCACAACATTGTGAATATGAACAACTGACACAGGGACCTTGAAACCAGCCCAAAAGAAATGAAGAACTGAATTCAAAAACAAACAAAAGAGAAAACCAGCAAACTCTCTGGGCAAAGCCTATTGAGAATAAAAGAATGTTTCCCTTAAGTTGCCCTTCTCCAAAGCCCTCTTCCAGGAAGGTAGCATGTATGCTGAACTCTTAATCAGAAATCTCTCCTTATATCTAAATGCATTGCACAATGCTGCAGAGGACCAGATCAAAAGGGAATTTATTGACCAGTCTGGCATTCACCTTTCCTCTCTGTAACCTGTCCTGGTTCTTTTCCTACAAAAACCACTTCGAGAAATGTGATCTACACAAGATGCTCTTCAGCATCTAAGCTCTCCATCTCCTGACATGCCTGGTTGGTGCCCAGTAAGGCTTTTGCTCTACTCGCCACCTAATCTCTGGGATGAGTGCCCCTCCAGCAGCAGCAGAGCCAGACTTTAGTTGCTACACTGTCAATGTTTCTTTTATCTTTGAGCAGAATTTAGATGAGAAGAGGTGTTCTAAATTTTTTTTTTGGTATTTGATATAACTAATCCCTAGAGACATAATGTCTACTTGAAGATAAATGAATAGAGAGCACTTGATAATGTTTAATCTCTCTTTAAAACTTTAAACATCCTTTGTCAGTGGTGATGTAAATAGTACAGCTCCTTTGAAAAGCAATTTTGTAGTTATTCAAAATGCTTTGAGATATCATATGACTCAGAAAGTCTGTCTTATATGTCTACCTAAAAGAAATGAAACTACAAATACACATAAAGCACATACATACATGTTCATAGCAGACATATTTATGAAGGCAAAAGAGAAATTTAAATATCCATGAATTGGGCCTGAGATATAGTACAGCAAGTTGGGTTCTTGCCTTGAATAGCCCCATCCCAGTTCCATCCCCTGTACCCTATGGCCCACCAAGCCCCTCCAGGAGTGATCCCAAAGCACAAAATCAAGTTAAGTCCTAAGAACTTCTAGGTGTGCCCCCAAAGTCCATGAATTGGTGAGTGCCCAATGGGATATTACTTATTCACAAAGGAAGTATTGACACATATTCTACATATGAAAGCAAGCTAAGTAAAAAGAATTCAGTCACAGAATACCATTTATACAAAAATAAAATACACAGAGACAGAAAAGATAGTGATTTCCATAGACTGGAGAAGAGAGAGAGGGTGTGACTGAAAATGTGCAAGGTGTTGTGAGATGAACAATAAACTACTCCTTTTTATTTTTAATTTCACAAAAGGAACACCAAAACAAATTTAGGAATGATTGGAGAACTTGCCTTATGTAAATGTCTCTCTGTAAGTCTAGGTAATTGAGAGTTTACTGTACTCTAATGCTTCCAAAAAATATTAAAAGAGTGGCTTGGAACTGACTTTTGAAAATGCATGCTGTGTCTAACTATAGAAGAATATTCTCTGACTTATAAAAAACTGCCACCATTATAAGAAAGTAATAGTTACATCAACACACCCTTCAACTATGAAACTTGCTAGATGGTGTTTAAAACAGCAGGAGAGCCTTTGTCTATACATTTTGTATTAGTGTTTTTAATTGTGTGAGATAAGATTATAGGGCATTTAAAAAAATTATGTGACAAAGAAAGGCAAAAACTCCTAAAATATATAAGGCTCCAAACTTATTTTTAGTATTTTACTATATAAAAGATAAGTTGACAACAATGAAATTAATAGAGAGATGCTTATGCAATTTCAGGGAGGTAAGTCAAAGTACAAAGACTCTCTGGTACGGAGTTTCCCTTCAGTAAAAAAGACATGAAGAGGGGTCAAGTGACAGAGCAGCAGGCAGGGCACTTGCCTTGCACACAGACAACCGGGTTCAATTCCCAGCATCCCATATGATCCCCAAGCACCTCCAGTAGTAATTCCTGAGTGCAGAACCAGGAGTAACCCCCTGAGCACTGCCAGATGTGACCGCAAAACAATGCAAAAAGATATGAAGATAAATTAGTCAACAAAAAGCACACATGCATATAAAATATACACTGAAATACATTGTTTTGTGTTTTGTAAAAAAATAAGCATGATATATTTCAGCATCAGAATCAGCTCTCATAGTAAAGATTGTTTTAAGTTCTTTATTTTAATTTTTTTTATTATATCATAGTGAGACATGCAATTACAAAGGTGTTCATAATTGGTTCTTGGTAATACAGTATTCCAGCACCCATCCCTCCACCAGTGCCCCATTTCCACCACCAATGTACCCACAGCCCCTCCAGCCCACTCCCAGTCTGCCTTAACAGCAGGTACCCCCTTTCCTCTCTCTCTCTGTCTCTCTGTCTCTCTCTGCATCTCTCTCCCTCTTCTTTTACACATTGCGGCTAGCCCTGCAGATATTTAGGGTTTATCATTTAAGTCTCTTTGTGTATATTCAATGGTGAGTTCTAGTCTGACATTACCATTTCCCATATATATAAAGATTTTTATACAAAAGTTAAGTTATAAATTTCTTTCTGTAATTAAAGCTGATACTTTTTTTAAGTATTTTATTATACCAACGTGAGATATACAATTACAAAGATGTTCATATTTGGGTTTTGGTCATACAGTGTGTTCCAGAACCCATCCCTCCACCAGTGCCCATCTCCCACCACCAACATCCCCGGCTCCCTCACCCTCCCCAAGCCTGCCTCCATGGCAGGTTCTTTATTTCTTTCCCTTTCTCTCTATCTCTTTCTCTTTTCCTTCCCTTCCAGATTGTGGATTACAGAACACACATTAAAGGGTTGTCATGTGTATCTTTTTGCCTCTATTTAATGCTCAGTTCTAGGTTGGTATTATTTCGACAATTGTTACCACACTTCCATTTTCTGTCTTACCTAGCCTCTGACTCCCACAGAGTTGTGATAATTTCCACCTTTGACAAGACCTCCTGATACGTGTTTCACTTGACCTTGGATATTGGTATCATAATATGTACATATATATTTATGTCATGCAAATAAATGCAGCCATTCTATATCTGTCTCTCTCCTTCTGGCTAATTTCACTCAACATGATCTTCTCCATGTCCATCCATTTATAGGCAAATTTCATAACTTCATTTTTCCTAACAGCTGCATAATATTCCATTGTGTAGATGTACCAAAGCTTCTTTATCCAGACATCAATTCTAGGGCACTCTGGTTGTTTCCAGATTCTGGCTATTGTGAATAATGCTGCTATGAACATAAAAGTAGGGATGGTGTTTCTGCTGCGTATTTTTGGCTTCCCAGAGTATATTCCCAGGAGTGGTATGTCTGGGTCAAATGGGAGTTCAATTTCTAGTCTTTGGAGGAAAAAGCTGACACTTTGATACCCGTCCATTGTATTTCCATAATTCTGGCTCTCCATACTCCAAATTTGGTGCTTCACAAATCCAAGCATTAGGCTGGAAGTTGGTTCTTTTTCAGTGCATTCAGAACAATTACTAATGACCTTGGCTATTACTGCAAAAATAAATGGCATTTCTGTCTCTTTCTACAAATCTCCCATGAGTTCTCTGAAATGATTCTAGGACAGACAGCTCTGAGGACAGAAATTCAGGTCTACAACACTGTTCAATTCGAAGGCAACATTCCCATTTTAGTCCAAGAGGCTTTTCAGTATCCTTCATATAGATTACCATGCAAACAGTGTCCTTGGAGTGATGCAAATCACCAAAAGTTATCATATTTAATAGAAATTAGTGAAAGTGGGTGAACTTTGCTATTGCTTTTTCTATACACATTCCTAAGATCAAAACTCCAACCTCCATCTTAGATCTGGTGTATTTCATCTCACAGTTCAGGAACCTAATGAGACTGGTTAGATCTGGAAAGATGAATGACCCAGCATGGGATCCATATCTGGGTACGAGAAGTTGCCGACACAGAAGTGGTTTCATGTAACAAGAGACAGAATATTTCAGAATGGGTATGAAGCATGTTGGTAAATTAGCTACAAAGCTATCTCTTCTTAAGTTATACTTAAGAAAAGCTGAATTTTGTTAGGGAAATTTATGCTCCAAGAATGTTAGCAAATCATAGAAGTAATGACATGTGTGATACTCTTTCATAATAACAAGCAAATCTTTATGTCAAAGATTTTATTCAGGGCCTGAGAGATATAGTACAGCAAGCAGAGCACCAACCTTGAAGGCAGACCACCCTGGATCAATCCCCAGCTCCATATATGACTCCTTGGCCACCATCAGGAGTGATCCTTGAGCAGAGTCAGGAGTAAGCCCTGAGCACTGCCAGATGTGCCCCCAAACTCAAAATCCTCCCACTTTCCCAAAGACTATTTTATTCTTTATTATAAACTATTTGCCATCTCTCCCTTTGAGTGAATTATAAAATCTGCTATGCCCATTAAAGACAATCTTGGCCATCTGACTTGCCTTAGCCAATGAAATGCTAATTTTTTAAATATTTCTCTCACTTCCTCATAGAAGCTTTAAAAACCATTAGGCACTGCCCACATACACATCACTTCCTGCCATGACACAAACATTTTTAGAAAAAAATCCTTCAGAACACAGGTGGTCATTTCTGCCTTTTGATGGGATTATTTTCCATTAACATGTAATGTAGTTATCAATATGATGTAATTTAATGACATGGTTTTATGGTTTTATTTTTTCCCCTTTGCTTCTTGGTACTGTTTCCCCTTTCCTACTTTTTTCTCATTATGTTGCAAAAACTCTTGGTGTTTTTATATTTATTTCATTTAAATATTTCATTTAATATCCAGGATATATCAGTCACAGGTAGAACTTCACAGGAAGAAAACAGCCAACCCCATCAAAAATGGGGAGAAGAAATGAACAGAAACTTCGACAAGGAAGAAATTCAAATGGTCAAAAGGCATATGAAAAACTGCTCATTATCACTAATCATCAGAGAGATGTAAATCAAAACAACAATGAGATATCACCTCACACAACAGAGACTGGCACATATCCAAAAAGGCAAGAACAAGTGCTGGCATGGATGCGGGGAGAAAGGGACTCTCATTCATTGTAGGTGGGAATGTTGACTTGTACAACCTTTTTGGAAAACAATATGGACATTCCTCCAAAAACTAGACATTGAGCTCCCATTTGACCCAACAATACCACTTCTGGGAATATATCCTGGGAGGCCAAAAACACACAGTGGAAACACCATTTACATTTCTACGTTTGTGGCAGCACTATTCACAATAGCCAGAATCTGGAAACAACCAGAGTGCCCGAGAACAGATGACTGGATAAAGAAACTTTGGTACCTCTACACAATGGAATACTACTCAGCTGTTAGGAAAAACAAAGTTATGAAATTTGCCCTATAAATGGATGGATATGGAGAGGATGATGCTGAGTGAAATTAGCCAGAGGGAAACGGACAGACATAGAATGACTGCATTTATTTGCAGGATATAAAAAATAGCATAATACCAATATCCAAGGCCAGACAAAACATGGATCAGTAGTACTTGTCAGTGGGTAGAACCTACTGCAGATGTGTGGGAGTCAGAGCTTAGGTAAGACAAGGAAAGGAACACTGTACTAATAATTATTGTAAATGATAATACCAGCCTAGAACTGAGCATTGAAAGTAGGCAAAAGGATATACATGATAACCTCTAACTGTATATATTGCAAGTCACAGTGTGTAAAAGAAGAGAGAGAGAGGGAGAGAGAGAAGAGAGAGAGAAGAAGAAAAATCATCAAAGAAAAGAATTTTTCCTGGAATTACCATTTCAATGCTCACCTCCCCCAAAAAAAAAAAACTACATAAAAATATATATGTTTCTTTTTCAATATAGGCAAAAGTTCTTCAGCATTAATATTGCATATTATGTATACATAAAAAATAGAATACATAATAGAAATATAAGACTGAATATACAAGCTTCACAGTCTTATCTCTTATTTTTTATAATTATACGTATGGTGCCAGAGAAATAGTACAGCAAGTAATGCATATGCCATGTATACTGCTGATCCCCAGTACCCCATATGGCTCACCAAGCTCTGCCAAGAGTGATCCCTAAGAAAAGAGCAAGGAGTAAAACCTGAGCACTGCTAGGAGTGGCCCAAAAATTAAGCAATAAGTAAATAAATAAATATAAATATGTGTCACACGTCCATATTTTTTCTTAACTGATTGTTTTGCAGTCTAGCTGGGAACAAAGCACTTGTATCACTTGTATCATTTGTCTTCCCGTGTTTCATCGATTTGCTCGAGCGGGCAACAGTAACATCTCCATACGTCCTGTCACATGTTAGTGTAGCCCAAGGGCAACTGCTCGCTCCAGGAACATGAAAAGCCTCAAACCATTCATTCAGGTCATGGAAATGAGGTCTATAATTGTTATAGTTTTTTGGCATATCAAATGCGACACACATAGCTTGCCAGGCTCTGCCTTGCGGGTGGTATCCTCTCAGTAGTAGGCTCTCATCTCATGCCGCTGAAGGAACGAATGAAAGCTCATGAGTTCGGCGCAGTTCGAAAATGTTTTTAATGGTACAAAAGTTCTACTACAGCGATCCAATATAATGAAAGAACTCTAGCTCTGGTCATAATTTAGACCATACATGAGAGTCCAAGTCTCCCACAGAAGAGGATCCTACCAGAAAGTGGTTTGAAAAAAAAAATGTTTTACTAGACATTAAGGGAATTAGTATAAATGTAAGAAAAGATAATAACCAAAAAGTCAGTGAAACCAAAATCATTTTCATTTTTTTTCTTTTTTGGGTCACACCCAGCGACGCCCAGGGGTTGCTCCTGGCTCTTTGCTCAGGGATTACTCCTGGCAGTGCTCAGGGGACCATAAAGGATGCGGGGATGGAACCCAAGTTGGCCGCATAAAAGGCAAACACCCTACCCGCTGTGCTATCACTCCAGCCCCAAAATCATTTTCTTTTAAACCTCTACTTTTCCTTAGGGAAACTCTGGCTCAAAAGGACCACTTTCTCCAGACACCAAGCACATTGGGCTGTCTGAACCTGCAGTGCAATAATCTCAGAGTGCCCAGATTGCAAAACAGCACAGGCCAAGGAAGACAGAAAGGCTGCGAGCAGATTAGTGAACACTGTTCTCTGCAAGGAGGGGAAGGAGCCAACAGGAGTTCCTCCTCCTTCACTCCAGACCTGTCACTCTCGTCTGTAGGAGCCAGCTGACATGACCTGTAGCTTTGTGTCTATGATGCCACCAGAGAGGGTTTGGGCATTTAGTAAGAAGAAACTTCTAGTCTACTGAATAGGAACCTAAACAAACTGAAGAAGGATACACATTATTATTATTATTATTATTATTATTATTATTATTATTATCGTTATCATCATCATCATCATCATCATTATTTTTTTTTATTATTCCCTCCCCCCTTCCTTTTGTTGTTGTTGTTGCTGCAATAACCAGGACTCACCACACACTTGGCTGTGGTGCTCACACATTCTTAGTTGCAGTGCTTACTGGAAGTCAAACATTAACCAAAATACTAAAACATACATAGCCATGGTATGCGGAGACCCAAACTCAGCTGGAAGTCTGACCAGCACAGTCATCAGGATCTCATGGGCACTGGGGATCAAACTCACGGCCTTACACTTGCATGTCTGGTGCTTTCACCAATGAGCATCCCTGGGCTCTGAAAGAGATTTTAGAAACTTAGTCCTTCTCCTGTTCTATGAGACCATGTCCTTAGACCTAAGTGAGAATTTAACATCCGACTTTGACTATGTTATTTCAAATTTGAGTTCTGCTAGGTAGAATGAAACCTATATGGGAATTTATAGTGATTTGCCATTTCTGAATCATAAGAATTTTACTGAATTTAAACTTTTCTTAACCCAGAATGGATTCTTCTCTTCAGGCTTAGTTTCTTTTGAATCCAACCTTGCAGAGATTTGTTGGCGTGTAGCACACATTGTGTACAATTTAGGTGCTGATGAGACTAGACCATGGTTTAGTCCCAGTAGACTGTGGGACAAAGATTCTCATGAAACTGATTCCTCTCAGCAGTGGTGTTTTTCAGTAAGGAAGTGAGGGTCAACAGAAAGCCTCCCACCATACGCCTAGAGCTGGTGGGTCCCATATGTGCCAGTTTGGCCTATGAACTACTTCAATTGAGGTCAACCAAAGTCCGGTAGCCTCATGAGAAACTTTCACCACTCCCTTCACTTCCTAGAAAAAATAAATTTGAGGACCTTCCCCAGAATTAGGATTTTCATCAGATCTAATCTATCAACGACATCCATTTATAGGGTGAGGCAAACATCTAGTCTTAGTCCTATAAGTCACCCTCTCCCTCTCGATGGGCCCCCTCCTCTCTCTTTTTTGGGGGTTGGGGGTTCTTGAGTGATGCCCGGCAGTGCTCAGATGATATTTCAGGCTTTGTGTCCAGGACCCTTTTCCTGTAATGCTCAGGGAATGTCATAGGAAGAGTAGAACTGGGTTTGGATGAATGCAAGGTCTGTCCTTTTGAGGCTAGTTCCTATCCCACTGCTCAGCTGAAGGTATACACCCATCGTCTGGGGAAATAGGATAGGCACAAAACACTTGCCTTGAACACAGCAGACCTTGGTTTAATCTCTGGTACCACAGATGCCCCAGCACAGCCAGGAGTGATTCCTGAGCACATCCAGGAGTAAGCTCTGAGGAGTTGATTGTGGTCCCAAACAAACAAAAATGCTGTACATTATTTTGTCCCACAAACACTAGAATTCACAGCTAAGTAGATGCACACCTACATCTCCACACACGTAACTAAAAGTGTTCTTTTTCTCCTACTAATCTGTCTCAACAGATTAGTTGGAGAGGGAACTAGGATGGTTGATGGTCTGACATAGAAAAAGACTGGGATGAACCCAGAGTCATGGCAGAGCCTGGCAAGCTACCCATGGTGTATTCGATATGTCAAAAACAGTAACAATAATGGACCTCATTCCCAATGAATGGAGATGTTACTGGCTCCTGCTCAAATCTGTCTCATTCTAATTGTATGCTTCCACTGGTCAGAGAAGAGCCCAGAGGGCCAGAAAGAAATTCCTCTCTCCTCCTCTCCCCCTTTGTACAGGGAGAAAAGGTAGCCATGGGGTTCTCTGGGGTGCAACCACAGGGTGCTCTGGGGCCCAGGCCCCCCCCCCCTCAGCCTGCTCCTGCATTCAGGAGTGTGACGTTCCTAACTCAAGAGCCAGCCTTTCATGGCTGCCTTTGTGTCAGCTTCCTGCCTGATGGCTGCAAAACACTGCAAGGGCTCAAGAACCCACAGGCAAGACTGTGTCCTGCAGGACAGAATAAGCCTTCCAGGAACCCCAGGCAGTTTTAGCAGAGGCTCTTCTGTGAGCAGGGACCAGGTAAGGGAAGAGAGCACAGAAATCTGAGAAGCTGAAGAGGCTATGAACAGGCAATGTGAGCTCACACAGGGCCATTCACAGAAACAGAAGTTCTTAGGTAGTCTAGGGAGAAAGTCGGCAATACAAAGCCAGTGTTTCAGTCTATACCTGTGGCCTTGTTTTATGGGAAGCAACAAAACCCTTGGTGGCTGATGTCAGAGGAGGCTGAAGGGTTCTGTTCTGTCTCTTAGTCTTAAGCAGCTCCCAAGACTGGGAGAGGGGTTGATCTTAGAAAGGACAGTACTTGTTTTGTTTCATGCTAAGGAAAAGCGAATGTAGGTGGGGAAAGTGTCTTATGTAGCTTTTCCATCAGGACATGAGGATGCTGGAGCATAGGGGAGCTCAGCAGAGTGAAAGCGATTGTACAGAATGAGGCTAGTGGCCGCTGCATGCAGCAAACGCATATTTACCTCTGGGCTCCTGAGCTTCTGCACCTCCTCTGCCACTCCAGGCCTGGTTATCCATGCAGTGGGGGCTGTCCGATGTTTGCTGTCATGCCTGACCTCCCCACAAGGGGTTAACAGCATGCCCAAGTTGTTGCCATTTGTCCCCTGGGGTGGTAGGAGGTATAATATCATTTGTTTGACCTTTGTATCTTGGGAAAACAAAACTATTTAAATCCTGTATATTTTGTCCTATTTACAGGCTTTACAATTAATGATGAAATTACATCCCAAATATGAGAGCAATAGGGACTGGAGCCATAGCCCAGTGGGTAGGACATTCGTCTTGCACACGGCCAACCTGGGTTCAATCCCCAGTATCCCATATGGTCTCCAGAGTACCTCCAGAAGTAATTCCTGAGTACAGAGTCAGGAGTAACTGAGCATTGCCGGGTGTGGCCCCAAAAAGCAAAAAGAAAGAGAGAGCTGTAAAAAATAATCGGGAGGGGTGGCTCTAATAATTTTTAAAAAATTATCAGCAATTAAAACAAGTGATACAAGTGAAGAATATCTTACAAAATGCTACTCAGATTTTTCAGAGTACTGTAGCTCAGTCATCCTTCCCAGTAGATTACTCTGCACTCAGCACTCTAGTCTCCAGCTTCTGGATCTATAAACCAGAAAGGAGAAGAAGAACATTTTTCTGCAAGATTAAAATCATTCCATGATTCACAGAAAAAGTTTGAGTTAGTCTAGACCTTAAGTGATGAGTCAGTTTGCAGAAAGTGTGATTTACATGTAAATCTGGGGACGCAGTCTATAGAGTGAAGCAGCCTTTCTTCTCAAACGTCTTGCTATGAAATACAATTATTTTTAGGTCTTGAAAATCATCATCAATACGTTTTTCTTAAAATTTTACAAAGCAATTATGCCATCCCTGATTCGAGATTGGGTCTTACATTGTTTTCTTCTGAAAGCATTCAATTACTCGGTTCTCTTCATTCTTCTACAACTGGGATGGCCACCATCAAAGAGAATCTGCCAACAAAAGGTCAGCAAATGCTGAGGTGAATCAATTTGCATAGGGTGCAGAAGGAGGGGTTGTTTCCATGGCTTCTAATAGACGCAGAGAGATGAAATGCGAAGAGCAAAATCTAGTTTGCAGTGGGAAACAAAACAAACTGGTCTATAAATATTTCATAATTTTCGCCCCCCTAAAGTCTCATTATTTGGTGGTTATCTTTATTATGAGTAATCATGGGTTGCTTTTTGTTTGTTTCTGACTTTTTTGTTAATTCCTGAGCTGTACATCTCTGAAATTGCACCCACTCGTTTCTTTTTCATTTGCTTCATCGTGGCATCTAGAGAATATACGTAGTCAAGAGTGGGGAGTTAGATACTTAAATATCCAATTTAAACATATAAAGTGCATTTTTAGAGTCGAAGATTGCTGTCTGAAAATGAAAACCCAAAGTCTTTATAATGTTCTCCCTATAGAAAACAACAGTTTCTTTTTTAGAGACCCTGTTCCCCCAAGAGGTTGAGAAGGTCCTCCAGAGAGCAGGGTGGTTGCCCCTCAAGTCTGACACAACAGCAATATCCAGAGTCTCCCTGAGCCTTGCCTATACACATGCTACCTGTTCGCATATCCGTAGGGCAATCAGCAGTTTCAAGATTAGAACTCAAATATGTTACTTTTGGATGAAAATCCTTACTGCCCTCACTGCCCAAGGACTAGCTTTCAGGTCCTCTGGCTCCTGACCTCTCCCAGCTGCAGTTAGCCAGAATCAAACTGCAGGTAGTAGCTTGTGAGGTCTGAATGTTTGGCTCCCAAGTTCAAGCAGATCTTCCTGGTGGTGGAGCAACCAAAGGACATCCTTGGACTTGGTAATCAGCACCACTGGACTTGTTTTCTCCTTCCTTAATTTTTTCCTTGTCTGTTTTGAAATAATTTTTATTTTTGCTTCTTGGATCACTCCTGGCAATGCTCAGGGGTTACTGCTACTCTGCATTCAGGAATTACTCTTTGCAGTGCTTGGGGAACCTTATGGGATGCCGGGGATCGAACCCAGGTTGGCCATATGCAAAACCAAAGCCCTCCCCAATATACTATCACTCCAGCCCCTTGAAATAATCGTAAACTCCCAAGAATTGAAAAAATAACAGACA
Source organism: Cryptotis parvus (assembly GCA_021461705.1). NCBI lineage: Eukaryota > Metazoa > Chordata > Mammalia > Eulipotyphla > Soricidae > Cryptotis > Cryptotis parvus. The sequence continues at coordinate 37,000 of JAJIBD010037896.1, forward strand.
TTTTCCAAATACTTTCACCCAAATTTTCCCAACAATACCAACATCCATAACTTAAGCCCCATTGAGAAGTTCAGGATGCTGACATTAGCACAGTACTCTTTTCTTTGATGATAGTCAACGTTTTGTTGGCCCGTTGATGGCGTGAGGCATATTGCTATTTTCACAGTAGCCTTGTACTGCCAGAGATATTGAATTGTTTATAAGTATTATTTTCATTGTATTCATAAGAGGACTGAAATTCTGAGAACTTAAATAGCTTTCCCAAGGCTGGTCTAACCATAACTAGCTGAGCTGTGGCTGACTCCAGTACAGCACTTTTAAAACATAAAATCTACATGAAAAGACTTTAACAAGCAGGCAAAGGCCAGAGCCTTTCTATTTACTTTCAGACCCCACATTGCTGTGGATTCAGTAGCTGCTAAATCTGTGCTAGTCCCAGAAGGGAGAATGGAAAATATTGACTACAGTCCCATATTCTATCAATATTGAGAAGCCCAAGATTCTCTCTGATATTTAATAAATTTCTTATAATGTGTAAGAAAGGTAAACAATAGTCTCCAAATTATAAAGTGTTCTGAAGAGTACTCACATATTTTACATTCTTTTTTCTTTTCCACAAAATTCAGAATGGATCTTTAGTTCTTTAGTCATAGTTATATGTTAAATCAATATGAAGAAAAATATTTTACAATATCTAGCAAATGAAAGCTAAGTTATAGAACTTCTAAGTTATTTCTTCTTTCTTTGTTCTGAAAATACCTATGGTCCCCAGACTCTGAAAATTTTTTAAATTTTCTATTGTAGTTTATGTAATCTGGCTCTCCCTGTGCTCAGCTGATCATGAGGTGCCTGGAATGGAAGGCGGGTTCTAGCCCTGGCCTGCCATCCTAACAGACCCTCGCAAGAAGCCAGAGGAACCCCCCACACCATGAGGGCTGCCATTTTCAACATCTGGACTCCACAGCTCGTCAGAGCTCCACCCAGCAGAAAAGCTGATCTCTCCCCAGTTCATCAGTAAATGCACGAGATGAGAGCCTACTACTGAGTATACCACCCGTATGGTGGAGCCTGGCAAGCCACCCATGTCATTTTTGATATGCCAAAAACCAGTAACAATTATAGACCTCATTCCCATGACCTGAAGGAATGGTCTGAGGCTCACTGTGTTCCTAGAGTGAGCAGATGCCCTTGGGCTACACTAGCATGTGACAGGATCTATAGAGATGTTAGTGCCCACTTGAGCTAATTGATGAACAAGTGATACAAGTGAAGTTCGGTAATAGGCTTATAATAATGTTAACATTTATAGTGTTGATGTAGAAAGTTACTGCGCCTTCATCACCATTAATGTGCCAGAATTACTCCACCACTGTCCTTATATGACTTCCCCACCATCTCTCCCACTTCCACTCTGCTCCAAGTACCACCTGCTACAACTTGGCAAAATCAGTTTTATAATCAAAGGTCAAGGTTATATCAATATATAACCTGTTTCTCTCCTTGTTTTGTCTCTCTGTATATCATGGGTAAGTAAAGGACATCCATCTAGTGTCTGTCCTTCTTCCTCCAGCCTCTTTCACTCAACATTGATGCCCTAAAATTTCATCCACTCAAATAAAGTGAACTTTAAAATTTCATCTTTTCTTACTGCTGCAGAAAATTCCATTCTGTGTATTTTGTATTTTGTGTATTGATATATATATATATATATATATATTTCATTTTTTTAATTTCACCCACTGTATTTATGCACCAAAGTTGTTCATGATGCATTTGTTATAAGCACTCAATATTCCATCACCAATCTCACCACCACTGTGACCTTCTCTCCATCATTGCCCTCATTTTCCCAACCAATCCCTCAAGCCTGACCCTATTTCAAGCCCCAAATAATTTATTATATATTCCTTATTACCACTAACTGGCTAATGAAACTATCAAAAAATACATCAGTAAGAGAAAATTTGTAAGAATTTTTTTTTATCTCGTCATGGGCTCATTAAGTCCTTGTCTGAGGCTGTTTCTAGTTGAACCTTCTGTATTAATGTTTTTTCTGATCCAGCTTGCTTGGCTTCTACATTATAATTCCCATCCAATATGATGACCTATCACAATTTCTTAATTCACTCAGTTTGTTGGACAGTTGGACCCTGTTGTACTTAGACCATAGTAGTTAGTGCTTCAGTGGACACAGGTGTGCATACTCTGACTACAAGAGCAGGCATATTATATGCCTCCCACATGCAAAATATGTTCTACTACTTAGTCATATCCCTGCACCCTTATTTCACTTTTTATTGAAGGCACTTTGCATTATAGCATTATGTTGGTTTATAAAATTATACAGTATTATAGAAGTTTCATTATGTCAACATCTATAAGTGCTACATTAAGTTCACTACCAAAAGTCCAATTTCAAGCTTCATAAAATAAATAAATAAAAATAAATTTCAACCTTCAGAAAATATAAATATATATATATATTTAGGAATAATAGAAAATATTTAGGAATATTTTTTGTATGATAGACATTTGATACTCATTTCCTCCCTCCTTACTTATGGTTTCATCATCATCATCATTTGAGACTAACAAAAAGCAAGCCTAAGGAATACACCTTATCACCCTCACAGCACTCTGCACAAAAGCTAGCCCTCCCTAATATCGTCACATTGAGATGTGGATTATTTTGAGCTGAGCTATACTGAGGGCTTCAGGTTCACAAGAAAATTTTACCACTTTATTAACTACCTAGAAAAATTTTAATTGTGGGGCATTCCCAAAGAGTAGAAAATATTAAACCAGAGATAACCTTTATTTTTATTTTTTAAATTTTTCCATGTATTTTTTCTTATTTTAGTAATTTTTTAAATTTTATTATATCACTGTGAGATATGCCATTACAAATCTGCTCATGATTGGACATCAGTCAATCATGTTCCAGTATTCCAGCACTGATCCCACCACCAGTGCACATTTCCCACCACCAATGTCCCCAGTTTCCCTCTTCCTTCCCGAGATGTCTCTATGACGGGCACTTTCTCTCTCTCTCTCTCTCTCTCTCTCTCTCTCTCTTTCTTTTCTCTCTCTCTCTTCTTTCACTGTGATTTGCAATACATGCATACAGGGGTTTATATATACATATATATGTATATATATGTACATATATGTATATATAGGGTTTATATATATAGGGGTTTATATATATGTGTATATGTATGTATATATACATATATATGTATATATACAGGGGTTTATATATATATATATATATATATATATATGTATATATATATCCTTTTACCTATGCCAATGCTCAGTTCTAGCCTGGCATTACCATTCTGAACCAGCAATAACCTTTAAATTTACTATTTGTTTCCTTTATTATTTAGTTCCCAGGAATAGAACCCAGGGCCTCCCACATGCAAGATATGTTCTACTCCTTAGTCATATCCCTGCACCCTTATTTCACTTTTTATTGAAGGCACTTTGCATTATAGCATTATGTTGGTGTATAAAATTATACAGTATTATAGAAGTTTCATTATGTCAACATCTATAAGTGCTACAGTAAGTTCACTACCAAAAGTCCAATTTCAACCTTCAGAAAGCAACTTTACCCATTGGATCCTCTGTTCTTCCCCAACCCTTCTGGTAACCACTAAGTTAGTTATATAGTATGAAAGCTTATTTTATTTTGCTCACTCATGTTGTTTTTGTTTTATTTAATTCATTTGTTCATTTTGTTTTGGTATATTCTACATGCATGAAATTTTGTTTCACTATGCACTTTCTCCTGTAGCCAATTCACATGGTCACAAGTGACAGGATTTAATTTTTTTATACATCTGAATACTTTTCAGTTTATGTACATATGCCACATCTTTCTTGATAATCATTTGTAGATGGGCATTTACATTATTCCTATAGGCTGTTGTAAATAATGCTTCATTGAACATGAAGTTACACATATCTCTTCAAGCTAGTGTTTTGGATTCTTGGGTAAGTATCCAGAGTGGAATAGCAGGATCATAAAAAAAAATTATAATTTGAGGGGAGCTGCAGAGAGGATCCAGGGGCAACATGCCACCTTGGAAGGAAGAGAGAGAGTGAGAGTGCAATCCCTGTCACCTCTCTTGGCACTGCCATTTGGAGTTCTTGGCATGGCAGTGGGTGGTGTGATCTTGAGAGGAACCACAAACAATGTGTTCAACCACCACAACTGAACATGTGACTCTAGCACCCCAATCAAATGGGTGTGTGACCTCCCTGTGCCCACATTTCCCCTCATCATTACAATGATAAAAAGGAAAGAAGATAAGTTAGTTTTATTTATTTATTTGCTTTTTTTATTTTGGGGGTCACACCCGCGACACTCAGGAGTAACTCCTGGTTCTTCGCTTAGGAATTATTCCTGGCAGTGCTCAGGGGACCATATGGGATGCTGGAGATTGAACCCAGGTCGGCCGTGTGCAAGGCAAATGCCCTACCTGCTGTGCTATCGCTCCAGGCATGAGTTAAAGTTTTAAAAACAAACTTATTTTGAAGTGTTGAGGGCCTTCCCATCATGGTGGGCCAATTTACAGCCTCACTAACAGGCAGGAGTCTGCATTTTCTGTAACTCTTGTTCCCTTCGGCTAATAGTCATTACAGGTTCAAATTGGTATTTCATTGTTGTTTTCATTCACAAAGAAACAGCCTTTCTATTGGAGAAACTTCTCTGTATGACAAGGACAGCATCTAGTTACTCAGCATCTGGTTTTTCATTGTATGAATCACCCACTCTTTATCACGCAAGTTTCCTATCCTTCAAGCTCCAGCCCCTATCTCATCTCCTATTATCTCTAGATAGATACCCTCATTTTTTGCCCCATTGACTATAGAATCCATATTCATGTGCCTTCTTAATATCTAAGTGATTAAATTTGTTATTCTCTGCTATAAACGTGGATGATGTTCATTTGATTGCTCAACCAGCCTAAGAACTGAGAAGGGTATTCGAATTTTCCACTTCGCTCCTACAACATGACCTTAGCTAATATTTTCAATCCTGGTGATCATGTTTTACCACTGAGGAAGGGCTATCTGAGAGTTTACATCTGTTGAGAGCTAATAATGCTGTAAGTGACAGACATTTATTCATTATTTCATTTTCGTGACAACTCTTTGTGCGAGGAGCCATCATTAGACCATTTCGCACATAAAGGAACTCAGATTTAGATGTAGGAAGTAAAAGGTAGCAAGTGGAGGAGTCCTGATTTGACTCCAGATGTGCCTCTGGAGCTGTTACGAAGCATACTTTTAGTGCTTTCAGATCATTGAGATTTAAATGTGATCCTGCCTTGGAGAGGAACCAGTCCTAGCCTTGACCTTGAAGATCAGATAAACAGAGGGCAGGAGAACAACAGTCGTGCAGCAGCGAAGGCAGATGAAGGGATGCTCATGGCAACGAAGTGGGGAAAGAGACCTGTCTGATTTGAAAGGAAGTTAGAGGTGAGATCGTTCATTCAACAGGGCAACTGGACTCTGATCAAGAGAACCATGCGTGATTTTTCTGAGGGAGGGCAGCTGACTTAACGAGATGAGCGATTAGTTTAGGAAATCAGTTTGGGACTTTGAACAGGGTTGTGGCGAAACTCTTGCTCTATGAAAAGACCATCTGGCAACAATATGCAGTGTAGACTGGTTCTCAGAGCGTTTTTCTGGTCAAACCTGGGAGCACGTAGCAGGAGCCCAAATATCTGGTGAGGGGAATTGTCCCTTTGTGCTCTTCCCCACCCTACCCTTGCCCCGTCTGTACATAAAAGAGTTAGAGCAGAAAGGAAACAGGAAGAGTTATGTCTGGCAAGATTCGAATCTAAATTTGAATGTTCCACTAGGAAACAGGATTTAAAATCTGTTAGTTTCTGTGAACTGAATATATAGGAGATCAATTCACAAAGTCGACTGGCATTTTAAAAGAAAATAAACTTTTTGTAATTACTTGAATTTGAAATTGGAGTGGGGGATGCATCAGATTTAAAGAATATGAACCCCTAAATCAGAGAGAGAGAGAGAGAGAGAGTCTGGATCCGATTCACTGCATGAAAAACACTGTACTTGAAGCATCCCCTCACCCCCATTTCTTGACTGCTCTCCCTTGCTCTACTCCTCCACCTCCAATTTTTATATCAGGGGTCTATTAAATAGACAAACACAAGAGAAAATGGAGGGGCAAATGCTGTAATAAGATCATAAAAGCACAATTACTATGGATCATTGGCGAGGGCTTGGAAATACTTTCATTATGGTGAATTGCATTTATCAACTCGAGAACATTTTAGAAGTAAACAAATGAAGGCTTAGCAATTTACCACTTAGCATTCTGAGAATGAGAGTTCATTCCACCAAAAGTAATTTTCCATCCTTTCCCCCTCAAGCCTAAGCTATTCTTTTAGCTACTCAAGGGCCAAATATGTGCATTGGTAATAGGTATGCATTCAGCAAACCCAAACTGCCAAACTGTGTCTGCCAAGCTGACAACTGACACCAGTGGCTAGAGACCCCAGGCATTTAAACACTCCACAGAGCTTTGTCTGACGCTCACTGTCACTCTAGGGACAATGAAAATTTTGCCTGCAATGAGACCAGAGAGAGCAGGAGTCTCCCTCCAAAAAGTCATCTTCTATTATTTTTAATTGTTTAGTCACTCTGTGGTTAAGGTACCCCTCCCTTAAAGTGGTGCAAGAAGACTAAATAAAAATAAACATGAATCTGGAAATAGGAGGATCATGACCTACTCTCAACTCTTGTCTCCTAGTTCCTATGAAGCAGGATCTTTTGGATTCTCAGTTTTCTTATGTGCAAAGTGAATCAGATGAAGCAGGGTGATGATGTCTGGTTGAGGAACTTGTCTAAGACTAGCCACATAGTCGATGCACTTACTCTAAATTTAGTGAGTTTTTCATTAAGCCTTGCATATGCTCAAGAAAGAAGACTTAGATTTTTCTCAAGTTATATCCTGACACATGGAAAAAGTGCTCTGAAACCAGTTATTCAATGTATGCTGGTGTGTACCATGTTGGACTGGTTTCTTCTTAGAGGACTTCTCCAAGTCTTTAATGGGGAGGTAGAAATTGTGGCTCTATAAGAGGTGTCCAAGATGATTTAACCATAAAACTCAACACTTATGTAAAGAGACATCCAACCTAGGTTTGACATCCTGAAAGGAAGATACTGGGTCAGAGCCCCTGGTGCCAGGTGTTAAGTTCCGTTCCCTGAGCCTTCTTACTGAGAAAACAATTCTGTGTGTAGAATTGTACCTATTCTTCACCATTTTATATCTTGAGGTTCAAGTTGGAGGGAATTGAGGAAGGGGAGAGGGAAGTATTAAAATGAATTTGAAGGGGAAAATATGAATTTGAGGGACTGGAGCCATGGTACAGTAAGGCATTCACCTTGCACTTGGATGCCTTGGGTTAGATCCCCAGCTCCTCATGTGTCCCTAGAGCACTGCCAGGAGTGATCCCTGAGCATGGAGCCAGACTAAACCCTGAACACTGCCAGGTGTGGCCAATAACAAACAAAATGAAAGATAAGATGAATCTGGATAAAATTCATACTATAACTGTTGCTTCTGGTTATCAACTTCCTAGATTTTTATCTACTTAGGTAAGCATGTAAATGGGGGGGGTGAGCTTTAATTATGAACTTTTTTTTCCATTCTTACCTTGGGGGAAAACTCTGTTACTGCAAAGTATTGTAATTCTGTTAACAGTTGATCTCTCAAAATCTCACTTTCTTCATTGTGGAATGAGAAAGGGGATAGCAGCTGCCACTAGGGTATGGGGAAAGAGAAACTTTGTAAAGTACACTGAGACTTAAGGAGTAACTACTGTGTGCAAAGCATAGCTAAAACCTACCTTTTCAGCTAAAAAATGAAGCCACAGAGGGCCAGGGCAATAGTACAGTGGATGAGGCTCTTGTTTGCACATGCCAACGTAGGTTTGATTTCCCTGCATCCCAGATCGTCTCCCAAGTGCCCCTGGGGCTAATTCCTGAGTGCAGAGTCAGGAGTAAGCCCTGAACACCCAAAAAAATTTGAAATGGAATATTTTGTCTCGATTTTTTCTATAAATTCCTATACCCAAATACCTTATTATTCCATATTCTTTGCCTCCTGGGGAAAAATATACATCCAGATTTATGTGATAAAAATCAAATTTCTAAATAAAAGTTATTTGTGGAAGATAACTTTAAAATGTTGGTCTAAGAAATAAAGAAGTAATACTTGAACCCCAGTTTTCATCTAAAAAATTCTGTACTATGGGTGAAGGGAAATAGTTCAGAGGCTTCAGCATGCCATCCTTGCCAGAGAATGGTCAAGAGTTGAATCCTCTGGGGTATCACATGTGCTCAGTGTAATCCCGGCAATTCTGCTTTTATGAGCCAAGTGACTTCAAGCCTTATAGTAGCCCATTACAAGGAGCAGCACAAGCAAATGGTGAGACCCCCGTGAACTTGTGCACAGACACAATGAAAAGGAGAGCAGCCCTTCACGAGCATTTTCCCTGAGTGTGTGAGCACTACCACCTGGTATACCAATCCCATTTGGGACAGCTTGGTGTGTGTGTGTGAGACCCCCTGGTCACTGAAACAAAATCAGCAAAGGGAATAGGGGTAAGGGAGACATTTTGTGCTATGTGACTCTCTCTAGAAAGTTCCCAATGTGCCACAGATTTGCATAACAGTCTCTTCATTCTAAGGAAGTTCATGATATATAAGCCTTAGCCTTCAAGCCCATCCTTGGTGCTAAAAATGAATTTTAAATACATTCAGCATTGTAATGAAGAGAACTTGAATCCTTAGAAGTGAATGTTCATCCTGACTCCCATATTATTTCAAATACATTTTATACTAATTGTTTTAAGAAAACTCTTCCCTCTGGATTGATATCTCAACTATTTAAAAATAGGTAAACTTTATTATTGTACATTATCACTTGAATAGACCTTTATAATTTTAGTGCCTTTAGAGACAATTGGCTTTCAATTTGAAGCATGGTGATTTATTTTTAAAATAAAGGGAAATCAGCGGCATTGAAATAGATTAAAATAGATGTCTTATTTAAAATTATAAAAGCAATTCCATTTCTCATATGTCACATTTAAAAACTGGGTTATTATTTCAAAAAAGATATTTCAGACTGATATTATGTTAACAAAAAAGCCACCATGTCATAGTATAGTGATAAAGAGTAAAGTGTGAAAAACAAGCAGAATATCTATTTTACTTTTTTTGAACTCATCTAAATGATAATTATTTGCACAAAGGCTAATGGGACACAGCTTTGAAAGTCTTAGCCCATCTATTATGTGATAATAATTAGAATCATCTGATGAAGATAGACACCAAACACATAAGTCCACAAGCAAGACAGTATCACTTTTTAAAACTAGAGCTTCATCCATTTTGAAAGGAACATGGTAACCTCTCAGTATCTATGTTGCAAACCATAATGCCCACATGGAGAGACAAAGAAGGAAAGTGCCTGCCACCGAGACAGGCATGGGGCATGGAGTGGGGTGGGGAATGGCAGGAGAGAAACTGGGGACATTGGTGGTGGGAAATGGACATTGGTTGAGGGATGGGTGCTAGAACATTGTATGCCTGAAACCTGCCGTGAACCACTCTGTAACTGTGCCTCTCATGTTGATTCAATAATAAAAAATAAATAAAAATAAAAAAATAAAACTAGAGCTTTAAATAAAACGAGTGTTCCTGTTATTTATATAGCTGAGAAAATATTTCAGGCTACCAATTCAAGATGGTAGGTCAAACATACACTTACTTTTATTTTTTAATCGAATCACTACTGTGAGATATAGTTACAAGGCTGTTCATGGCCAGGTCTCAGTCACACAATATTCCAGCCCCATCCCTCCACCAGTGCTCAATTCACACCACCAATGTCCCCATTTTCCCTCCTGCTGTCCCCCACCCCATCCTGTCTCTATGGCAGGCACTTTTCTTCTCTCTCTCTCTCTCTCTCTCTCTCTCTCTCTCTCTCCAGTTGGGAATTATGGTTTGCAATACAGATGCTGAGAGGTTACCATGTTTGCTCCTTTGCCTACTTTCAGCACGAAGTTCTTATCCAGAGTGATCATTTACAACTAGCTTCATCACAGTGGTCCTTTCCCTATTCCCAACTGTCTTTTCCCCAAGCACTTGAAGCAGGCTTTCGAACATGGACCAGTCCTCCTGGCCCTTGTTTTTACCGTCCTTGGATACTGGTTTCATATTATTTATTTTACATCCCACAAATGAGTGCAATCATTCTATGTCTGCCCCCTCCTTCTGACTCATTTTACTCAGTGTGATACTTTCCATGTCCATCCATTTGTAAGCAAATTTCATGATTTCATTTTTCCTGACAGCAGCATAGTATTCCATTGTGTAAATGTACCGTAGTTTCTTTAACCAGTCATCTATTCTCAGGCACTCAGGTTGTTTCCAAATTGTGGCTATTGTGAATAGTGCTGCAATAAACACAGAACTGCAGGTGGTGTTTCTGCTGAAAACGTGCTCTCATTTCAATGACCCGTTAGTCAGGTGCTCCAAAACTATTTGTTGTGGTATTTGAGGAAGAAAAGCCCTCGGATACCCAATTACATGCAGCAAAGGAACACTCAAGGAATCTATCATGACACAGAATTTGGAACTAAATCCCAGAACTCATGAAAAGATTAATTCCAGTCATAAACCAGAGAGAACCTTGAGAATTCAGCCCAGAATAGGCCCAAGAAGATTTGTTGGAGACAAATTTGCCCTGAGGGGACACTAGGCAAACTCTAGGCTCCTTTTATTTATCATCTACAGCAGGAGTCAGTAAACTCTCTAAGAAGGAACAGATAATAAATGCCTCACAGGCCATACACCCTCTAACAAATACTCCATTCTGTCTTTGCAGTATGAAAGCAGATGATACATGGACAAGTGACTTTGTTTTAATACTGATTTGCTTCACTGTAGACACATGATATGAAATGAGCAAATTGAAAACCAGAATGTGAGCTGCTTCTTTGCGCCCTTACTACCTACTTTCCACATCCAGGTCATTTCCAGAACCACCAGCTTTGTCCCTCTATGTAAATGTACAGTTAGACAAGGTGAATGTGGGCAATGAATCTTGACAGGCTTTCCTCACGCTGTTGGAGCTGTGCTCAACCCACAGTGAGCGAGCCTTGTTGTACTTAGTGCATCACTTTGCTTCTCTCCTTCACTGCTATTTTCTTTGGCAGAAGCTCCTGGACCACTACCTAGCCTGGACGCTCACCTACTCACTCACCCCAACTGCATTCTCCCAGTAATATGACCAATACATATTTGAGTGTCCCAAAATAGATATATTTTTAAGGCAAAGTCATCGAGATTTCCAGACCTGAGGAAGGAAAGAAATCAAGGATCAAGGTGAGGCCAAAGGTCAAGGTGACTCAGAAGGACCGCTCTGCCTTCCATAAAAGCAGACTGAGATGGGAGCCAGGAAGAGTTTCATTTGGGGCATAATGTATTTTATTGCAATGAGAACCCTAATTTTACTTGTTATTTTACTGATTTGCATACTTGATTTTGAGATCACACTCAGAGATGCTTGGGGTAAGACCTGACTACTGCCTAATATATGTCCTCTCCCCACTAAAAAGTGCACTACAGCTAAAACTATACATACATTAATTTAAAACTACTTGATTGCTAAAAATGCTAACCATCTTTTGAAACTTCAGCAAGCCATAATTTTTCTTAGGCCAGTGGAGAGTCATAATAGCAACAACCAAAGATCACTAAGCATACATCATCATTACAGATATAATAATAATAAGTAACAATAATAAATTGAAATATCAGGAGAATTACCAAATGTGGCAGAGAGACAGAATGAGCACGTGCTGTTGGGGGAATGTGGGCAATTCAGGGTCATCACCAACTTTATCTATTAAATTTGCAATATCTGATACCAAGGAGATGCTTCAAAGAGCTAGAGCAAGTTCCTGGTGTGTGGAGGCCCCGGTTTGGACCCACTATACCACACAATCGATTCCCTGAGCACTACCAGACAGGCCTCACCACATCACTGAACCAAAGATTGGCCCTTCAAGCCTGCATACTGTACTGATCATGTCCATGAGTGGCCCCAGGACTCTTGAGCACCTTTAAGCTCCTCACCACCACTCTCAAATTGCAGTGTCTTAAAGGTCATTTTTGAACCACATTTGCTCCCAGAGCAAGCCCATGCCTTTGTCTGGAGCCAAGACAGCCTCTGCTCCTGGCCCTCATATGTCATGATACTTCAAACTTGCCTGAAGATTCAGGTCTCAGCTTTCCAGTTCTTTATACAAGCCTTTTAGTCTCATCACATGCTTTTTCTAGAACCTTGTTTGGTTTTAGAAAGTCTCTCTCTAGATGTTGAAAATAGCTTTATGAAGGCACATAATATATATGCATATATATATGCATACATACATGCATACATACATACACACATATATATGTTGTAGAATTGTTTGCTTCATGACCTTCTTCCAACTAGACTATAAGCTCAGATCAGGGACACTGCACATCTGGCTTCACATCTGGTTTGCTTGCCATTGGAGCCCCAGTGCTTGCTACAGCATCTGGTCACAGAGTCGATACTTAGTCATATCTGCTGAATGGATTGACGAACTAGGTATGGCTTCCTGCCCACCGAAGGAAAATATCAGCTTATACATTTACTTGCCTTCAGAGACATTGCACAATTCTAGTATAAGGAACACTGAGCTTGAAACAACACAAAGGAAATAATCCAACATTATCATTTGTAATAATTATGCAAGTCATTCAAAGTTCACTGTGCTCATTAAGGAGTCTCGGTCTTAATGATTCCTTGCCTATAATACAAGGAGCTGTTCTGCAGATTGCTCGTTCTCCTGAAGCCAGGGTACTGGCAGAATTGTACTGCTCATCCCCTTGAAGATATGAAATCACACATTATGGCATGAATCACTAAATCATACGCAAAACTGATATGTGTAGATTCCTGGCAGAGGCATTTGAAATCTGGCGTGTTATCCTGTAGCTCTACCTACCTACCCTAGTTTCATCATAATAAATGCCTACAACTGGGTGGTTTAAATTAATAGAAATGTGTTCTTTTATGATACTGGAGGCTCTGAGTCTGAAATATAAGTGTTAAGAAGGTCATACTTCCCTGAAGGCTCTAGGAAAGACTCTTTCCTGACCTCTTCCAGCTTGTGATGGTTCCTTGGAATTCCCTTTTGGAGTTGCATAATTCCCATCCCTGCTTCCATGTGCCCAAGGCATTCTCCCCATGTGCTGTGTCTCTGCATTTAACGCCTCCCTCACTAGATAGATGACCAGGGTCTCATCCAACCACAGCGTGACTTAGACTTAAACTGATTGCATCTGCAAAGACCCTGTATTCAAACAGGGTCACCTACACAGGAACTTGAGCTTAGATGTTGAAAATAGCTTTATGAAGGCACATAAATGAACCTACCACTGTTGACAGGCAAACCAAAGCACTTCAAATGGTACCTTCATCAGGCTAAGTCACAAAATGACTCCAGTGAGGAAGGCTGTGTCTCCCTGGCCACTTCATTTCAGTAGCATGCCCAGGAGTTGAGTGGCAGGCTGAATCATCTGCACTACATATAGCATCAGTCCCTCTTCAGGCTGACGACATTGAATTGACTAGTGCAAATTAAATGTAGCTATATTGTAGGTGCTTTAAAAAATACCTTGTCTCCAGATTGTGCTTCATAGGATTTATTCCTTGAAGCCCTCATTTATTTACTGTGTCTGGTCTATTATTACTGGAGTTCCTACCTCTGTCTCTGTTCCAGAGTCAGGGACTCTGTCTCGTTTGCCAAGACATAGAAAATCAGATGGGCTGGACATGTAATGCAATTTGGAGACGACCGCTGGACTAGAGCCATTACCAACTGGATCCATGGGATGTCAAAAGATCACGTGGTTGCCCACCTACAAGATGGTCAGTCTTCTTCGTCAAGACCTTGAAAAACAGTTTGAGGCTCTTCGTATTCCTGAAGCAACCAGATGCCATTGGGCTACACTGGCACATGATAGGGTCAAATGGAAATGTTACTGGCACCCGCTTGAGCAAATCGATGAATAACAGGATGACAAGTGATTAAGTGATCAAGTCTGGTCTATTCCTATCAACATACCAGGAAGAATACATAGAAAATTAAGGATTTTATTTTTTGTGCTTTTTGAGTCACACCCGGCAATGCTCAGGGCTTACTCCTGGCTCTTCGCTCAGGAATTACTCCTGACGGTGTTCTAGGGACCATATAGGATGCTGGGAATCAAACCCGGGTCGGCCATGTGCAAGGCAAATGCCCTACTCGCTGTGCTATTGCTCCAGTCCCAAATTAAGGATTCTAATCCCATGAATATATCATCTAATTCTATGAGCAAGATGAAATATGAATGAATGAATGAATGAATGAATGAATGCAAACCTCTCCGTGTCCACTAATCTTGCCATAAATACCACCTAGAAAGACGTAGTAAGAGATCATTCTAACAGAATCCCAATCCACCCCAGTCACTATATAGGAGCCACAAAAGCTAAGCGCTTTATAGGTTATTGTACTCATTAAGTCTGATGGAGATTGCACCGCCATGAGGACTGTATGTTATATTCAATTTGCAGTTGGAAAAACAGAAGTTTAGAACAGTTGTGTAATTTGCCCAGTGGCCACTCAAGATTCCAGTAGAAGTCACGCTGGGGAGAACATATAAAGGTAAAATGCTTGCCTTGCTAGTGGCTGACCGGGTTTGATTCCTGGTGTTGCATATGGTCCCCTGAGCCCCACCACTAGTGATTCCAGGAGTGCAAAGTCAGAAATAACATCTGAGGGGCTGGAGCGATAGCCCAGCGGGTAGGGCGTTTGCCTTGCTCGCGGCGGCCTGTGCCGCCCGGGTTCAATCCCCGGCATCCCATATGGTCCCCGAGCACCACCAGGAGTAATTCCTGAGTGTAGAGCCAGGAGTAACCCCCTGAGCATTGCCGGGTGTGACCCAAAAAAAAAAAAAAAAAAAGAAATAACATCTGAGCACTGTGAGGTGTGCCCCCCAAAAAAAAATAAATATAGAAAAAGGAAAAACTCCTAGTAAAGGTGAACCCAATTTACAAATCTGTGATCCGGTGAACTGTCTTTTACCTGTCTGTTCCATGCAACCAAGCCTTGGTGACTTGAATCAGTCACCAATCAATTCTAAATTGTTAGAATTTAGCAGTCTACCCACAGAAAAGGCCAATATTTGAGTCTCTTCTTACAGTTAGCCCTGGGCTGGACAGATGGCCTAGCTATATCAGTCGTTTATAATACTAATAAACAAAATAGAATAGACCCGCTACTCTTCACTTCCATATTGGTCACTTGCTCTCCCAGCTTATTTCTGCTTTCATAAATGAATTCAAATTCAAGCACTCGCATTTTCCGAGATGGAACTAACTTTCAGATTTCATTCCTCTAACTTGGCCATCGATGCAAAGAGTCTTGACATCAGGAGCCTTCATTTCTCCTCCAAAGCATTAAAACAATTAAAAGCACCAACATGATCAAAAGAAACAACATGAAACCAAACCAACCCCATTTTTAAGTGTTTCCAACCTTGTTTCAAAACAGTCTCATAAGGATGTTTTCCCAACGGCTGCCTCCAATGTCCTCTCCTTCAGAAACGCGCTTTACTTAGGTAGTCAGAGTCTATTGTGTGTGCTCGGAGAGGCAGGGAATACCTACGCTGGCTTTCAATAGTGGCAAATATGAAATGAACCATTTTTTAAGCCATAGGAATGTGGAAGCCCGTGTTGACTGGTTTTCACATTTATCCGGCTGCATTCTCATGCTAGCCTTGGCATGGAGACTGGAAAAGAAAAGTTTCCACCAATCTGTCACTTGCTACTGTTTCCACTTATTTCACTGTGAGTCCGATTTTCACCATTTTTTAAAAAGTTAAAAAACAGTTTGGCTCTTCGTTGTTTTCGGTTTCAGGACGCTTCTCAAACACAACAACACTTGTAAAATTGTAAAATGGGGGGGTGGGGGAGGACCTTTAAACCCAAAGATTTATTTTTAAATATTCAGCTGTTTAACATTCACATAATTGCCTGTTCCCCCCAACCCCCCCATCTTAGTCTGAAAGCTTTGGCATGGGGAGCCCTGCAGTCTGAGAGCAACTTTCTCCGACTCTCGCTGCATGCATTAAGGAGGTTGGAAGAAAGACGCATCTGCTTCTCAACCGTCTGGGCCAAGGAAACCCGAAGGGTTGACGATTCGATTCGGGAAGAAAACTGGGGTTGAGCAACCCCCAACTTCGGTGCAAGCAAGTTTGGCGTAGTGACGCCTAGGTAGATTTGATACCGCTTTCCCTGGGGGTGGGAATGAGGGGATCGGACTGAGGTCTCAGGCGCTGGGCTAGAGGGCAAATTTCTCGAGCGTCCCCTCGTGGGTGACCAGGGACTAGCAGGCGCGCGGTTCAGGATCCCCAAGGGAAGGGATCGCAGCGACTCCTCGCCGCTTTCCTGGGCCGGGAAGCGCAGAAGCCGCGTACCTAGGGCTTGTGGGGCCTGGGGCTGGCACCGCCGCCGGCCTCTCATTTCCCTTTGGCATCAGCCCGAACTGCTCTGCCCGAAGCTGGCGCGGTGCTAAAGGAGGGAGGAAACGCATGCGAGGAAAGCCGGAGAGGAGACGGCCGGGAACAGATGTGAGCATAAAGGGAGGGCACTGGAAATGAAAAGAACTAAATTGGACTCCCACAGCTGGAAGGGACCAACCCCTCCATGGCGTCAGGGACTGGGATTAGGGGTGATTTTGTGCTCCCTTTGTTCTGTCCCCACCACTCCGCAGCCCCATTCTTCCACGTCTCGTCTTTATTTGTTTGATGCCCGTCCTTTCTGTTCGGGTATTGGCCCACGAGGACGGACCGGGTGGCTGTACCTGGCGCACAGCGGGCGCTCTGCAAACGACGGGCTGAGCAAATGCACAAATCCCGGAGCCCCCGCGCCAGCTCCCCCGTGTGTCCCGGGCGCCTGGCACGTAGTAGGCGCGTCCCTTGCACATCTGTGCGCAAACGAGCTGCAAGTTTGCGGCGCGGCGCACGTGGAGCTCCGGAACCAGGACGGTAAAGGAGCGGGGGGCGGCCCACTAAGGCAGGCGGCGGCGGGGGCGGCCGGGCTCTGGCACGTGCGCGGCTCGGAAGCCGCCGGGGCCGGGGGGGGGCGCGTGTGCGCGTGGGGGCGTGGGGTGTGTGGCCGCGCGTGCTGCCGGGCGGGCGCCGGCGTGAGTCACGGCCCGGCTCGCTTTATAACGGCCGGAGGCTCGCGGGAGCCGCCCGCCGCCCGCCTGCAGCTCCAGCCCGCGCGCCCCGGTCCCGCGCCCCTCAACGGCCCCCCAACCGCTGCCAGTCCCGGAGGGCGCCATGAGGAGCCCGCACTGCGCCCGGCCGCTGCCGCTGCTGCTGCTGCTTCTGCTGCTGCTGCTCACGCCCCCGCCGGGGACGCCGCCGTCATCACTGGGGTAAGCGGCCCCGCGCACCTGTCGGTGGGGACGCGCGGCCGCGGGGAGCCCGGGACTGGAGGGAGGCCAGGGCAGGGGAGCCGAGGGGGTCCGGGGAGCGAGAGCCCGAGCGCCGACACCTGCCTCTGTCGCCCTTTAGTGCCTGGGAAAGTGCCCGGAGCACCCGCGGGCCCTGGAAGCGGGACGCCCCGTGCACGGGAAAGTGACTCAAGTGCCACCTTGCGCCCCACTTTGTCCCGCCCGCTGCTGCCCCGGGCACCCTGCACTGCCTCTCCTCTGGACTTGGGTTGTTCGGTGCAGCTGACTTTTCAAAGGCGTTTCCCGTCCCCCGCGCCCCTCACCCCCACCCAATCCCAGACGGTCCAGCCCGGAACCTTTGAAATTCGAGGCCCCCTTCCAGAAAGGCGTCGAGACAACGGGCGAATTTCCTCTAGCCCCTCAGAGTCTTAATCCTGCTTGAACTCAAGGACTTCTGCTCCCGGATTCTACCTTCTCAGAAACCCTTTGAAATAAAAAGTTGGTCCGAGGCCATGGGTTGTGCTTTGGAAAGAAAACTGTGGGAGCGTCATTCTGGTCTCTGGGGCTTTTCCGCAGCGTCTGGGCTCTCCCTGCAAAAGTTTCCTAATTTCTGATTATCGGTGAAGCGCTTCCAATGCGCGGGCATCCTCTGCAAGGAGACCTGTTCATCATTTCTGGAAGTTAGGGGCACGATCCATTCCCTATTCATCATTTCTGGGAGTTAGGGGCTCGACCCATCCCTGAGAGGCCTTCCCTTTTGTGTGGATCTGAAGGATGAGTTTACAGTATAAAAATTTTTTCAAGTGTAGTCTAGTTTTATATTAGCAGCACAAAACTGCCAGCATTTCCTGGTGGTTTTAATTTGCTTCACCTCTCTCTAAGTGTGAAATTATTTTTTACACAGTAGTTACACTGAAATATCTAAGTGCATGTTATAAGATTTAAATGCAACTTCCGTGTTTTGAATGGTCATCCATAAATGTCATTGTTTTGAGAAAATAAGGCTCTTTTGTCTCCATGTTAGTTAATTGAGTTATAGCATGCTTGAAATCCCTTATTCTATAGCACTATTTCCTTATGTTCAACAGGTATTAATTATGAATTTTGTGGTATTTGTTAAGATAGTCTAGAGATTTTTTTTAAACGTATTTGAATAAGCTTTGTCAGTAGCCAGTCTGAGTAGCTGGGGAAGGAAAAAAAATAAAGTTTTTACAGGTCCTTCTAATACAGGGAATTGGAACATGACTGGCTTTTCTCCCTCTTCCCCTGCTGGGTCATTTAAAATTTCTCCTAATCCTCAGAGTCCAAAAAATTCCTTTGCAATATAAGTATCTTTTTGTTCTATTCACAGGATAACTCTATTTGAATAGATTTTCAATGGGTTGGGAATGAAGAGTATTAGGAAACAGCTCTCTAATTAAAGCTATATAAACGTTTGCACTTCATTGTAAATATTTCCAAGAACTGAAGCTTTTTGTTACAAAATGAAATTTTGTCACATTCACTGTTAATCTGTTAGAGAGGGTTTGACTGGTTTTATACAGTCATTTGTGCAGGTTTTGTTATTATTCTAACTTGGTGTCACAAAGAGAACTTAAAAAAATCCTCTAGAGCAACATGGGAATAAAGAAGTTAAGTCTCTATGACAGGAACCATCTGTACCCAAATAAGAAAACTTTGTAACATTCTTAGATCTTCTGTCCTTAGCATGTTAAACATCTAAGTAATTAACTGAATTTTTAAATATGCTGGCAAGATTTGGTTGTTTGTATAAGAACAGAGGTAGTGAAACTTCAAGATTCAGAACCTTGCATTACCTATTGAAATAAAAGACTTCCTGAACACACACACCGTCACCTTAAATATCCACTTTGGAGGGTTGACATATAGTTATCTTTAAATTGATTTCTCCATTTACACAGATTTGTTTTTTAAAAAGATATTTTATTTATGGAATGCAATGACCACATAATCGTGGCCACTTTTTGGCAAAAAAGATGAAAATTAGAAAATGGAGATGTTTAAATGTCTTCAATAAATGTTCAAACAACTTCAAGGTGAAATTTGTGGCTATTATTCAAATATGGGTTTTAAGTAGGCTGAAAAACATTTTTTAATGAAGCAAGATAGTTTGTATTGAACAAAACTTACTTAGAAAGATGTGAGGAGATAGAAATAGGAATATGTATTCCAAGAGAGAAAAGATGTTCTCCAGAGTGAAGCAAAAGCAAGCCAAGCGACAGAGACAAGCAAGAGAGATACATGCTCAAGAGAAAAGCTGAGCTGGAAGAGCAACCTGAAAAAAAAATATATATATATATAAATTAGTAAAGGAAAGATCAATTCAAGCAAGATAGTTAATTGGTCACTTTTAAAGAAAAAATGATGAGTGTGACCAGAATACTGTTTTGAGAAACTACAGTTGTCCTTCAAACTGAAAACTGCAAGAAGTGTTTTCAGTTGTGTCCAATAAAAAGAAATTGAAATTTGTGATGAATTATATATTTTCTATCTTCTTACAAAGATATTTAGCATGCTTTTGAATCTTATTACTGACAAAGCATACATCGTTTAAACAAAGCATCCCAATTTTTTTATTAGTTCTGAAAAAGAACAGTACTTCTTCAGACCTATTTTCATGCAAATAGTGTAAGCCTCATTATTTATTTCTATTTAACCAGGTAAGGAAATTCGTCCATAATCAATTCTTTGATTATATGTGTCACAGTTTTTCTATTGGAAGCAGATGCCTTGAGTCATCACTGTTGTAATTAAATGTGTCACTTGTGTTTCATAATCTGATGGACTTTATTAATTATTTCAACCTTTTTTATGTTGCCTATATATATATATATATTTTGCTTTTTGGGTCAGACCCAGTGATGGTCAGGGGTTAATGGTCAGGGGTTACTCCTGGCTCTTCGCTCAGGAATTAATCTTGGTAGTGCTCAGGGGACCATATGGAATGCCAGGGATGGAACCCAGGTGGGCTGCATGCAAGGCAAATGCCTTACCGCTGGACTATCACTCCGGCCCCATCCTATATAAATTTCTTAAGCTCATAATTTTCTTTGAGGGGTTGCAGACATAGTACAGTGAGTAAGGAGCTTGCCTAGCATGAGGCAACTAAGTTCAATCCGTGGTACACAAGTTCCCCAAACACCACCATAAGTGATCCCTGACTTGAGAGCCAGGAGTAAACCCTGAACACCACTGGGTGTGACCAAACAATTGTTTTAAAAAAAAAGTAAAATAAAATGCCAGTCTTGGTCTGTCCCTTTCAGCCCACCAGGCTTCTTTCTTAAGAAAGGTGAAAATCAGTCAGTAGTGTGAGAACTATCAAGTATCATGAATCAAAATGAAAATATTTGAAAGAAGAAATGAGCATACTGGAGACCTAAAGAAGTGCTTTCTGGGTGTGGACCATCTCTGCCAGATTTAGAAACCTTTTTTAAACATCTCTTTAGATTATGCTCAATGCATTCTACCATTAAAGGTCCCAAGACTTGTGATTCATTTTGTGTAATTCCCAATGCCCATGATGTAAGATTAATATAGACGTGTTTCAAAGCCAGTTCACCATAAGGCAGTTTAAAAAAAGGAGAGCTTTTTTTTTTCAAAAAATCTTGTGTCTTAAATTTTCCTAATGTGTGATCATTTAGGTCACTTTCTAAATACTATAAAAATCTGATGAGATTTTTTATTGTGTATATATATATATGCAAACAAATGAGTATTAATTTTATATATGTGATAATTAAAATTACAGCAATTGGATGTTTAAAGAGTCATTTTTTAACTGCTAATTTTAGATTTCTATAGCCTGGGTCTTTCTGTGCCTATATTTATCTGTGTGTTTATTGCATTTCAGGCCTGCCAGGAGGACCCCCAGTGTGGTGGAGGCATGTGCTGTGCCGTTAGTATCTGGGTTAAGAGCATAAGGATTTGTACACCAATGGGCAAATTGGGAGATTCCTGCCATCCACTGACGCGCAAAGTTAGTATATAACATTTGTATTCTCTGACCTTAACTCCAAGCAAAGCCTCTTTGACATGAAACCCAAGGTTGCACTCGGGTTAGAAGTGTCAGTGGAGAAACCCACTTCTCCCTTCTTCCCTCTTGGGATCTCTTTGTTTTGTTTTGGTTTTGGTTTTTTGGGTCACACCCGGCAACATTCAAGGGTTACTTCTGGCTCTGCAGTCAGGAATTACTCCTGGTGGTGCTCAGGGGACCATATGGGATGCTGGGGATCGAACCCAGGTTGGACACGTGCAAGGCAAACGCCCTCCCCACTGTGGGCCTTTCCCTTACATTTCAAGGAATCCTACCTCCACATCATTCTATGAATGATCTGCGCCTTTTCATATCATTGCTGTCACAGCATTAGACAAACATGAAAGTTATTCCAGACAAGTGAATCTGCTGAGAAGTTATTCAGGATACAAATGACATTCTACTGAGTATACTGCTTGCCAAACTGAAAGTATGGATGTTCTCAAGAAGACTTAAGGCCGAACAATGAGGCAGAAGGAAATGTGTTTGTGGGGTTGTAGTTGTTCGTGTTGCTTGGTTTTGTTTTTAACAGAAAATCAGTAACAGAGCTGTTCTTGTTTATACCCTTTGGAAAGTTACTGACAATAAGCAGCCTGGTCTCTCTGGGCAGGATTGGTCAGAGAGACTGAAATGACCTTGCAAGCTTCTGTCCCAGGGCAGGTTTGCATGGCTTTAGGAAGAAGAGTGGGAGACTTGGAGTACGGACCAATAAGGGTCCCACAGGGTCCTTTCCTTCCCATTCAAACACGGGACACAAAGAAAGTCCAATCACAGCCACATCCTTCTCCAAGTTACCAAGCCTCGCTTTCTCCTGCCAAACAGGTGAGCCTGAGCCCTAGAAGGTCAGGTCAGGCCTGATGGCTTGTAGGAGGCAGAGCTGTTTGCTCTAGACATTGTGAATGATTGTGCACGTTTGTTCTAAGATTATTTTATTTTTTAAGTATTTTATGCCAACCCACCCCACCTCTCTGCCCTCTCCCTGCCGCTCCCTGTGTGGTTTTTAGGTCCAAGCATCTTTCTGCACAGTAGCAGTCAAAAGTTTGTATTCTGACTTTCTCAGAATGGATATTGTGAAATAACTTGGCCCACTGACTTAGGTTCTGTGGGCCCCAGTTGTTTGGGCCTGGCTGCAGGCTGACTCTGGCTTTCCTGTGGTTTCCTGGAGAAACAGTTCCTGCTAACATTTAGATAGTCCCCGCCCTCTGCC
Source organism: Cryptotis parvus (assembly GCA_021461705.1). Lineage (NCBI taxonomy): Eukaryota > Metazoa > Chordata > Mammalia > Eulipotyphla > Soricidae > Cryptotis > Cryptotis parvus. The sequence continues at coordinate 59,864 of JAJIBD010037896.1, forward strand.
CCGCACCCTCCATCTCCCTCCCAACATGGTTAGTTTTACCACTGGAAACTGTACTGTCCTTTTTCTCTTTTTGCCTTCCAAGCAATATTCAGGGGTCAGGGTCCATTTCTGGTGATTCTCTCCATTCCAGAGAGAGTGTGAGTTGTTGAGAGATTGTTGTTGAGTGTGAGGGTCTAGGGATGCCTCTTGAGCACTGCTGTGCCAGGGACCACCTGGTCCACCAAGGCAGTGCTGGAGCAGGGATAGGTAGGGGGAAGGAGTAGCACCAAGGATTGAACTGGGATCAAAGCATGCTTCCCGGGTCCTGGGCCGAGTATCCTGAAACATGACATGCACCTTTCATTCTGGGCAGTTTTAAAGCAGGAAAGGCTTTCAGGAGCCTGTCATCTGTCTGTCCCATCCCCTGCTAGGAAGTGGCCCGAATGTCTTTGGTGCTGGTCTTGGTTCTCTTGTCACCCCTCTCGGACAGGAGGTGCCTTTAATGTGTTGGGGCTAAGTCACTTAGCTCAATGTTCTTTAGAAATAGGCAGTTTGTGTAGCAGTCAGTCAAACACCACATGCCCTGAACACTATAATCGAATGAACAAATGTATTTGCTAAAAGAAGTGAAAAGTGTCACAGGAGCTGAAACAGTACGTGTATTGGTAGCAGTTAAAATTGTCACTTGTTGAATGCCAACTTTACACCATGTGCTCTGTCCTCACTGCGGTCTGTTTTTAATAGTCACAGTAGGTCTGTTGAGTAGGTTTACTTCTGTCCTGATCTCTATTCACCAGCCTGGGAGGGTCCAGGAAGTAGTTGGGGGCAAAGGTGATAGTTCAGAGGGCAGGCACTGGACTTCTTTCTCATTCGTCATCACCTGTATGACTTTGTCACTACCCTCTTCTACCTTCACAGAAGCTGTCACTGTTTAATTCGAACATTCTTTATCGTTCAATAGTCAAGCCCAGTTTGTGTGGAGTAAGATGTTCACTGGAATGAGTAATGGTACAAAGCAGCAATATTTAAAATGTTTTTGAAATGTGGGTCTTTTGAATTCTAGTGGTATTACCCTTAGTGGTTAGGCATCTAGTGTTACTGTATCCCACCCCAACCCGAGATACTAATACCCCCTCACTGTCCCTTCTTTCTGTTTCTTCTCCACACCGAACCCCACACACACCCTAAATTCTGGTGATGTCTCCAACCCAATGATATTTTAATCACTGTATCACTGTCTTCCCATTGTTCATTGATTTGCTTGAGTGGGCACTAGTAACATCTCCATTAGTCCTGTCACAAGCAAGTGCAACCCAAGGGCATCTACTTGCTACAGGGACAGGAGGAGCCCGAAACCATTCTTCAGGTTATGGAACTGAGGTCCATAATAGTTACTAGTCTTTGGCATAAAAGTAAATAAAACACGGTAGCTTGCCAGGCATTACCGTATAGGTGGTATAGTCTCAGTAGAAGGCTCTCAACCTGAGCATTTACTGATGAAACTTAAAGGGGGAAGATCAGGTTTTCTCTTGGATGGAGCTCTGAGGAACTATGGAGTCTGGATGTTGAGAATGACTAACTGCATGATGTGTGGTTTGCTCTGGCTTCTTGCCAAGCTTACTGGTATCAGTTAAAACATGTCTATAACTGTTTACTATGTATAAATGTGAAAGAAATTGGGGAAAACCTTATGCAAAATTCAGTATCCTATAAAAAATATCAGCGGCCACACGCCAAGGGACATGTGGGTCTGGCGTGGGTGGGTCTCTCTCTTCGGGGCAACTGGCATGGAGGCGGAGGAAAGGGCAGGGCCCAAAACTCCACTCCGAGTCTGGTCAGCAAGGTCTCTCCCCGCTCATGAGAGCAAACCCTTGGAGCAATGTTGGACTCGGCCAGGGGATGGCCAAGCCCCTTACTGGGAGGTCAGCTCCATGGGTTGCTTCCACGTGGGGCTGGCCGAGCAGCACAGCTGTGGGTCTGAAGTGGATGGGTCTGGATCTCTTCCGGGGTTGCAAATTAGCTGAGTCTGGCGTGGGTGGTTCTCTCTCTTCGGGGCAACTGGCATGGAGGCGGAGGAAAGGGCAGGGCCCAAAACTCCACTCCGAGTCCAGCCAGCATGGTCTCTCCCCCGCTCATGAGAGCTCATGATATTTTAAAGGAGAGCTAAATCATTTTGTTTTTATCTGGGGATCTTTGCCTGGAGGTGCTCAGGGTTCATGCCCACTCTGTGCTCAGGAGTGACCCCTGGTGGTACTTGAGGGGAACCAGGCATAGGCCTTTCTGGGGTCCCCCTGTAACTTGCTGTCTGAGAAGAGAACCAATTTGCTTCCCTGCCCCTTGGCAGTCTCTGGCTGAGGTTTAAAGCAAGGTCAGTTTTTAAAGTAAGGCTTGCTCCATCTCTTCCCAGAAACCAGGAGACAGCTTTGCACTCTTGTTTTTAATCCTCGTCTGGTCATGAAACCTTTAATAACAGGACTTCCACAGTGTGGAAGAGGACTTACACGGCAGAGCCTGGCAAGCTACCCGTGTTTTACTTATTTGTTATAGCCAAAAACTAGTAACAATTATGGACCTGAATTCCATGACCTGAAGAATGGTTTGAGGCTCTTCCTGTCCCTGGAGCAAGCAGATGCCCTTGGGTTACACTTGCTTGTGACAGGATGTATGGAGATGTTACTGGTGCCCACTCGAGCAAATTGATGAACGATGGGAAGACAGTGATCCAGTGATCCACAGTGTGAAATAAGTGATGAAGGAGCTGAATGTTTTCTGTGAGTTCTGAACTTTGCCCACTTCTCAAGTAGTGTTTCTCGGGTCAGGGGTCCCTGCTGCGATCAGTGCAAGGCCCTAAATTCAATCCCTGGCAGTGAGGGGCCTTCCTTGGCCCCCCACCTGCAATCTGCACTGGCCCTGGTTGCCCCCCAGCACTACCGGGGCCATGGCACACCAGGGTAGCTGACTCCCCTCATCCAAAGAAAAGTATTTCCAATGAGCCAGTTATACAATATTTTCATCAAGGCTACTTTTCTATATTAAAATTAGAAAAGACATTCTAATCAGTCTTTACAATGTCCTCCTTTTGTAGTTGGCCCCAGAATTGTTACCTTTGCTGGGTTAAATAAAATTAATTAAAGTCTATATTTTGTTTCTCCTAAAATATATCTCAATTATATTTTATTTAAAACAACTCAAGAGGGCAGAGAGATAGTAGAGGAATGTGGTACACCCCCAGTTTAGTCGCCAGCATTGTATAGGGTCCTATCAACAGGAGTGATCTCTGAGCACAGAGTCAGGAAGTCCTGAGCACCACCATGTGTGGCCCCAAATAAGCAAAAATACCAAAAAACCCTCAAGAATATATGTGTACATATGCCCGGGCAAGCACACCTACACCATTCAGTTCTGTTTCAGTTCAGCTCTGAAGGACAGTGGCTCATCAGTAGAAGGTGGAAATGTAGAAGCTTAATAAAAATTTCCATTTAATGTGATGTGTCTATCACTTACATTGCTTTTTCTTTTAGAAGCAATGGGTAGTCATAGGAATTGTTGTTTTTAAAGAGATGTTGTAAATAAAACTATACTTGTTTAAGTTTTAAACTTGTTTAAGTTTTAAACTTCCCATACTAGTTGGTTTAATCATTAGCCACCAAAAAAAATAGTTTATTTTGATAATGTGGACAATACTTGATGGGTGAAATTTGGAAGCCTTTTAGGTAAGAATTGATAATTCAGTTCAGTTTATCCTTTCTTTTCTTTTTTTTTTTTTGCTTTTTTTTTGGGGGTCACACCCGGCAATGCTCAGGGGTTACTCCTGGCTCTGCACTCAGGAATTACTCCTAGTGGTGCTCGGGGGACCATATGGGATGCCGGGATCGAACCCGGGCCAGCATAGGCCAGCAGCGTGCAAGGCAAACTCCCTACCCGCTGGGCTATCGCTCCGGCCCCCAGTTTATCCTTTCATGTCAGATACACCAATTAATTTGTAGGGTTTATACTAGTTGTTAAATTATAAAATCTTACCATTGTAAGTTTTATTTACCTATATATTTTTTATTTGGGGGCCACAGCTGGCAGTTCTCAGAGCTTACTCCTGGCTCTAACTCAAGGATCACTCCTGGCAGGGTTTGGGGGGTCCCTACGTGGTGCCAGGAATTAAACCTGGGCCAGTTGCTTGCAAGGGAAATGCCATATCCACTGTACTATCACTTTGATGCTATAGTTGTAAAATTTAAACCTTATATTTGGTCATTGAAAAATAGAAGAAAAGAGAAATTTACCTGACAAGAACAAAATGAATTTTTGTAAGCATACCCTTCAGCAAATAATAACTTTCACATGTATTCATTTTTAACAATTAAGTATGAATTACTAAATTATATATCTACAGTAATGTTTCACTTTTTTTTAAAAAAAATCATACTTTAGTTTCTATTAATACATATATTTTCAGTGTTTCCATCCCATTCTAATTACTAGTTGGCTTTGAAACTTTGTGATTAACAACTTAATTTTTTATTGCTTTTATTTTATGAAACATTTATTTTTAAGCATTTGTTTCTTCCAAACCTTGTTATTTAAGCTTTACTTCTTTTATTTTTATGTATGTTGGCATGTTTAGCATTCATTTTGGGGTTTTGTTTTTAATTTTTCAGTTACGTTTTAAAACTTGACTAATTTTATTTTTAGGAAGGAAAAATTTCAAATTGAAATTTGGCTCTTATGTGGAAAGGTAGAAGATTTTACTGTTTGGGGCCATGCTCAGCTATCTACAGGCCTACTCCTGGCTTGGTGCTCAGGGGACCATGTGGTGCCAGGAATCCAAACCTAGGCCTCACATATGCACAGCCAAACTCAAGCCCTCTACCACTGAGCCACATTCCCTGCCTCAAGTAGGAGAATTATTTTTCCTACAGTACTAGTTGTTTCTCTTTTAGAATCAGCTATGATCAAAACAGCAATAGAATTCTACTTTTTGGAATAGATGGGTTTTTTTAAATCACTAGAATGTAGTATAACTATGAAACATATTGACATGGAGAGTGAAAGAAAGATGATATTCTAATTTCTCTCTCTTTACTATAACGATGGTAGAGCCACTGTCAATATTTGATCTCTCCTGGCAATATGAGAGCCGAACTAACAGGTTGTAAATATTGTTTCTCAGCCTGGACACTGTTGGCGGATTGACACCTTGGCTATGGGAGTGTCCTGTGTGTGTTTTTGTGTGTGTGTGTGTGTGTGTGTGTGTGTAATTTTTATCGCCACCTTGGCTATGGGAGTGTCCTCTATGTATGTGTGTGTGAATTGTTATTGCCACCTTGGCTATGGGAGCTGTGTGTGTGTGTGTGTGTGTGTGTGTGTGTGTATGAATTGCCACCTTGGCTATGGGAGTGTCCTCTGTGTGTGTGTGTGTGTGTGAATTGTTATTGCCCCCTTGGCTATTGGAGTGTCCTCTGTGTGTGTGTGCGCATGTGAATTGTTATTGCCACCTTGGCTATGGGAGTGTCCTGTGTGTATGTGTGTGTGTGTGTGTGTGAATTGCCACCTTGGCTATGGGAGTGTCCTCTGTGTGTGTGTGTGTGTGTGTGAATTGTTATTGCCACCTTGGCTATGGGAGTGTCTTGTGCATGAATTGTTTGGATTGTTAAGCAGCATCCCCAAAATTGCTCACTAGGTGCCTGTAGTTCTTCCTGGAGGGGAACAAAGTGCTGAAAACAATGAAACTTAATCTTCAGACACTGACATGTTCCCTGGTTGGGGGCACAGGAGGGGCACGACTCAGAGGGGATGGGAATCATTACACTGCATTTACTGGAAACACGATGCAGATACAACTTCTTCATCTCTCAACACAGCTTAATATCATCTTGTTCACTTGGGGGTGTTTGAGGATGACACAAATTAGCAAGGGAGAGGGGCGGTGCAGTGAGGAGTCTTTTGTTTTGTTTTGTTTTGGGCCACACCAAAATTAAGAGTGCTCAAGGCTTACTTCTGGCTCTGCACCAAGGAATGACTCCTGATGGTGCTCAGGGGATTCTACGGAGTGCTGGGTTCGAAGCCAGATAGACAGCATGTAAAGCAATGTCCTACCCACTGCCCTATCGCTCTGGCCCCTTGGAAAGTTCCCTTGATGCATTAAAGCTACCAGATTTACCTTTTGTAAATCTTCCATGCCCCTCCCCAGACTATGCCAACATGCCAACATCTTCAGCCCAAGCAATGAGGCCACTCCATGGTGCCTGTTTGCCTTCACTCTTTGAGAGGAGCCAGTGCAGTGAAGGGGTTGTCCAGGCCAGTGCCCGCAGTCTCCATTACCCCTCCCCCAACCCTGATACCTGGCATTCCCTGCCCTGTTCTTTTCTATACCACAGATAAGTGAGATCACCCAGTATTTGTCCTTCCGGGTCACTTGATTTAACATGATACCCTCCAGTTACATCCAAATTGGTACACATTACATGGTTTTATTCTTCCTTGAAGCCTCATAGTGTGTGTGTGTGTGGGGGGGGTGTATCACACCTTCCTTATCCTCTCATCTGTGATTGGACGCCCGGATTCCATAGCCTAGGGGTGTTAAGTGCTGCAGTGAATAACAGAGTGCCTACGTGCTTTGGAATGCATCTTTTTGTGCCCTGGGGTAGTACCAAGAAATATAATTTCTGAGTCAAATGGCAGCTCTATTTTTTTTTTTTCCCTGAAAAGGGATTCAACACCACAGGGGTTAACATTCCCACTAGCAGTGGATAGAATCCTGTTTCTTTTCTACCACATCCCTGCCAGCACAGATTATTCCCAGGTTTGGTTGTTTTTTTTGGTTTTTGGTGTGCTTTTTTTTTTCTTTTTTGGGTCACACCCGGCGCTCAGGGGTTACTCCTGGTTCTGCACTCAGGAATTACTCCTGGCGGTGTTCGGGGACCATATGGGATGCTGGGGATTGAACCCGGCGCAGGCCGGCCGCGTGCAAGGCAAGCGCCCTATCCGCTGGGCTATCGCTCCAGCCCTTGGTGTGCTTTTTGATATGTGCCTTCTCAGTGGTGTGAGATACTTTATTATCATCTTGACTTGGATTTCCCTGATGATAAATGATAGATAGGGCTTTGTTGTGGTTCTTTTTGTTGTTGGTCTCTGTGAGTACTTTAAATCTCTTGGATATTAAACTTTTATCCAGTGTGTTGAAAGCAAGTAATTTCAGATGATCCCCTGAATAGCACCATGAATGATCCCTGAGCACCGAGACAGGATTTCTGTGGAGAGCCAGGAATGACCCCTGAGCATCACCAGATGTGCCCCCCCAAGTTTTTTTTAAATCTTGGTCTCTGGGCAACATGTAGCAGCTAAGCTTCAAGTTGTCAGGTGTTTAATCTTGGACAGGTCCCTGATCACTCTGTACCTCGGTGTGTCTTCAGTGAAGCGGGGGTAAGGAAAATGCTTGCTTATCTGGTGCAGTGGGAGGTAAGTGCAGCAAAGGCAGTGTGTGGGCTCCAGCCTATTGTCCAGCAGTTAACTTCGCAAACCTAGAAGGTGTTTCTCAACCATTGTTTGCTTGTGTCAAGGGTTCCTGCTCTGACCTGGTTTTCCTTTTCTCTTCAGGTTCCCTTTTTCGGGAGGAGAATGCATCATACTTGTCCATGTATGCCTGGCCTGTCCTGTTTACGAACTTCATTTAACCGATTTAGTTGTTTAGGCCGAAAATAGTCACTCTGGAGTAGAAACCTTCAATGTGAACAGCCACACAGTGTCGGTAAAATCTACTTCCTTGTGATTGTGTTCAACAGATAAGATGCCAGAAAGACATGTTGTTGCTTCTGTGTTCCAAGTAGCATGTCTAACTTTGACTTTTTTTGAATGCTATTTTTTTTAGTTGAGAGTATTACAATTTTGGGTAAAAAAAAAATGATAGTGCAAGTCATTATGGAAGTGGCTCTCTGTTTCAGTTTATTTTGACTTTATGCCAGTAACATCCACTTTCAGGAAAATTAGGAAAGAATTTGATACTTTGTTACTGAAGATTTCTTTCTTTAATCTCAAGCCATTTAACACACAGACAGACAGACACAGACACAGACACACACACACACACACACACACTATACTCCCTTTCTTCATGTGTTTTTCCTGGAACATTTTAAGGTCCTCACTCTATTCTCTCTGCTTCTCTAGCATTTTAAAGGGGCCTTGCCCTTTAAAAAATGCTGGCAGAATCACCGAAGAGAATAAGGCTCTTTGCCTGATACTTAACTAGTGAACAGTGTGTAGACAAACACACCAAACTCCTTTTGGATGAGGTGCGGGAGTACCTTCTAAGATTTCACTGAGCCTCTCTGTTCACATGCTGTTTGGTCACTGCAAGGAATGGAAAGTTGACTTATTCAAGATTTCTAGACTGGTGTTCTTTCTTTTAAAAAGACTTCCAGCATAATTTTGTATTTCTGTTTATAAAGTTAATTTTTTAAAGCTTCATAGAGATAGTTCAGAAAATGTCACTTGAAGAGGAAGTATTGACTTTAATCTGGCTTTATTCGTTCCATTTTTAACTCTGTATTAAGTGTAATTTAAACTTTTCTTTGTACCCAGAAGGTTCATGTAATGGATTGCCTGACATCCTGCCATTTGTACCTGTATCAATATTACTGTGTAAAAATTCTGTATCAGAATAATGACACTATTGTATATCATTTGATTTATTTTAATATTATATATATATCCTTATTTTTGTCACAGTTGTTGTCAGTTTTTATTACCAGCACATTTCTATATAGCGCACATCCTACAATGGGTGAAGACTCCTAAGTTGGTAAAATAGCACTAACAGTACACGCATTTTCATTTTACATACAGAAAAATTCTATTTGCATGTATTTTAAGATAGTACCAAAAGTAAACTATTGTGAATCAGTGAGGTTTTAGGGCATGAAGAAGAATTCCAATGAGCAGAATAAATCATAATCAGAAATGGACTCATGGGATTTCACTGTATTGATTCAGCAATTAGAAAATGGAGTATTTACCATGAGGATAGGCAAGGTGCTTAGGTGCAAAGACAAGTGATGCCAATATAGTCAGACCTTGGGGAAAATGCACCAAGAATTGTAAATGGATTCAACATTGCAAATAAACAACTTATGAAATGTGTTTAACTGACTAAAATTGACCATTTCAACTCACTGTTTCCCAAAACGACTTCATTTTGTAGGTGTTTACTCTTTTGGATCTTACAGTTGAGTATTGTGTACAATTTTGCCACTTGGGTTAACATATTCCATAAATACAGGGGGTTTGCTACACTAATCATCATATTTGTTCATAATAGTATGTTGGGGTTCAGTTTCTGTTCAAAAACATTCCTCACTGAGTTTGTTAAAAAAAGTCTAGACTTTGGTAAATATAATAATGGATAAAGAAGCAGACAGTTCAATTTGGCTAGATGTTATTTCCATATAATGCTTAATATATCCTTTTACAAGTGAAATTTTAATTTGGTGAATCATCTATTTTCACCAACATTAGAAAACAGAACTGACTTGTGAAATTTTATTTTTACATATATAAAATCCAGGTTTGAATAAATCATCCCAAATTGGGGGAATGGGGATAAGCTATTGAATAAATCGAACTTTGGGCGGAAAACAGAACAAGACATTCTCATTACAAATCCAAAATAATTAATTGATAATAGATAAGTACATAAGAGATGAAATAAATAAATAGATGATAGATAGATGATAGACGACAGACAGACGACAGACAGGGGCAGCGCGGCAGGCGCCGACAGACAGACAGACAGACAGACAGACAGACAGACAGACAGATAGACAGACAGATAGATAGATAGATAGATAAACCATTGGGGACCACAGTAATGCTAGAGTGGGTAGGGCATTTGCCTTGCATGCAACCAATAGAGGTTCAATCCCTGGCACCCCATATGGTCTCCCAAGCCCCACCAGGAGTGATCCTGAGTACAGCGTCATGAGTAAGCCCCAAGTACTGCCGGATGTGGCCCCTCAAACCTCCCCTCAAGATAGAACTTTGTCATTTGTTACCCTTAGATCTTACTTTTTATTGAGGAATAAGACTCCCTCTGCTTTGTGTACAGTTTCATGTGGTGGTAATTTTGGTTTTGGGACCACCCCAGTGGTGCTTGGGGCTTACTCCTGCTCTGAGGAACCCTGAGCATCAGGCACTATATGTAGTGGTACTATGGCTATAACCAGGGTTGGCTTGCTTCATACAAGGCAAGTGTCATACCCACTGTACTATCTCTCTGGCCCAGTGGTGGTTATTTTTTAATTTGTTACCAAAGCCAGCACCTTTCAAACAGTTGTTTCCAAAAACCTATAGTCATGCCTCGTGGAGCCTGTAAATGGAAAGTATACAAAGTCTTGTACTGTACAACTTGTGGATGTGTTTCTTCTAGTTCTTAGGATAGTGTCTCATTATCCTCAGGATTTCATAGACCAGAATTTCTATACCAAGGAAAAGCAAGAATTTACTCAAGAAAAACTTGGGGCTGAGGTGATAGTCCAGTGGGTAGGGTGTTTGCCTTGCATTTGGCCGACCCAAGTTTGAGGCCCGGCATCTCATATGATTCCCCAGCACCACTAGGAGTAATTCCTGAGTGCAGAGCCAGGATTATTCCCTGAGCATCACTGGGTGTGCCCAAAAGAAGAAAAAAATAAAAACTTAAGTTATCCATCTGCGTTGATATAAACATTGTGAATGGCTCCCATCTGAGATAGGAGTTGACCTTGGACCAGTGGCTAATGCCTACATATCAGTAGGCCTTTGGATTTCTGATATGCATTGACTTCTATGAAAACTGTCTTATCTGATACTACTATTTTTTTTTAAGGAAAGTTTTCTTTTAGCCATAGAAAGGCTCATGTCAAAAATATTTCCTTACAAACCTCTTAACTGGGGACCACAATCCTCTGCAGCATTTCAGGGTCATTTTTTTGTTCGAGCTTGACAATTCAGTGATAGATGCAAACACACAAACCAAAACTTCCTCTTCATTGGCTTTAGTAACAGAAATCTCATTCTGTTTTAGTAACAGAAATCTCATTCCTGGTTTCACTCTTTAGAAGATTCAAGATGGCCATAATTTTCATTTTAAAGATGTTATGTTGGTATCTAGTGATGTTCACTGTCTAATATAGACCAGCAGCCTTCTGTTCATTCTATTTTCAGATGCTACCTTGAGAATTCATATTTTTTCTGGTGTCCTCCCTTATTTGTTCATTATCCATACTCTCTTCTTATCAATAGTTGTCTCAATGCTAGCCTTGTTTAGCTCTTCCCACCCATTACCAGTCTCTCCTGCACTGTCATGAAGCAAATACACTAGGTCACCTCTTTACAGAGCCCCACTACTCATACTCTGTTTGGCAAGCAGTCCTCACTGTTTTGTGCATGCAGCAACTAAGTCCTTTCGTGTGTTCATAATATCATCCCTGTTCTTTTAATAATGAACTTCTGCTTAGATGCTACCAAGGAAGATGCCTAGAAGCTTTGATAATCAGGCAGTGCTCCTAAAGTCTCTTGAGCTCTGTTTTCAGAATCCCGAGTTGGAATGTGAAATAATGGAGCAAAATATTTCTGGTACAGGGTCACAGGCTCACATCGCTGGATGAGTATTTGTGCCTGTGTACAATTTTGAAAACTCATTTGCACCTCAAGGTAAGAGGATTATAGAAAAGCATTGCTGTGGCATTAAGATTGGTGTCTGGGGTACTGAAAGTTCCTAACATCCTTATTTCTTTGGAAACTAATATTTTATGAGTGGAGCATACTGTTGATAGACTTCAGTTATCGTCTATGAATTTTTCACCCATGCTTATATTCTTTCTCACTCACACATACTCTTCCCCTCCCCCAGTAGTGTTTCATATAGGTACATGACCACCCATCAAGACATCCAGAAGTGGCATTTTCTAGCTGTCTTAGGTTAGATGTCGTCAGATGATTTAAGCTCTTTGTGGCAGCTGTGAACAGAAGTCATCTGCATTTGCTTTAAATAAAACTGCCCTCTGGGGCCGGAGCCATAGCACAGCGGGTAGAGTGTTTGCCTTGCATGCAGCCAACCTAGGTTTGATACCTGGCATCCCATATGGTCTCCTGAGCACCGCCAGGAGTAATTCCTGAGTGAAGAGCCAGGAGTAACCCCTGAGCATCGCCAGGTGTGACCCAAAAAGAAAAAACCTGCCCTCTGCTACTTCTCCAATAGTTGCAGCTCTGCTAGTTGTAGCCCCTGAGGATGAAGACATTTGGGGAAGATGGTAAAACTATCCACCAAATGGGTTCCTGGTTGACCTCCTGAAGCAGCTCCCAAAACACCAAACAAATCACTTCAAAAAATAATAACTTGGGGTAGGGGTGGGCCATACTCATCATTGCTTGGAGGTGGTGATCAGGGAACCATATGTGGTGCAAGATTGGCCACATGCCTGGCAAGAGCCGTAGTCACTGTCTCTCCTATGCCAAGTTTTATAGCTTCCCCCCCCCTCCTTTATGCCCCATCTTTGGGTGAGGGTGCTTGGGCTACACCTGACAGTGTTCACAGATTACTAATAACTCTGTATGAGGGTTACTCTCAACACTTTACTTGGGAACCACTCCCTGCAGAGCTCAGAGAACCACGTGGAACATGAGATCTGACCAGAGCTGACCACAGGCAGGGCAAGAGCCTCCCTCTGCTCTCTCCAGTCCTACCCCCTTTTACTTTGGATATTCCTAAAACCCAGCTTTATAAACTGTGGGTTTCTACTCCACACAACTTCACAGGGGTCAGCATAACAGAATGTGGAGGTTGCAAAAAAAAAATAGATTGGCAACAGTAAAAGACTTCTGAATACACAATGACCAAAAATTAATTCAAAATCGAGCTTGTAATAAATTCACAGTGTTCCTACCAGCACTAGCCCAAGTTACACTTTTTTGGATGAAAAGAAGCTGAGGGCAGACAAGGTAGCTAGCTCTGCTCTGAACTACCCTGACCAATACAGAAGATGACATTTTTCTTTCAACAGTGCATCACTTTGTTATACCTTATATGCTATTCTGTTAGTGTTTTTTTTTTTAATGTTTTTTGTTTGGGGACCATCAAACCAAGTCAGCTACATGCAAGGCAAGCGCCCAACCCACTGTACTATTGCCCCATCCCTGTTCTTATGTTATTGTTTAGCAGTTGCTTTGGATGAGGTGGGACAAGCCTACCTCTCCCCTGCCCCACCCCTAAACCGATTGAATGTTGGAACTGATAGCATCAACCAAGAGAATGTGACAAGACTTATTTCATCACTGGGGTTTCTGCAAGAACAAAATAGGCACAAGGCAATTCAAGTGGCAACATCAAGGCAGTTTCCTTGATTTTAGCTTTTATTATGGCCAGGATGAAGAGTTGAGACACTGGTCTCCTGGGACTGACTAGCCCAAGTAGGGGCACAAAGGAAAGGGAGAAAGCATGCTTAGAGCTGTCAGGGTTCAAATTAAATGGAGTTTTCCTCTTTTCATAGTACGAAGCGATAGCTGAATAAGAAACTATTAGCTAAGAAGAGGAATGAGCTTCAAGTTGGTGATGAGAGTTATTCTGAACAGTGTGCAAATCTTTCTGAAAAGGTGCAAATCAATTTGTTGTTACCACTGTTCCAAATTCAGAAATCTAGGCACAGATTAAGAAATACTGAACCTAGGAAAGTCTCTGCAGCCCTTTACAACTGTACATTTTCTTAGGAGGTTTGAATGAATTTTACTCCTGCCCAAGAAGAGCTATATAGAAAAAAACACAAGTTTTAAATGACAAACTTCCAGTGTTTTTTAACTATCAAAAAAGTAATATGCAATTAGCAACATACTGATCATACCTTTGTGTAATTGTGTTATTTTCAGTAGAGGTAGATTATTAAATATATATCCAAAGATGTTTAGTTCTTTTTTGAAAGTTTTAAAATAACCTACACATTTTTAAAAAGGTTTTTTTCAGACCACATGTCACCATACTCACAAAGAATTAAAACAATTATGCAAATCAACTTCTAGAAATAGCTCAGTGTTTCCCATAATTCCTCAAGATAGATATGTAAATTAAACTAATCGTGACTATGGAGTAAAAGGCTCCACACACACTGATAGCTATTCTCTTTATATCACTGCAAAATTGAATACCTGCACAAAGGTGTGTCTTATCCATCTTCCTCTGCAGCTGGGCACATTGTAATAAATCTTAGTCAATACTTAGAAAATTTGTGGGAGAACATATAGGGGGGAACATAGAAGGGAAAATCATATATTGCTACAAAAGATGAGGAAAATGTTTATCTTGAGCATTTTCAGCGTGGTGGACTCTAGAGAACGTATTAATAAGATGTATTAAGTCAGCATTGAAACTAATAATTTTTTTTGAATTACGAATCACAGAACATTTGTATCTTTGAACAAATGAACCAATATATTGCATATTTCAGGTGCTAATGAAGAAACAATGTGTTTCTTGGTTTTTATGACAGAAAATAAGATTTCCATCCTAGAAAACTACTCAGACCAGCACAATTCAGTGATATAAATGCCTTTTGAATTCTTTTAATATATGCTTTCCATCATCTTATATATTCTCTTTCTCAAGTAGACTGGTCACTTAAAACTTAATTCATAAAGGACTAAATTATTCATCCTACAAACCGAGTTAGTATTACCTTTAATATCTTTAATATTACTGAGAAATAAAGATTTCAATTTATGCCTTGACATTGCAACTTAAAAGAACTTTTTTGCACATGTAATTTGGAATATCTTCAAGATTTCAGATATAAAATTCAAGCTGTTTGTCTAAATGTAATCAGGCTGTATGATGGGTTAGTTGATGAAGCGATGCTCGTTTCATTTTCCTTGACCAAAAACAGAGGCAACTTTCTTTCAAGGATAAACCTGATACTCTTCCCTTCCTTTTGGAGGGAATAAAGTGGTTTTTGTTTGTTTGTTTGTTTATTTACTTTTGCTTTGCTCTGAGGCTTCACCTGGCAGTTCTCAGCGTTTATTCCTGTCTCAGTGGTCAGGGAGGATTCCTGGAGGGGATGGAGAGACCTTATGTGGTGCCAGGAGTTGAAACAGGACAGCCACATGCAAGGCAAATGCCTTAAACTCCTGTTCTCTCTCCAGCCCCTGATTATTGTGGGCAGTCTCCCAAGCAGTGCTAGAGGAACCTAGGACCACTCCTGATGAATCAGGGCCAGCCCCACGCTAGGCAGTTCAATGCTAGGGTCCAAAGATACATTTACAGGTCCCTGTCTGTTGGATGAAAGGCCTAACTAGCTTGGAATTTTGCTGTTTAATTTACTTATGTTTAAGTTATTTATATGTTCTTAAGCCAGGGTTCATGCTAATGAGATCACTCTTTAGTGTAAACACTGTTGGAGGGCGTGGCAGTTACAAGAGTCATTTTGACTCTGAATCAGTAACTTCTGAAAAACTACTATAATCTCTACTATGATTTCAATGTTATCTAGATTGGGCACAGTTCCTCTTAATACACACTGGTCCCAGTGTGGAACAATTAACATTTGCCAGAAGACTACCACCCTGGCTACATTGAGACTATCGTTTTAGATCAAAGGAAAGTTTATACTACTTTGCCCTCAAACAGGCGAAGCATGACCTTTTCATTAAACAAAAGTCAAGATACTCAGAATCACCTTGGTGCAGAACAGAAAATAGAGGAACCTTGTGGGTACCATCTAGATTACATGAAGCCGATGAAATTATGCTGTGTTTCTCCCCATGAATGTACATCCATTGAGATTTATTTCTTTATACCAGCTCTGTTTCTCTCTCTCTCTGACTCTCTCTCTCTCTCTCTCTCTCTCTCTCGTGCTTTGAAGTAAGAGGTAATCTCATAGAAAGGGACTAGTCCCTGGCATAATCATTTGTTTAGACCTGAAACAAGTGTGGTACCACCCTAGGGTGGTAGGGTCCCTACATCTACACCTAGAAAATGATTCTTTGATCTTGTTGTCACTACCCTCCCTAAAGATAGGATTCGCTTATATCACTTGTCTTCCCTTGTTCATCGATTTGCTCAAGCAGGCCCCAGTAAGATATCTATACTTCCTGTCACATGCTAGTGTAGTCCAAGGGCATCTGCTCACACCAGGAACATGAAGAGCCTCAAACCATGCGTTCAGGTCAAGGGAATGAGATCTGTAATTGTTACTGGTCTTTGGCATAGTAAATACGACATGGATAGCTTTCCAGGCTCTGCCATGTGGGAGATATACTCTCGGTAGTAGGTTCTCAGTTAGTGCATTTACTGATGAACCACAACAGGGAGAGACTGGTTTATCTCTTGGGTGGAGCTCTGATGAGCTATGGAGTTCAGATGTTGAAAATGGTCCAAACTGTTTCATGCTTGGGGCATATAAAAAAATTGAACCTATTAATAGATCTGTTTTATAGCACAGTATTGGAATAAAAACAAACCTGTGGACCTATGGAATAGACTTGAGTATCCTGAGACCCATCTTCAAACACATGATCGTTTAATCTTTGATAAAGGAGCAAAAATACGAAATGAAGCAAGCAAAGCCTCTTCAACAAGTGGTGCTTCGGAAAACTGGGCAGCTACATGTAAAAAACTGAATTTGGTCAAACGCGGCTGAGGAAGCTGGAACTCCGCCTCCCCAGGCTCAGCTGACCATGGGGCTCCCAGGAGGGCAGATGGGTTTTGGGAGTGGGCCCATCACCTCTGGGGGGTCCCCGGAAGCAGCCAGATGAGACTCGCCCACCTCTAGCCACCACTTTCGCTGTCCGGATGCTGGGATGCTACCTCAATACCGGATTAACAGAGCAAAACCAGTTCCAGCCTAGGTAGGCAGCTCCCAGAAGCGGGAATCACTGGGAATTCGTTCCATGGAGTCAGGGGTCGGCCCTTCCCCGTCCATTTTGTCGAGCCTGGTGGCTCCGCCAAGGAGCTGCCCTGGGGCGACCAGCCATGCAGTCTCAGTGGCTGGGGAAGCTGGAACTACGCCTCCCAGGCTCAGCTGACCATGGGGCTCCCTGGAGGACAGATGGGTTTTGGGAGTGGGCCAATAACCTCTGGGGGGTCCCGGAAGCAGCCGGATGAGACTCGCTCACCACACTAGCCGCCCGCCACCTTTGCTGTCCAGATGCTGACCATGAGGCCCCCTAAGTCCTGCGGCCTCTTGCGGCCATGGTCCATCAAACTAGTGGAAACAGTTGTGTCCTTTAATGTACTGCATTCTATGATGTGTAGGAAAGTTTGGCAGGAGGGAGAGATGGAGAGGAGATAAAAGACATACAGAACACGCCAAGTAGTTGAGGTGTGGGAGGGGGAGGGAGGTGGGGACATTGGTGATGGGAGATGGGTTCGGGTGGAGGGATGGGTGTTGGAACACTGTGGAACCAAAACTCTACATGAGCATCTTGCAATTTTATGTCTAAAAGTGGTGTAATAAAATTTGGGAAAAAAAAAAAAAAAATGAATTTGGACCTTTGTCTAACACCATGCACAAAAAATCAGATCAAAATGGATTAAAAAAATATCAGACCTGAATCCATAAAGTTACTTGATCACTTGAATCCCGTTATTCATCAATTTGCTTCGAGCGGGCGCCAGTAACATTTCCATTGGACCCTATCACGTGCCAGTGTAGCCCAATGGCATCTGGTTGATTCAGGAATATGAAGAGCCTCAAACCGTTCCTTCAGGGTCTTGACAAGGAAGTCTGGCCATCTTGTAGGTGGGTGGCCACGTGATCTTTTGACATCCCGTGGGATCCAGTCAGTAACAGCTCTAGTTCAGCGGTTGTCTCCAAATCGCATTACATGTCCAGCCCATCTGATTTTTGATGCCTTGGCAAATGAGACAGCATCCCTGATTCTGGAATAGCGACAGAGGTCAGAACTCCGGATTCCTTCTCTCACTTGAGTGAGGCGTGATATTCCAAGCATAGCTCTTTCGATTCCTCTCTCGGAGACCGGAATAGCATTCTCATCCTGCTTTCGTAGGGCCCAGGTCTCTGAGGCGTATGTTAATGCAGGGAGAACGGTGGAGTCAAAGAGATGTGCCTGGAGCCGGAGGTTCTTTGTCCTTTTAGCTATATCTTTGATGCCTTTGAAGGCATTCCATGCCGCTCTCTTCCTCCTGCATAGCTCAGGTTTTAGGTCGTTCATCATGTTGATTTCTTGACCTAGGTACACATAACTGCTGCATTCAGAGATGTTTGTTCCATTGAGAGTGAATGGGACCTCTGGAACTAGTTCATTTTTCATAAACATGGTTTTCTTTAGATTCAGCTGTAGACCTATCTTTCCACATTCTCGGTCAAAGTCAGCCAGCATTTGTGCCACTTGGCTAATGTTTGGTGTTATTAGAACGATGTCATCAGCGAAGCGGAGGTGGTGTAGTTGCCGACCATCTATCTTCACTCCCATTCCTTCCCATTCTAATTGTCACATGATGTTCTTGAGGGTGGCGCTGAAGAGTTTTGGTGAAATGGTATCACCCTGTCGAACTCCTCTTTTGACATCAATGATCACTTCTTTGTAGAATGGTGAGATCCTGGTGGTGAATCCACAATACAGCTCACGAAGGATCTTGATGTATTGGGTTTGAACACCCTCTTTGGCTAGGGCTTCGATGACCACTTCAGTCTCCACAGAATCAAAGGCTTTCTGTAAATCAATGAACGTGATACAGAGAGGCATCTTGTACTCCCTACAAACCTCAATGAGCTTGGTTACTGTGTGGATATAGTCGATTGTGCTGAATCCTTTCCGGAAGCCTGCTTGCTCGCATGGTTGTCTTTCATCTAGTGTTCTGCTAATCCTGTTCAGGATGACTCTTGTAAACAGCTTGTAGATGACGGACAACAGGCAGATGGGGCGATAGTTGTCGATGTCGTGAATGTCTCCTTTCTTGAACAGTAGAACTGTCCTGCTTGTTTTCCATTGGGAGGGCACCTTGCATTCGGACAGGTAGCGTGTGAAGAGCCGAGCTAGTGTATTGATGAGTACTGACGGCAGATTCTTCAGGTGTTCGGGTCTGACTTTGTCTGGGCCTGGTGCTGTTCCCTTCTTTACCGACGAGATGGCATGTCGGATTTCAGAAGGGAGAACGTTGGGAATGACATATCCATCCTGTGGAATTTGGTATGTGGGCAGGTGGATGTGGCTATCTAAGAATCCATAAAGTACATCGAAAAATATATAGGAAAATCCTCCACAACGTTGAAGCCAAAGGCATCTTCAAAGATAAAACACCACGAACAAAGCAACTAGAAGCAAAGATAAAGGAACAGTGACCAAGATACAGAGTTCACAGAATGGGAAAGAATATTCACCTAATACCCATCTGATAAGGGATTAATATCCAGGATATATCAGGCACTGGTAGAACTTTACAAGAAGAAAACAGCCAACCCCATCAAAAAATGGGGAGAAGAAATGAACAGAAACTTTGACAAGAAGTTCGAATGGCCAAAAGGCATATGAAAAATGTTCATCATCATTAATCATCAGAGAGATGCAAATCAAAGCAACAATGAGATATCATCTCACACCACAGAGACTGGCACATGTCCAAAAGGGCAAGGATAACAAATGCTGGCATGGATGAGGGGAGAAAGGGACTCTCATCCATTGTCGGTGGGAATGTCGACTGGCACAGCTTTTTGGGAAAACAATATGGACATTCCTCCAAAGACCAGACATTGTGCTTCTGTTTGACCCAGGAATACCACTCCTGGGGATATACCCTGGGAAGCCAAAAACACACAACAGAAACACCATCTACACTTTTATGTTCATAGCAGCACTATTCACAATAGCCAGAATATGGAAACAACCTGAGTTCCCAAAAACTGATCACTGAATAAAGAAACGTTGGTACATCTACACAATGGAAAACTATGCAGCTGTTAGGAAAAATGAAGTTATGAAATTTGCCTATAAATGGATGGACATGGAGAGGATCATGTTGAGTGAAATTAGCCAGAAGAAAAAAAAGACAGATATAGAATGATTCCATTTATTTGCATTATATATATCACTTGTATCATAAATATACATATATATATATATATATATATATCACTTGTATCACTTGTCTTCCCGTTGTTCATCAATTTGCTCGAGCAGGCACCAGTAACGTCTCCATTCGTTGGGAATGAGGTCCATTGTTGTTACTGTCTTTGGCATATCAGATATACCATGGGTAGCTTGCCAAGCTCTGCCATGGCTCTGGGTTCATCCCAGGAGGCCCAGTCTTTGCTAATAATTGTCAAAAGTGATAATACCAGCCTAGAACTGAGCATTAAATACAAGCAAAAGGATATACATGATAACTTCTAAATGTATATATTGTAATCCACAGTGTGTAAGAGAAGGAAAAGAGAAAGAGAGAGAGAGAGAGAGAGAGAGAGAAAAGAGATAAAAAAAACCTGCCATAGGGGCAGGCAAGGGGAGGGGGAGTAATTGGGGACATGGTGGTGGGAAATGGGCACTGGTGGAGGGATGGGTGCTGGAACACAATAAGACCGAAACCCAAACATGAACTTCTCTGTAATTGTGTATCCCCTGGTGGTATAATAAAATATATAAAAAATAATAAATAAATAGGTCTGTTTTAATATCTGATATTTATTTTAGTCTAAGAAATAAAATTTAGGGTCAGAGATATAGTACAGTGGATAGGGAATTTGCCTTGCATGCAGTTAACCATGAGTTCAATCCCTGGAACGTTAAATGGTACCTCAGTCCCTCTAAGTGTTATCCCTGAGCACAGAGCCAGGTGTGGCCCAAAACCAAAATAAAATTCATATGAATATTTTTTTCAAGGTTCAGGTTAGTCTGACATTTAATAGCAGACTGAATGATCTAATAGTTGAATAAATTTTTTAAAAATGTCTTAATTTTTCTTTTTTTAGATTTGTGAGTATACTTCCAGGAACTCAATAATACCTATCAAAGTTGTGGAAGGAATGGAGAAATCTTAAGCATTGGTACAGCTAATTACAGGTTCCTAAATGTTAGTGCCTGAAACAATGGTGGTTTCTACCTTGAAGTCAGAAATTTAGAGATAGGAGGTTGCTTATTTTCTTATCAGCTGAACAATATTAAAATGGATGCCTGCTGAGGTGCAAATCAGAACAACAATGAGATATCATCTCACACCACAGAGACTGGCACAAGTCATCAAAAGAACAAGAACAACCAGTGCTGGCGTGTGGATGCGGGAAGAAAGGGCCTCTTATTCATTATTGGTGGGAATGCCAACTGATCCAGCCTTTTTGGAAAATAATATGGACATTCCTCCAAAAATTAGAAATTAAGCTTCCATTTGACTCAGCAATACCACTTCTGGGAATATACCCTGGAAGGCCCAAAAACACACAGCAGAAATACCATCTGCAATTCTATGATCACTACAGCACTATTCACAATAGCAAGAATATGGAAACAACTTGAGTGCCCAAGAACAGATGACTGGATAAAGAAACTCTGGTATGGGTTGGAGCAATAGTATAGCAGAAAGGGATTTGCCTTGCACAGGGCTGCCATGGGTTGGATCCCTGGGGCTCCCTGAGCACCACCAGGAGTAATTTCTGTGTGCAGAGCCAGTAGTATCCCTGAGCGCCATCCTTTTTGGGTATGACCCAAAAAGGAAAAAATAAATAAAATGGATGCCTATTGTTTAAAAAAATTAATTCTTCTGTGCGGTTATCTTTATCATATTGATGGTATCTTTTTTTTTCTCATGGTTGCAATATGGCTGCTGTGTATTCAAGTATTGAATATCAGATCCAACAATTACATTCCCATTAAAAACATCCTGAGAATGGGGCCGGGGCAATAGTCCAGCGGGTAGGGCATTTGCCGTGCACACAGCCCACCGGGTTTGATCCTCAGCATCCCATATGGTCCCCTGAGCACTGCTAGGAGTAATTCCTGACTGAAGAGCCAGGAATAACCCCTGAGCATTGCTGGGTGTGACCAAAAAGAAAAGATCCTGAAAAGGACAAGGAAGGGCCAGAGAGTATTCTTTAACTTGATTAGATTCCCCCACAGTCTTGTCCAAATAGGAGAAAAATCATAAAGGATTCCTTGGAGTTTTTGCTTTTATTTCTATGTACTCCAGAAGCAAGTCCCAACTGTTACAAAGAAAGCTAACATGACAGTATGGGTGGGTTTGCATAATTCAGGCTGTGCGTCACAAGTGAAGTCTTGAGTTTCAGTGGTCTCAGAAGGCCTCACTGACTGATTTATCTACTAGGAGAATAAAGAGTAATTCTTTAGGTCAACTGCATTTTATAAACCCAGTTTCTCTTGGTACAAATTTAAAATGCTAGTGAAATGGGAAGTCTGAGGCAGTGATTTGGCAAGACTAAACAGTGGATACAGATGCTCAATATTTATTAATTTATTGATTTGTTTTATATTTCCCTACTTGAGATATTTTACTAAAAATGAACATGGCCAGGGACCAAAGAAATTGTATAGTAAGGCCTCAGTTTGATTCCCAGCACCCCATGGTCCCCTGAGCTTTTCTAGGAGTGTCCCATGAGGACAGAACCAGAAGTAAGCCCTGAGCACTGGCAGGTGTGGCCCCAAAACAAAAGCATGGAAAATTATACATTTCTGTCAAATTATTTGATATTTGTTTCCAAAAAGTATCAAAAGACTAAGAAATGGCCTTTATAAAACCTATTCCAGCACTTTTAGGTAAAGGTATTTAATATAAGCAATAGTTTTCTTCTAGCTTTATTAAATATACTTAATATAAGCATTATTTCTATTGCTTCAAGTGCCAGAAGTACAGTGACAACTCATCTCACGGCTTTGTGTGTGTGTGTGTGTGTTCGTGTGTATGTATGGTTGTGGTGGTGGTATAGCATGTGCTAAATTTACTTATCAAATACAATTTTTGTTTGATTTTGTTAGTTTTATTATGGGGCCACACCCAGCTATGCTCAAGGTTTCCCCTGGCTTTGCACTCAGGAATCACTCCTGCCTGGCTTGGTGATCAGATGGGACATGGGGGATAGAACCCAGGTAGGACACATGTAAGGCAAGTGCCTTGCTGGCTGTCCTATCTCTCATGCCCAGAATGAAAGTAACTCTTGTTTTTTAGTTTTTTAGTTTTGGGGCCACAATCAGCTGTGCTCAGGGCTCACTCTTGACTCTGCACTTAAGGATCACTCCTGGTAGGCTAGGGGATACAATATGAGGTGCCCATGATCAGCCCCAGGGTGGCCCTGTGCAAGGCTATCCTACTATACTATCGCTCCAGTCCCAAAATGAAGCATTTTAATGGAATTCTTCCAAAATACACTATCCCTGGACTGGCACAATTAATATCCTGAAACAATGTTTTCCTTGATGATTTTAAGGAAGTTCATGTTCCCAAACTCATTGATTTCCCCAAATATTAACAATATGAAGGCTTTTGCCTTAACAGTCTCTTCCCTTAGCTTATTTCCATGAATCTTTTGGTTCTTTTCTCTTAAGGTTGACTATTGTTTCTCATGGTGTTCATTTAAACTCACTATGGGAGTTGCATTTGGTTTGATTACCAAATCAAACCAAATGCATACATGATGTAAAGGTTACTTGTGTGACCAATGTCTTCCAGTATTTAAGAAATATTTCCTGGATCCTATCTGCACTTAAGATAATTCTTGTTTCCTCTCAAATGTTAAAAGTTGGAGAATCTCTGGCTTATAGGTTCTCCTCTGAAAAAATATTCTGGAAGTCCGGGGCATGCGGCGCCTACACATTGTTTCTGGCAGAGGACAGGGTCCTGAGTGAGTGGGTTCATGCTCAAGTCTCCCAGGAGACTGGCAACCTCTAATCTTTGCACTTGGATGATTTGATGGGCCAGAGGAGAGGTAACTGTCTGCCCATGGAAAATGAAGACATATTTTCCAAAGATGAAGTTGTCCAGTCTGACGGACTATTCCTGACAAAATAAAATGATGCGGACATTTACTAAATTGGTCTTAGTAAATGTCTCAGTCTAAATTGGTCTTAAACTGGCACTTCTTGTGACTCTCCCTCTTGAACTGAACACTTAGCAGTTGATACTGTGTTCACCAAAATAAATTTATTTTTATATATATATATATATATATATATATATATATAATCACTTTTTAAAGGGAGGGGGTTATCCAAAGGTTTCACTTTCTAACTATTTTTGCACTTATTTTGAAGTTTTATTGTTCTTAGGGGGTACACTGGGCAGGTACATGGCTGGCACTGTTCTCAGGGGTCACATGTGGTGCCAGGATTCAAGCCAGTGTCATGGCTGCAGCCTCCTCATACTTCCTCCACAGTCCCTGTAATTGTTTTAAAAGCATTATATTTACTGCTTCTCCCCTTGAAAGAGAAGATACACAGAGGGAGAGATATGCAGCAGTTAGGACATTTGCCTTGCCAGCAGCGGATCTGGGTTCAATCCCCAGCACCCCTTATGTTCTCTTGAACACCTCCAAGAGTAATCCCTGAGTACAGAGCCAGAAGTAATCCCTAAGCACCACTGGGTATTACTTCAAATTTATTTTGGTACATCTGGGGAGGGCTCCTTATCAGTATTTGAGAACCCCACGGGGCTATTCCTGACAGTACTCAACCGGATATACAGTACCTGTTGGTTTGGTGCTTGGGTGCATTGGTGTGAAGCTCTCCCAACCTGGGGATCCACCAGGGCTATAACCTAGTTGTGCTGGAGGGTGGGGCATTCAGTGTAGGGATCAAGCTCATAGCCCCAAACATGCTCCAGCCTTGCACTATTTCTCCAGCCTAAGAATCAGTTTTTTTTTTTATCTTGCACTGATGGGGCAGACGGGTGGGTGGCGTGGTTGAAGGCACGGATGCAGTGCTCAGGAGGTCTGGGTGGCCCTGTGGATAGTTCCTGATCAACAATTCAGTGCAACAGACCCAGACAGGGGTGCAAAGGGGTGCAGCTCCAGCCCTGTGGTGCCATGAATATCCAGGCCACACCCAGTAGTGCTCAGGGTCTCTAGGTCTGTCCTGGCAACACTCAGGGGACCATATAGTGTTGGCCATCAAACCCAGATGAGGCCCATGCCAAGCATGCGCTGTGATTGTTAAATTATCGCCTGGCCTAGCTTGCATTTTAAAGAACCTACAAATATTTAGGATATGCTGATGGTCAAATTACAAAATCTGAAACTAAACAGCTTGCACCAAGAGGATAACAGAACACGAGTGATATGCTCAGGTGTGTATTAGGACCACTGAGACCCTAAAATAAAACAGCAACAAGAAGGCCACTCCAGAGTGAAAATACTGGTATATTTGTATAATGCAAAGAGAGATACAGATATAAATCCTCAAAGCGGAAGGTACATTAATAAAAAGGTAGCATTATAAGCAAAAAATATTATACAGTACTTGCAGAATTTAGTCTTCAGTTTAACATTGCAATGTCTAACAAAGAAATATTTAAAATTATAGTTCTCGTTATTAATTTAAAACAACCATCAGTAGAACAGCACAGCTTAACCTAGCAAACAGTTTAAGGAAATGCTTTGTCTCCTAGAAGTAGAGTATATTTATTCAATTCATTTATACCATGAATAAAAGAACAATTTTCAAAGTGGAAATTGGTTAAGACAGAATAAAACCGGGCTTCTCAAAGCACAAGCTGTTCCCGAAATCATTTAAAGTTTTATTGGCAAAAAAAATACCTTAAACAATTGTGATTCAGTACTTTGCTTCTCAGCGCCCTCCCAATCCATGGACCATAACCAGCACAGACAAAATCATGCAATACTTGGAGTTTCTCCACACCATTACTAACCAAAACACTTTTTTTTTAACTCTTAAAAGTTACAATTTTACAGAAATGTTTCCACTCAGTATTGGTATGATACAGAAAGCAGTTGTGCATACAGTATGTAGGAAACAAATCCTGTTACTTGTTAACTGCTTAAAAAAAACCCCACCCGCCTTGCCACAGACTCCATGGTGCTCTTTAAACTCACCATCAACAATGCACAAAGTGCTCAGCACTTCAAAGCCCCCGAGGCCCAAGGTGGGCAGCTCAGAGGACATTTTAGACAATCTACCTCCTTCCTTCTGCCCACCTCCCTCCGCCGTTCTCCTGCTTCCAACAGAAGACCCTCAAGAAACGGAACTTGTGAAGTGCCCACGGTTCCTCTTCCGCACCGTAAAATGTAATGCCACTTGAGGTTGTCAAAAATAGCTTCTGTAGAAAACTGGCCATGGTCTTTAGGAAGCGTTGCATGAAGAAAATTAGTTTAGCCTTTATTTTAGAAAAGGAAAAGTAATAGCACGGGGGAAGAAAAGACGTCAGTACCAGTACAAAGGACTCCAGGGCCTATTGTCAGGATGAAAACATATTCAGGAGGACAAAAGCGGAACTGCGTGAGGGCTGGGCCTGGAACACCCACCCGGCAGGCCCCCTCCACAGGAGTGTGTACAATCCACGCGCTGCACCCACTGAGTCATTTGAAGGCAGTTTAGGAAATGAAATGGGAAAGGGGTGTTGGGGTGGGTTGGATGGGAGAGGGAGTGAGAGGAGAAAATCCTGACACTGTCCAAGCCCAGGGGGAAAAGGCTGATGTGGGGGTGGGCGTCAGGGCGCCCCTCATAAACCGATGCCTTTCAGGTCGCAGGGCAGAGTGGCCTGGGTGGTCTGCGGGCTTTGACAGCAGGGGAACTGCGCCCTGAAGCAGTCCCCCCAGCTCCCGGTTGAAGAGGAAGCACACGACTGGGTTGATGCCGGCCTGAGCAAAGGTGAGCCACACGGAGGCCGTCAGGTAGGCCTGGGGGACGGCGCCGGGCCGCACCAACACCCGCAGGTAACTGGCCACGACGTAGGGTCCCCAGAGGAGCAGGAAGAGCAGCGTGACGGCGTAGAACATCTTGCACAGCCTCTTCTCGGTCTTGAACTCCTCGAGCACGAGGAGGCGGGCGCGCGCCGCGGCCAGGCCCTGCGGGCCGGATGCCCTGAGCGCGGGCGGCGTGGGCCCGCGGCCGAAGCCCGCCGTCCAGTTGGCGGCCGCCTGGCCGGTGGCGCCGGGCCCGTGGAAGGTCCAGTCGTGGCTGACGGCGGGCACTAGGCGCGCGGGCCGCATCTTGCGGCGGTCGTGGATGAAGAAGAGCAGACGGAGGTAGACGAGGTGCGTGGCGCCCACCACCACGGCCAGCAGCAGCAGGAAGCCGAGCGCGCCGGGGGCGCCGTCGGGCCGCTGCTCCAGGGCGCAGGGCGCGTCCTCGTCGTCGCCGCCGCCACCGCCGTCCAGCACGGGCGGGAAGGCCGCGGCCAGCGCCAGCGCCCAGGCGGCGCACACCAGCATGGCGGCGCACGGCCAACCTGCCAGGCGCTCGGCGTAGAAGCGGTGGTGCGCTATGGCCAGGTAGCGGGTGACGCCCACGCCGAGCAGCAGGAAGGCGGCGTGGAAGCAGAAGAGCGCGGCCAGGAAGGCGAGCAGCTTGCAGCCCAGCGCGCCCGGCGGCGTCCCCGCCGCGGCCGCCGCCCCGCCGCGCCGCCAGCATGACGGCCGGGAGACAGGCGGCGCGCGCAGCCGTCGGCCAGGCACAGGTCGAGCAGCAGGTAGTACGGGGCGCGGTGCAGGCTCCGCTCCCGCACGATGAGCAGCGCGAACAGCACGTTGCCCGCCAGGCTCACGCACAGCAGCAGGCTGAGTGTGGCCAGCTTGAGAGCCCAGCGCGGCCGCCTCGCCGCCGCCGCCGCCCGGCTCGCTCGCGTTCGCCATCGCGGCCTCCCCGGGCCCCCACGCCCCCTGCCCCGGCCCCGGCTCCCCCCCGGCCCTGACCGCGCTGCTCCGCTCCTCAGGGCCGCGCCGGGCCCGGCTCCCCTCCCGAGCCGGCCCCTGGGGCGCGCTCCTGGGCCGGCGGGGCTCAGCCCGCACCCGGCCGGCCCCTCCGCAGCCCCCGAGCCGCCGCCGCGCCGCCGCCATCTCAGGAATGGTGCGCGCAGGAGGCGACGGCCACTCCCTGCGCCGCGGGCGCCGCGGGCTTCACTGCGGACACGGCCCCGCCGCCGCCCGCAGCGCCCCGCATCCTCCTCCTTCTCCGCCTCCGCCGCCGCCGCGCCTCTAGGCTCTGCCCCCCGCCGCGCCGCCGCCGCCGCCGAGCCCCCCCCCTCCGCCGGAGCGCGCAGCGTGGCCGCCGCCGCCGCCAGCCCCGCCGAGGCTTCCCGCGCCGCCGGCCCGGGCCGGGCTGGGGGGCACCGCCGCTGCCGCTGCGGGCCGGGAAGGCGGCGGGGGAGGGAGGCAGGGCCCAGGACGCAAGGTGGCGACAAGTCGCGCTTGGCCCCAGGTAACGGGGGTCCGGAGGCGGCGGCGTCCGGCGCCCGCACTGGGGTCACCAGGCTGCTGTGCGCTGGGGGAGGTGGCGTGGAATGGCTGGGTCGGGTGGCCTGGGAGGGGTGGCGGTGGCGGCAGGGGCCCCGCGGCACAGCCGGGGTAAGCCTTCGCCAACCCCGCACCTCCCTCCCGCAAGCTCATGATAATTAACAGTAGTCTTGGGCGTCGGGACCCAGGTTGGGGGAGCCGGACGTGGGTGGCGGTGTTGTGGGGAGCTTGAGCCCTCTCCCAATGTGCACAGTAACCACAAAGTTGGCACTGCCCGGACCCCCCATTCCACTTTGGAGGAAGCAGAACCCTCAGATCAAAGGGCTTGGCACCCCCGCACGTGATGGAGGCTGAAATGCGAGTTTCCCCAAGTCTAGCTCCCCAGCAACTCTGCGTGCACCGAGGTTCCAGGGAAGGGAAAGAAACTCAGCACTAGGAGATGACCTGGCAGTCGCGCCCCACCCCCCGCACCCCTTCCCCTCTCCGCCTGCTGTCCAGGGAAGTCACCTTTCTGGAAGGGGAAAAGGGCCATCCTGGTGCTGAACCTCACTTGGGCCACATGCCCTCCAGCTGCAGATGCTGGTTCACTCACGCTCTAGCTCTTTAGGCCCTGGTGCAGCCCCTTCTGCCCTCTGGTGCCCTGTCACTGCGTTTCTCATTGCGTATATGGCTGTCTTTGTCAAGCTCCAACTTTCCTACTAGTTTCTCCATCTCTCACCTCCATCAAGGCAAGAGACCTTACCTGTTTTGCAGTAAGGGCCTCCAACCCTAACTCCTAACATACCAAAGTCAGCATTAAGGAACCTCTTATTTCTTGGGTACCTTACATTTTTAAAAGCTCAATGTAATTTATGGCCTATCTACTGTGCAGGAAAGGGACTCTGGTGGGGCCATTTCAGGAAAGGACAAACACAATTTCAGAAGGCGGAGCTGACCCAGCTAGGTGCGTGGACTGCAGGTGGAGGCTGGGCCTTGGAGAGAGACTACAGTTTTGCTTCAGAGTGCTTAAAGGGAGTGACAGAGCAGGACATGGATGTGTAGAGACCCAGACTTGAGTATGCACACAAATTCCTGAGGAATCTAGTTCGGAATTCTTGCAGATTCTAGTTCAGTTACTTTGGAATGGATGAGAAAATTCTGGTTCAGTTGCTTTGGGGTAGATGAGAAAATGCTGCATAATTAATGGGCTCCTAGATCAAGTCAGTTACTGTGGATCCTCAGACCATACTCAGAGTAGCAGGGACCTGGAAGAGAGCATGGACATCTTGCAAATGTCTAAGTAATAACAATGAGGGCCTGACTTGGACCCCCAACTGGCCAAGGCTAGCAGCTGACCCAGCAGATCTGCGAAGTTTTGTTGACAGGGTAGAGATCAGTTTTGGCGGGAAGGGGGTGGTTTTTTTTTTTTTAGCCATTACAGTTTTTAAATAGTAGCTTTAAAATGCATGTGAGTTAATTTTCTTCATGAAAACAGAGCTCATGCCATCAGCAATTGCTGACACTGATTGATGAACTCAAGGACTGGAGCTCTGCAAGTCTTTTATCCCTTCCCTCCTGATCACAAGAAGTCACTGACACACCAGCCATTGCTTCAGCATCCTAAGTAGAAATATGAGGAAAAGAGCCCCTCTGAACTGCTTTTAGAAGTTTGCTTTCTAGAAATTTGGCCCCCTCTGAACTGCTTTTAGAAGTCCTGTGTTATAAGGCATACACAGAGGAGAGAATGATGTACAAGAAAGGAAAAGAAGAAAGGAAAAAAAGAAAGAAAATAAAGGCCAGAGAGAGAGTACAGTGCTATGTGTACTTGCCTTGAATGTGGCTGATCCCTGTTCGATACCCAGCACCACATCTGGTACTCTAAGCAGTACCAGGAATGATCACTGAGCACAGAGCCAGGAGTAAACCCCTTAGCACTGCCAGGTGTGGTCCCAAACCAAAGAAAGCATTTGAGAAAATGGAGGTGTGGGGTGGGAGAGAGAGATCTGGCCCCTTTGAGAGGACACACAGACATGCCAATTCTTGTTCCTCTGTCATCATAATGGCAGCCTTTATTCATGGAGCACTTGCTGTGTGCCAGCACTGTGGTAGCACACTAGTTCATGTAATCGTGGTCCAGGGACCAGATGTAGTAGGCAATGTTAGAATCTGTTTTATAGTTGAAGCTGGGAGGGGAACTAACTTGTTCAGACTTTCATCAAGTCAATAAATGCAAGAGTGGAGGTCGTAGGCAGCAGTGTGACTTCAGAGCCCGTGCTCAGTTGCGTGTGTGTTTGTATTGATAGACAATTACGTGTCTATCGCAGCCACAAAGAATATTATTGAATTTCTAAAAACAAAAGCCAAAAAGTTTCTGATGGTCACATTCCTAGAATTAGTGTTCCTTTCTTTCAGAAAGGGAAGGTTTTTCAAAACTATGTTATTAAAAGTGTTCACCTTCATTTTGAAAATGGAATTTTCTTTTTTTATTTGGGAGGGTTGGGCTCACGCGAGTGGTGCTCAGGAGGGCCAGGGGCCTATTTATCAACTGGCCTGGGCCTTTAGAGTCCTGAGGATTTGGTCCTACTCAGGCTTTCTACCTGGGCCACACTCATGGTGTTCAGGAACCTCCAGACTGCAATTCTCAGGAAACCACATGGTTCCAGGGTTTGAAATAAGATCAGCTGCATGCAAAGCATACACCTTATCTCCTATACTATCTCTTTAGCCCAACAGAGAAATTTATTAATGGCTGAGTGGGCAGGAGAATCTAGGTCTTCTCTCCTGTCAGAACCCTTCTCACTTAGTTGAATAATATTGTTCTACCAAACTTACAAGATCAGATGAATTACAACCTCTTAGAATCTCAAACTTCCCTATCTACAAAATGGAACATTGAACTAAATTACCTTTGAGCTTCCTTCACTCTGAAAGTTTATATATGAGAAAATGAAGTTGATCAGTTATAAAATCCTCTGTAAGGAGAGAACTCTTTTTTCAGAAAAGGACCCAAAGGAACAGTCATTAGTTCCTGTGTAATTTAGATTCCTCTGTGTTTTCTGCTTCTCTCTACAACTCAGTATGCTGCTCCTTGGGATTTGAGATTTGGTTTAGTCATTTGGCCAAAATCAAACAGCAGACACAGTGATAGAAATACATATCAATCATGCTCTTACAGCATTTGTATGCCTGCTTCTTTCACTTCCAATGTTAGTCTAGTAGAGTAATGCTTAAGGAAAAACAATTAACATTTCATTGCCAGCATCAACTTATTTTCCTTTTATTGCTTCTAGGAAGCTTTAGTCAATAATTTAAAATAGTTTCTTCAGCACTGATTTGAGTTCCTGCATCTGAAAGCAAGATAACGCTATGCTTTTTTTTCCTATAAAAAAATTTCCATTTGCCTATAGCCAAATTCTTCCCTTGGCACATGGGTAGAAAAGTTGGAGTTCCTTCATACTGAAACTTTAGCTGTGCAATTTTTCTGTGGCATCTATAAGAGCTGCAAGGCAGTGGCAATCCAGACTGTCTAAAGAAATGAGTTGGTACAACTAAACAGATACAGTAGAGATCAAGGGTGCCATGGTCATGGGAACCAGTTTGGGTCCTGTCTCCTTTTCAGCCTGAGACTGCTGGTCAGTCCTGCCATTGGCTGTATACATTCTGTGAAATGAAATTTGTTGACAGAGTGTTGAGCAAGTTGTGCTCACAGTTGACACGCTGTAAATGGTAACTAAGGTCTTTAGGTTCCTCTTACAAATACTTTTATTAACCATGCTAGATTGACTCCTTTTTTTGGGGGCTGGGAGGAGTGGTGGGTCACACCTGGTGATGCTCAGGGTTACTCCTGGCTCTGCACTCAGGAATTACTCCTGGAGGTGCTTGGGGGACCATATGGGATGCGGGGATCAAACCTGGGTAGGCTGTGTGCAAGGCAAATGCCCTCCAAGCTGCACCATGCTCCGGCCCCCTGGATTGACTTCCTAATTCCCACACCAGGTTAACTTAGCAGGGTCCTCTCTGTATACCATGGGTTCCTCATTACTTCCACAGCAAGCATGAATGCCAGTTCATAAGGATGCAAGAAATGAAACTGTTCTGGGAAAAACAAACAAACAAAAAACACCTTTTTAACACTTAACTCTCCAATTTTCTTGGCTTATGGAGAAGAGAGATGTAATGTTAGCGCTCCTTGGTTTCATCAAGACTGTTGATTCTTCAAGATATGCCGTTACTCCAGGACAGTGCCCAGACTGGATAGTACAGTGCCATTTGGGACAGTGTGTATGCGTGTGTGAGGACTGCCCTGTCTGATGCCAGATTACCAGTAGCTGTTGTATTGTACAAGTTCTTATCAAACCTTTTTGTGATTCGGTGTCTTCCTAGCTGCCTCGTGGCAGACCTGGAGCCTAGGCTCAAGAAGTGTTCTCAGACGTTTCTACTGTCATCCTTCTTAGCCGTGTGTCTTGAGAGCAGGGTGTAAACCTGCCATTATGAATTCCCTCTTCTCTGTGCCACCTCTACAGACCGTTTAGATTCTCTGACAGATAGGAAAATATGCTTTCTTATTCTTCTGGACTATAAAACTGGTCAGCTCTCCCTCAACTTAGGCATTTGGGAAGGCAAAATCCAGGAAGTTTCTGTGAAATCAGTTGCTCCTTGGCAAAGACGTTTGAAGCCTATTTAATGCTGGTTGAAGGAAAAGAGAAAATTGAGAAAAAGAAATCATCAGCTCATATATCAAAATATTGCTCTCGCCTCCAAAAAGCTTGTTGAAGAAAGACTGGTATTTTTATGTGTATATTATGGCATTATGGCATATTGTAACACTTCAGATAATTATTCTTTTAACCATTAATTTTTTCTACATGCAAAATAATAAAGTTCTGCTATTCATACCAAAAACAAAAAGCAAAGGAAGCATCGATCTTTAGGCCTTATTTGCAAACAGCTGAAGATCCAGTACAGAGGTTAAGGCATGCAGCCCATCCTACTTTGACCCCTGGCACTGCTTGGTCCACCGAGCATCACCAAGTGCAGCCCTGGTGACCCTTGAGCACCACTGGGGTGGCCTGGGCCATTCACAGCACCGCAGGGCCCTCACATTGAGTTGCTGGCCCAGTCATCTTAAGAGTGGCCTGGAGGGGCACCAGTCCTCTTGAGCACTGCTTGGGAAACCCAAATAATTTTTAAAGTATGACATTTAAAAATACATAAGAAGGGAGAAACGATGGTAAGTAGGCTGGTAGGGCATTTGCCTTCAGGCACTTGCCAACCAGCTTCAATTTTCAGCATTCAGTATGTGTCCCCATATTGGATGCCGCACCAAGAGTAATTGAGTGTAGGGCCAGGAGTAAACGCTGAGCATCTCTGGATGTGGCCCCTCATAATATCCTTCAAGTACATTAGAGTAAATATTGTAAGACTTTTTTTTTTCTTTTTTGGGTCATGCCCAGCCATGCTCAGGATTTACTCCTGACTCTGTTCTGGGATGCCAGAAATCTAACCTAGGTCAGTTGCAAGCAAAGCAAATGCCCTACCCACTGTACTATTGTACATTTGTACAATATGTACAATTTGTACAATATGTACAATATATACAATAAGTACATTTGTACAAATGTACTGATGTACATTTGCAAAGCAAATGCCCTACCCACTGTACTGCTCAGCCCCTAAAATTAAGACTCTTAGAAGAAAACATTGCAGTCAAATTTCATGACTTTAAATTAAGAAAAAAACATTTATATATATATATATATGATTCAAAATAGAAAATCAAAAGAAAAATAGATGGAATTAAAATGTTCAAAAGTTTTTGTTTCAATAAACACCTTCAAGAAAGAGAAAAGACAGCCTATAGAATGGGATAAAATATCTTCAAGTGATAGAAGTGATAAGGACTTGTATCTTGATATACAAAGAATATCAAGATACTCATATACCTTAACAATAAAAGATACCCCAGTTAGAAAATAGGCAATGATTTGAACAGGTATTTATTTCTCTGAAAAGATACAAATGCCTGGTAGATGTGAAGACATACTTAACATTATCATTAGACAAATGTAAGTCAAAACCATAGTGATAGCCCATTTCACACCTTCTGGAATGACTGTTATCCAAAATAGAGATTATTAGGCAGCCAGAAAAATAGTACAGGGGTAAGGTAAGGGTACAGGGGTACAGGGTAAGGCCTTGTATGAGGATTGGTCCCTGCCACTATATGTGGTTTCCTGAGCGCTGCCAGTAATAATTCTTAACACAGAGCCAAGAATAACCCTTAAATACCATTGGGTGTCATTCCCAAATCAGCAACGGCAAAAAGGAAAACATTTGCCATTTTTACAAATGTTGGTGATAATGTGAAGAAATGAGACCCCCTTGTACAATGGCAGTGGGAGTGTTAAATGAGCAATAACTTTGGAAAAATGTCTAGTAGTCCCCAAAAAGGGAACTGTGGATTTGTCTTATGGTTAAGCAATTCTGCTCCTAGATATATACCTACAATGAATTAGAATATGTTTACACAAGAAAAGTATGCATACACATTTATAGCAGTTTTCATAAACTGAATAAATACTAAATATTCAATCAATGGGTTCATGTATTTTAAAATTTGAGCAGCTGTGTAGATTAGTAGTTGCCAGTGGAAAGATGTAGAAGTTAGAACTAAAGAGTACAGGGTTTGTGAGAAGGTGATGAACGTGTCCTGAAATTAGATAGTGGTGATAATTCCATGATTCTGTGAATGACCTAGGAAACTAGGGACTTGGGGGGCTAGAGAGAGAATACAGGGATTTAGGCACTGCTTTGCATGTGACCCATCTTCAATCCTCAGTGCTGTATATACCCCCCCACCCCCCCAGCATCAACCTTGAGTAATGCTAGGTGTGGCCCAAAAGAAAACCTTAAAATTTTTCTACTAAGATCCAGTCACCTTTGGGGCTTTTGGAAGTATTCCTGTTAAAAGGCAGGTGATAGAGGCCTTGGAAAGACAAACTTTCTGAGTGAATGCAGGCCTTCAAGTTGTGAATACCTGTGAATCTCTTTTCTGAGGTTGGTCACAAACAACATGGTGACGGGGTCCCCCTTGGGCCTGTTCCAGTATTTACTTGTTTTGATGCTGAATGAACTGGGAGGCGAGATTAAGAAACTGTTATCTGTCGGTAGTTTTCTATTGCAGTGTCTGTTCACTAGAGAAATTGTACTTTTTATTTTTTACATCTAGTCATGAACCAAGATGCTCTACAGTGACTCCTATAAAGCCCGCCCTTAATGCAAATGAAGAATCTTGAATCTCACATTAATTGGAGCAGTTAATTACCGAGTATATGGTCACACAACACAGTGTGGCAGAACCAGGTTACAATTAGTCTGGCCTGAAAACCTGAATTCTTAATACCTATCTGCAGGACTGTTTGAACGCATACATCATCAGGAGTAAACCTATCAGTTTTATAAAATTCTAAATTGGGACTTGTGTCACCCGTATAGAACTGAGAAAAACACATGAAGGCAGTGTTTGAATCATCAGGAAATGAGCACTTCTAATACCAAAAAGAAACAAAAAATTCACACTAACCTGTTGTCACCATTTAAAATCTTAGTATTGATAATTCTATAATAAGTCTTTAAAGTTAATTCTCGGGGCCTGAGAAATAATGTAGCAGTTAAGGTGTTTGCCTTGCACGTGGCCAACCTGGGTTCGATAACCATCTTCCCACATGGTCCCCTGGGCAACACCAGGAGTAGTACCTGGGTCCAAACCAGGAACATAACCCCTGAGCCTCACTGAGTGTGGTCCCAAAACATAATTAAAACAACAAAATGCACAACACAACTCTGGTGCTAATTGGAAAAAAAAAACTTTAAAAATATGCCCCCCTCTTTTCTATTTAATAGCTTTTTAATCTCCCTCTAGTGTTTAAGTCATGTCATGATCCTAAATACTGCTTTGTAAAGATTATCTGCAGCCCCTAGGACAGAGATGACACCATGAATACAGATGTGATAGGTCCACACTGTCCTTAAATCTTCTTTTCTTGTGTATGGAATAAAGGTGTGGATATTGTATTTTAAAGCTGCTACTGATGACCCTTTCCTCTACTTCCTTTCTGTCCTGTATGCTCAAAGGTAGAATTAGACATCTATTATTTATTGTTACCCCTCTTCTAAAAAGAGGCTGTAATTTCTAAGATAATGATTTTTGGGATATCACTTCACTTGTATCACTTGTCTTCCCGTTGTTTAGCGATTTGCTCGAGCAGGCACCAGTAACAACTCCATACATCCTATTGCGTGCTAGTGTAGCCCAAGGGCATCTGCTCGCTCCGGGAACATGAAGAGCCTCAGACCATTCCTTCAGGTTATGGGAATAAGGTCTATAATTGTTACTGGTTTTTGGCATATCAAATATGACATGGGTAGCTTGCCAGGCTCTGCCGATTATGTACAGGCCCATCAAATTATGTGCATTAAAATTATGCTTTTGGCAAGGAAGACTTGTCAGTGGTGGGAATCTATCACAAGTGTGTGAGAGTCAGAGGTTAGGTAAGATAGAGAAGAGACGAATGTTCTAATAATTGTTGGAAATGGTAACACCAGACTAGAACTGAGCATTGTGTATAGGTAAAGTGGTATACATAATAATCCCTAAATGTATAAATTGCAAGCTACAATGTGTAAGAGAAGGGAGAGAGGAAGAAGATGATGATGAGGGAGAAGAAAGAAGAAAAAAAGGAGGAAAAGGAAGTGAAGAGGAAGAGGAGGAAAATGGAGAAGACAGGAGGAGGAGAGGAGGAGGAAGAAGAGGAGGAGAGGAACAAGAGGAGGAGAAGGAGTAGAAGGGAGAGGAGGGGGAAGAGGAGAAGGGGAAGGATCAAGAGGAGGAGAAAGAGGAGGGTGGAGGGGAGGAGGAGGGGGGAAAAGGAGAAGAAGGGGAGGGGGGAGAAAGAGGAGGGTAGAAGGAGGAGGGGAGGAAGAAGAGGAGAAGGAGGAAAAGAAGAAGAACACCAACAATATCAAGAAGTACACAAAGAAGAGGAGCTTATCACAGCGGCAGGCTGGGGAGGGGCAGGGGACACTGGTGTTGGGATGGGGAATTGGTGGAGTGATGGGTACTAGAACACTGCATGACTGAAACCCAATGATGAACCACTTTGTAATTGTAGATAAATTTTGGGATAAATCCTTATAAAATGCCCCCAAGCAGTAGAACCAAAACCTACTAAACACATCTTTAGAGGTGCACCTGTAATTTCTTGATTTTCTACTTTATTTATCATCCGAGAAGTTTCTTGTAATAAGAAACGAAAGTTTAACTCTTTAAAGTATCCACCCCAGCCAGTATGCATATGAAAAGTGTTCCTTAGGGAAATACAAATCCAAACAGCAATGAGATATCCCTCACAGCAGTGAGAGCAGCATATATAAAAAAAGATAGAAACAACCATTTTTGGTGGTGATATGGTACAAAAGGAATTCTCACCCCCTTTAACTACTGGTGGGAATGGCATCTGCCTTGGTCTCTGTGGAAAACAGTCTAGGGATTTCTTTTTTAGAAAGTAAGACACAAGCTCCCATGTGATCCAGGGATCCGGTTCTTGGCATCTCAACTTGAAAAGGTACACACACAACTTCCAATGACAGATGAAAGAATAATGAATTTGTGGTAATATAAACAACATGTAATACTAAAATCCAATAAAAAATAGAAAAATGTAATACTATATAGCTCCAAGAGAAGATGAAATCTTGACGTTCACTGAATGTGGTTGGAATGGGAGAGTCTCGTGTTCAGTTAAATAAGTCAGAGAACGAGGATGATCTACGCCTGTGGTATATATAAGCAAAACAAGGAAAGTCAGCAGTATGGAATGATGAGGATGACATTCATTTGACCTGAGATTAAAAACTTGGATTACAAGCAGTGGAGGAAGTATCTGAGAAATGAAGCAGTGTGATGTGGCAGGCAGGAGCTACTAGATATGGCAGGGACAGTGGCGAGGCAGTTTGGAGCCTCTTAGGGTAGTGGCTGGGGGTACAGTAACTTTGTACATCAGTATCATCAACAGTAACTCTATGTAACTCTGCTACCTAAACTATTAAAATTCTAAAATAAGACACCCTCCCATTCCATACCCATTCCTTTTAACCCCCTATCCACTCAGCACCATCTAACTGCACTGGGCATCTAGATGTGGTAGAAATAGTTTAATTGGTCAGAATTATTATCTTTTATGGAAAGAGCATTCGCAGCAATGCAAATATAGACCTACCTAAGAAACAAGAAAGTAAGTCACATAAAAGTAACTTAGGCACCATTTCTCCTTAGACTTTCATGTACCCTTGAGGAGATCTGATTCGCCTCGCAGGACACTTCCAGTTTAGCAGGTACATTTTTTCAGAACACCCGCTTCCAGCCCCTCCCTCCACCTCTTGTACCCTCCCTTCACTTTCTTGGGTATAGGACCTTGTTCAATATGGTCTCAGCTTGGTGTCAGTGAAGGGTGGGATTGTAATATCCCTTAATGTGGTCTAGCTCATGGTTGAATTCCATATCATAATTACATTTTATGAATTGTATAGCCTTTGTTATTGGGTTTTGGTTGCTCTTTGTTTTGG
Source organism: Cryptotis parvus (assembly GCA_021461705.1). Taxonomy (NCBI): domain Eukaryota; kingdom Metazoa; phylum Chordata; class Mammalia; order Eulipotyphla; family Soricidae; genus Cryptotis; species Cryptotis parvus. Next base: position 98,821 of record JAJIBD010037896.1, read on the forward strand.
CCATACCCAGGGTGCTCAGGGATTTTCCACATGCTAGGGATTCAAACAGGGTTGGTGGGATGTTAGGCAAGTGTCTTAATCTCTGTACTATCTGTCCAGCCCAACTTTTGTGTGATCCTTAGAGCTTATGATTATACTCTTCCTTCTTACAGTGGTACAGGTCAGTGATTCACTTTACCTCAACATTTTCTGAGAAAATAATCAAATTTCCACTCAAAAGAGCCAAAGTCATTATCTAGTCTTCTGTTGATTGTGTTTTTGTCATTGGAGAGAACCTTCACTCCTATGTTTCATCTGTCTGGATGCCAGTCTGCCCTGCTGCTGCCTGGCAAAGCTCACCAGCATCACGCTGTCCACGGCGCCTGCCTTGTCAGCCCTCCTGTTTTCCGGAACCTGCATCTCCTTCTTTTTTCCCTTTGTTTAATTTTTTAATTGGTGCGTGTATATATTTAGATACTGTTGTAAAAGTAGAACTTCCCCTATGTCAGAAAATCAGTTGTCTGTTAATGTGTTACTCAGTTTCTGGACTGTATTCTGCTCATTGTATTTGTCTTCATGCTAATATCATACAATACTGATTATCTTAGTTCTATTGAAAACCTTAAAGTCAGGGTGGTGTACCAAATTTTACTTTCTCAGATCTTTTTTGCAGTTTGCAGTCATTAGCATTTACATTTGGTTTTTAAAATCAAGTTTCCAAATTCTACCAAAAAAAAAAAAAAGCCTTCTGTAATTCTAATTTTGATTGTATATAAATAGATTTGGAGAGAACTGACATCTTAACAATATTTCATTCTTTTTTTTTGGGCCACATCCGGCATTGCTCAGAGGGTATTCCTGGCTCTTTGCTCAGGAATTACTCCTGGTGGTGGCCCATGATCATATGGGATGCCGAGGATCGAACCCAGGTCTGCTGTGTGCAAGGCAAATGCCCTACCTGCTGGACTATCGCTCTGGCCCCAGTATTTCATTCTTCTTACACACAATATAATTATGTGTAAGAATTTTTTGTGCCTCCCTTTAATTTCAGTAATTTTGTAGTTTCCATGTCACCGTTCTTGTGTTCAGTTTTTCAGATTTATCCATAAGCATTTTATATTCTTGCTACATCAGCAAGCTATACGCTACTTAATAACATTTGGTCATTATCAGACTACCTATGTGATGATGGCTCCACTTGAAAGAATAATGACCAAATTGAATTTATCTGAGGAATGCAAGGTTGATGTCATACCTAAAAAATTTAATCACTGTAGTTCATCACTTGACCCAAGCAAATGGAATAAAGTTCTTCCATGGAGGTTTGAGAAATTACACTTTATAATATTCACACATTGATAAAAATCACCTAATAATGCATAACTGAGACATTCTCCTTGTTGACCATTTATTGTATCATTTACATTTTTAGCACTTATATCTCAGTGGTTCACTGCTTTGTATATGAAAAGTATAATTGATTTTTATCTTAAAATTTTACAAACTACTTTTTCTAGTAACTTTTTGAGGTAAGTTCTGTAATGTTTTTCTACATGTAAAATAAAGCCTGTAAATAGATACTGGCAGTTTTGACTTTTTATATCTAGATGTCTTTTGTGGATTTTTTTGGGTGACTTTTTACATTGACTAGAACATCTATTAAATATTAAATAGAGCTAGATGAGTTATTTTAACCAGATTAGATTGCATTTCTTGCATTCTTTCTCCATATTTTTTAATTTTTATTATTTAAAGATAAAATATTCAGTATTTTTACCATGGAAAATGGTGTTACCTAGGTATTTGTAGATGAAATGCCATAAGTGAACACTGCCTTCTACCACTGTTGTGCTCTCGCTCTCTCTCTGTTATTTTTTAATCACTGTTGCTCTCTCTTTTTTTTTTGGGGGTTACACCCGGTAATGCTCAGGGGTTACTCCTGGCTCAGCACTCAGGAATTACTCCTGGCAGTGCTTGGGGGATGGTGGACTCGGCTCTCGTGGTCCATGGAATGCAGGGGGTTCAATGGGGGAAAGCTGGTTTCTGCTCTGCCGGGTGTAGGCATCGAAAATCAGATGGGCTGGACATGTAATGCGATTTGGAGACAACTGCTGGACTAGAGCCGTTACCCGACTGGATCCCACGGATGTCAAAAGATCACGTGGGCCGCCCACCTACAAGATGGTCAGACTTCCTTGTTAAGACCCTGAAGGAACGGTTTGAGGCTCTTCATATTCCTGAATCAACCAGATGCCATTGGGCTACATTGGCACGTGATAGGGTCCAATGGAAATGTTACTGGCGCCCGCTCGAGCAAATTGATGAATAATGGGATTCAAGTGATTCAAGTGATTCAAGTGCTTGGGGGACCATATGGGATTCCGGGATTGAATCCCTGTTGGCCATATGCAAGGCAAACGCTGTACCCACTGTACTATTACTCCAGCCTTCTTTCTTTCTCTGTTAATGTCAATGAATATTAGGGAGTTAGAAGAGATAGTACAGAAGTTAAAGCATATGGCCGACTTCATTTGATCCCTCACATTGTGGTTCCCTGAACACTGTCAGAAGTGAAGTGATTGCAAAGCCTAGAGCCATGAGTAAGACTGAACACTTCCAGGTGTGGCCCCCAGAAGAAAACAAGCAAATAAAAAGAAAATGATGTGCTTTTTCTGACTCTGTTAAGATGGGCTTATGGACTTGCTTGGGTCAAGTGATGAATTCACTGTATCACTGTATTCCTGTTCATCATCGATTTGCTTGAGCGGGCACCAGTAACATCTCCATATGTCCTGCCTCATGCTAGTAGAGCCCAAGGGCATCTGCTTGCTCCAGGAACATAAAGAGCCTCAAACCGTTATATTAGGTCATGAGAATGAGGTCTATAATTGTTACTGGTATTTGGCATATCAAATACAACATGGGTAGCTTGCCAGGTTTGCCATGCGAGCGGCATATACTCTTGTAGTCACCTCTAAATACAGCATTTATTGATGAACCGTGCAGCCGCTTGTGGCCACACGAGCCAGACTGTGATAGGCTCGCCTGCTGGGTGGAATTCTGACGAGAGGGACGTCCGGATGTGGAAAAATGATGAATTACAAGTGATGAATTACAGTGATTAATTTTTAGGTATGAAATTCTAGGTATGAAACCTTGAATTCCTGAGATAAATTAAACTTGGCCTTTATTCTTTCTTTTTTTCAGTGGGCATCATCTCTCAATCAGTGTTCAGGGAGCCAAGGGCCACCCCCTTGTCCTGGCTCTATAGGCAAGATTGTTCAGTATTCAGCAGCCAAGGTGCTGTGGCCAGCAGTGTGGGCAGGGAGCAGGAAGGGTCAGGGATTAAACTGTGGGTTCATGCATAAACATACGTGTTCCAGTCTTTTGAGCTATCACTGTACCCCTGTATTGTGATTTTAATTCTTACATTTTTCTTGCTTGAAGTTTATACATCTATATAATGAGAGTTACTGATCTTTGAGTTTGTGGTTTTGTGAAATCTAGTACAATTTTGTCTGTTCTTTGTTTCAGGTTGAGACTGGCTGAATAGAATACATTCCAAGTATTCTGCCCTTTCCTGATTGTTTTTATTTATTTATTTATTTATTTATTTGTTTGTTTGTTTATTTGTTTATTTATTTTATTATTGTTGTTTCATGACACATTTCATACTTTGAAGATAGTTTGAAGATAGGAATTTATGGTCCAGGACTTACTGTGGTTTCTCTGTTTCATAGAATGTAGTCCTCTCTTATTTCCCCCTTTTGTATTTTATTTTTTGGCTTACACCCAGTGCAGCTCAGTTCTTACTCTTGCTCTGTGCTGAAAGATCACTCCTGATGGTACTTGGGAACCATATGTTGTGCCATTAGTCAGCCAGAATTGACTACTTGCAAGGCAAGTGCCTTTCCCACTGTACTATCTGAGGCCCAAAATAAGGTCCTTTACCTTTTAGAGGAATTTATTATGGGGGCGGGGGGAGAAAATAAGAAAACTAAAAACATTTTAGTATGAGCACAAAAAATTTTAGTGACAAATGAAGAGTAGAATCTGGTTTTTGATTATGCTGGACTTGCTTAGGCCACTTTCAGCTTAGTGCTCAGGAGACTACATAGTGCTGAGCATTGAACCCAGTGCTCCTGAAGGCACAGCATGTACCAGGTCTTGGAGCCGTCACAGTTGTGCTGAGATTTTCTTTTGTGTTAAGTCCTTATCCTTAGCTGTCCTGTTTATATCACATGGCCTGGTTTGTGCACTCTTTATAAACACATTTATGGAATGTACATTGTGCAGTTACAGCTGTAACCACTCCTAGACTCCATGTCTACCAAAAAGGGGTTTGCTTTATGTGTGGGGTCAGCTATATGCAAGGCAAGCACACACTTTATACCATCTCTTTGTTCCTGTAATTGCTCTTACTGGAAGTACATCGAATCTTGTAAGTTTCATTATTGATTGTAGAGTGTTAATAGCTAATTTAAGTTTCAGACTAACAGTAGTAATAGTGTCCCCAGTGCTTTCTAAGAATGTGCGGCTTAGGGCCTACCCATAGGAGAACTCATGGAGACCCACCCTGCACCAGTCTTTCTCAAGTTGGCCCAGGTATGCTGATCCAGAGACTCACAGACATGGGGCAGAGCTGCTACGGGCTCTCCCTGTGCCCAGCAGCTCACGAGGTGCCCGGGACGGATGGTGGGATCTAACCCTGGCCCGCCACCCCAGCAGAGCCCTCACAAGAAGCCAGATGACCCCCCCACTCCATGAGGGCTGTCGCTTTTCCACATCCGACTTCCCTCTCGTCAGAACTCCACACAGCAGAAGAGCCTATCACAGCCCGGGCGTGGATCATCAATAAATGCTGGAGATCAGACGTGACTACAAGAGTATGCCACCCGCACAGCAGAGCCTGGCAAGCTACCCGTGTCGTATTTGATATGCCAAATACAGTAACAATTATAGACCTCATTCCCATAACCTGATGGAATGGTTTGAGGCTCTTTATGTTCCTGGAGCCAGCAGATGCCCTTGGGCTCTACTAGCATGAGACAGGACATATGGAAATGTTACTGGTGCCTGCTCGAGCAAATCAATGATGAATGGGAAGACATTGATTGATGAAGTGATACAGTGAATTTATTAATTAATCTATTTTTGCTTTTTGGGTCACACCCGGCAATGTTCAGGGGTTACTCCCGGCTTTGTATTCAGGAATTACTCCTGGCAGTGCTTGGGAAACCATATGGGATGCCGTGCGTGGATCAAACCTGGGTTGGTCACTTACTAGGCAAATGCCTTACCCGCTGTGCTATCGCTCTGGCCCACCCTATTTGTTTTTAAAGTTTGTGCTTGGTACCATTTTTCTTTTAAATGTTTGATAGAATTTACTGGTAAAGGCATTTGAGCCTAGAGTTTTCTTAGTGAGAAGGTTTTTAGCTAAATACTTAATTTCTTTCATAGGTATATTTTTATTATACATGTGATTTATGAGACCATTATTCAAGGAATTGTATTACAGACTTCCCCCAAGGAGTACCTTAGGAATATCCCAAAATTTTGATATTGACTCTTCTGTATTCATTAACTTAAAATGCTTTTTATTGTTTTCCTTTGAGGCTTCAGGTTATATAGAAATGTATTATTTTGTTAAAAATATTTGGGAGCAAGAGAGATGATACAAGGGTTCTTAGGGGCTTGCTTTGCACTTGACAAAAGGTCCCCAGCACTGCATACACCCCCTCGAACACCACCAATAGTGATCCCTGAGCACAAAGCCAGGTGTAAGCCCTAAGAACACTGGGTGTAGCTGAAAATAAAAATATGGGGGAGAGTATTTATAGTATTCCAATTATTAGTTTCTAATTTAATTCCATCATATAGAGAAGAAACTTATATGACTTAAATTTGTGATTCTTATTATATGACTTAGAATATCCTCAACCTTCCTAAACACTCCATGTGCTTGAAAGGAATGTTTATTATTTGGTTGTTGGGTAAAATGCTCTTTAAGTACCTGAACAAGTGCTTGATAGTGTTTTGAAAGTATTTTATATTTTCTGTTTACTTCTTCTATTATTGGGAGACAAGCATTGAAATCTTTATTGTAATTATGGATTTGTATATTTCTTCTAGCATTTAATAGTTTTTCTTCATGTATTTTTTAAGATAGTTGTCAGAAGGAAAAATATTTAGAATTGTTATATCCTCTTGGTGAACTGATTATATTATTAATCTCCATTCATAGCAATGCTTTGCTCTGAAATTTACCTAGTATGATGCTAATACATTTACACCAGCTTTCTTTTGATTAATAAGCTTCTACTTGCTCTCCCTGTGCCCAGCAGCTCATGAGGCGCCCGGGAGGCATGACGGGTTCTAGCCCTGGCCTGCCACCCCAGCAGAGCCTCACAACAAGCAAGACGACCCTCCACTACACTATGGGACCCACCATTTTCCACATCCGACTTCCCTCTCATCACAACTCCACCCAGCAGACCAGACTATCACAGCTCGGCTCATGTGGGCCTCTAGCGGCCGCACAGTTCATCAATAAATGCTTTATTTAGAGGTGACTACAACAGTATGCCACCCGCATGGCAAGCCTGGCAAGCTGCTTGTGTATTATTTGATATGCCAAACACCAGTAACATATTTATTAGGTCATTCCTGTACCTAATATAATGGTTTGAGGCTCTTTATGTTCCTGGAGCAAGCGGATGCCTTTTGGGTTCTACTAGCATGAGACAGGACATATGGAAATATTACTGGTGCCCGCTCTAGCAAATAGATGATTAACGGGAAGAGAGTGATAGTGATAGTGATTCTTTCGATTAAAAAAACATACTGTACACATTTCTTACTTTTTTGTTTTGGTCGGGACACATCCAGGAATGCTCAGCAATTGCTCGTGGCTCTGTGCTCAAGGCCTTCTCCTGATTCTGTGCTCAGAGAACATGAGTTGCCAGAACTGAAGCCAGTGCTCTCACAGCACTATTTGGTAAAATAGAGCATCTGTTTGGTAAATAGAGCATTTTACCCAACAGCCTGAGCTTTCATCCTGGCCCTGATCTGACCTTTTTATTTAAAAATTTATTTTAAGGTATGCTTTCCAGCTGAATATCACTGTCGCTTGATCACTTGATCACTTGACATACCGTTTTTCATCGATTTGCTTGAGCGGGTGCCAGTAACATTTCCATTTGACCCTATCACGTCCCAGTGTAGCCCTATGTTATCTGATGCTTCAGGAATATTCTTAGTGCTGCCATATTAAGGGCTCTTTCAGGGTCGGGAAAATAAACATTGTTATTACTGGTTTTGGCATATTGAATACGCATCGGACAGCTTGCCAAGCTCTGCTGTGCGGGCAGTATACCTCTCAGTAGCTAGCCGGGCTCTCTGAGAATATCACTGTAACTTCTCATTTTGCTTAAAATAACAGATTGGTCTTTCAGGCTATACATAGGAGTGTCTTTACACATGCACACAGATATGTGAGTTTGAATGAATTCTTACAATATATTTTGTTCTCTCAACAGTTCTATTAGTTCTTGTAGTGTTCAGTAAATATATCTGTTAAACTGAAAGTTTTTATAGAAGACCACAGAAAAAGAAGTAGACACTCTCCATTTACTTTTCACATGTTTTGTCTTTTTTTCGGCTTTTTTGGGGGCTCACACCCAGCAATGCTCAGGGATTACTGCTAACTCTGCACTCAGGAATTACTTCTGGCGGTGCTCCGGGGACCATATGGGATGCCAGAGATGGAACCAGGTCGGCCACGTGCAAGGCAAACACCCTACCTGCTGTGCTATCGCTCCAGCCTGCACGTGTTTTGTCCTAGAAATTTTGGTCTTTAGGCAGAATCATTGTTGGGTCTTGCTGTTTTATCTAAACTGACAATCCCTAACTTTCAATTAGGCTAGTTTAGACTGTTAATATTTAATACAAATATTAATGTTCAAGTTAAAATTTATCATCTTGTTATTTATTTTTAATTTATTTTGATTTCTGTTTTCAATTTTATACCTTTTGGATGAAATGTTTCTCATAATATTTTCTCTCCTTTGTTGAAGTATTTGCTGTGGCTATTTTGTTTGTTGTTTCAATGACTTACTTTGAATTTATAATGTAATATTTAGCTTATTAGAGTCTCACTGTAGGTAATATGCCTTCTCACAGATGCTCTAAAAACTGACAAGAGCAAACTTAAAAGTTTCTCTTTTTTTTTTGAACTATGTTTATGGTGAAAGCCTTGTTTATGGTAAAAATCCACACATGTTGTTATTTTTTCAACAGCTCATTGCCATTTATTTATTTATTTTGGGTTTTGGACCACACCCTGTGGTACTTAGGGCTTATCCTTGGCTCTGCACTCAAGGATCAGTCCTGGTGGGATGCGTGGAACCATATGGATAAGGAGGTCATACCTGGGTGGTCCACATGCAAGGCAAGTGCCCTGCTGAAAAATCACTCCAGCCCATCTTTTAAAGGGATTTTAAGTATAAGAAAAGGTGTTTTATATGTTTACCCACATGATGGCAGTTCTCTAGTTGTTCTCATTCTTCTCTGTTAAATAGACATTTGCTCTGGCATCATTCTCCTTCTCGAAGGACTTGGTGGACATTTCTTAACCTTGGCTTTGATGCTGTTGGGTGTTTTCAGATTTGCATGACTAAAAACATCTTTATTTATAATTTTTTGGTTGTATTGAGTTTCACTTATCTGTTTATCTGTTTTCAATTTCATTAACTTCTGCTTTTTTTAAAAAAAATGTCCTTCTTTGGATATACTTCCCTCTTTTTTCAAGTTTGCTAACGTAGGCACATACATTGCTTTAATGCCTTTTTTTAATAGTGAAAAAGTGGTACTATAATTTGTCTTCCAACAGTGCTTTAGCTGATTCAGAGGTATTTTAACACGTGTTTTAATTTTCCATGGCTACTTCCTTATAGTCCTCTTTAGTTTGCAGAGTTTTTATGTGTATTTTATATGTTTATACTTGATTTTTAAGTGTCTGAGCATTTCCTGGCACGTCTCTGTTTTGGCTTTTTGTTAAAGTGTATTTTATGGTCTAATATAAACTCCAGACTGAAAAATATTTCATGAGAATTTAAAAAATTAGTATTTTGTTAAGATCTATTTATGTCCATTAGATATTATTTGATAATTTTTCGTTATTTCTTCTATACCACTACTGATTTTGTTTGTAGTTGCATCATTTGCTAAAAGTGTTAAATTTCCCAACCATAATTGTGGTTTATTAATCTCCTTTTGTCTGTCAGGGTTTGCTTTGATGTACTTTGAGCCTCTGTAATTTGCTACAATTCAAGGTCCTTATCTTTTCTTGATGGGTCAATCCTTTCATTATTATGCACTGTGCTTGTTTTGAGAACCCTTTGCTCTGAAATTTACTCTATTTGATATTAATGTAACCATTATTGCTAATTTCAGTTTATTGTATTTATTACATTGTTTGTTTTGGGGGCACACCCCGCAGTGCTCAGGACTTACTTCTGCCTCTGTGTTCAGGGGTCACTCCTGATGGGGCTTAGGGGACCATGTGGGTTGCTGGAATTGAACCAGGGACAGCCACGTATAAGGCAAATGCCCTGCTGTCTATGCTATTGCTCCTACCAGCTGTACTATTGCTCAGGCCCCATTATAACTCTTACAAAGATTACTGTTCACACGATATATTTTTTTTACAAGCTTTTTCTTTCGGTCTACCAATTTTGTATTTGAAGTGAGTTTTTGGTAGTTGGAATATTGTTTCATTTCAGTGGTTGACCTTGTTTATTTGATCCATTGTGCCTGGTAAAGTGGAAGTCAGAGTCTGGCCTTTCTGGCTTGGGTAGAAGTGGGGCCACAGTTTTTGTCCCCTATATTTGGTTTTCATAGAGCAGTTATCGTCTAGAAAGTCTAAAAAAGTTTTCTCATTCTAAGTTGCTCATTTTTTTTTTGTTTGTTGGCTAGAGCAAGACACAGAGTTTTATTTGTCTCCGCATTTTTGGCATGTCTCGGCTGCCAGGTTCTCTGGCGGTAAGTCTGGAATAGACAGAGAACACAATAAAGAAAACCCAGGAAACTTCCTACCCTGTCTTCCTTGGTCCGAAGCCCACTAGCTAGTTTTGCTACCTCCATGCCATCTCTCTGAGTCGTTGTACAATTGTTTCAACTATAATGTTCATGCTTTATTCACTGTACTTAGTGGAAAGAATTACAAAAAGCTTATTTAGTTAATCTTTCTAGATCATTCTATGAAAAATGTCACCAAAGCTGATGAGTAGAAATATGTTCCATTGTAGATGAAGGAAGTATTGTATCATCTCATTTCTTTTCTCCCACCCCTTCGCTGTGAGTCAATAGATTCATATCATGGGATTCATTTTCATTTAATATCTTTTTATTTACGCATCAATTCTTCTGCAAGTAATCTTAATTCTTTTATGAGAGTAAAGCTCTGTGTCTTTGTATTACTATATAAAATAAAGGAAATGATTATTTTTAATGCAGATTCGAAAGAAATATAATGGATTTCAGCTACAACAATTTCTTCCTATTTAGAGGAGATGAACACCTAGTTAGATGAAGAATGTTCTTCCTCCATAATTTGAATGCATCCTGTTTCCATGACAACTTGTACTTACCAGCTTTCCTAGTAAAACAAGTGTTTGGATTCCTTTTTGATAAAATATTTGACTAAACACAGGGGCTTCATTTTTTTTTATTCTGTTAATTTAATCCTCATTTGCGGCTTTTTTTTTTAACACAAGCTGATTTTGAGAGACAGAAACCTAAAGACCATTTGGTGCTAAGAGCACCTAAATAAAAGGGAAGTATTGGCAGACCAAATGCTAATGAGCAAAGGAAATGAAGATATTGTTGCAGGTCATGATCATTTTGTGATATCTTCCAGTTAAATTAAATCAACAGAGATGATGCAAAAACTTATTAAGATGCTATTTGATTTGACAAAGAATGATTCAGTTACTCATTTCCATCTGGACATTATAATCATTAGGCTTGTTTCTTCACTGCTAATTTATATCTCGCCTTTATGGGTGGTTTGTGCCTTCTCATTGCCAAATTATGATTGTTGCAAGGAGTATGGTTTTATTAATGATTTTCCCTCAGAATGAAAGATAGGAAATTATTTGCATCATTAACAATGCCTTTGAAAAATATGTAAAGATGATATTGTCCTTTGACAAAATTATGTTTCATGTGATAGAAAGTATTTTAGCCAACAAGACCAGAAATTGTGATCCTTGGGCATTTTCAGAAAAAAAAAATGGCTCAAACTTAGGATAAATAATAGTTTAATTCTTATGTAGCTGGTAAAGTTCAAATGCATACAAGCAACTTTTTGCTATCTCCAAAAAACATTGTCAATGACATGTTTATGGCTAAAAGCAGAATATGTGCAAGGGCCATACTTGTCATAACCCCATTGAAGATTTGTAACTGGCCTAGCATGATCAATGGCCTAGTATGTTTCCACTTTCTGAAAAATGTACCATCTCACCATTAAAAACTTAAAAACTGACACAGCCCGACCCAAAGAGAAGCAAAATTCAAGCCAGGCATGCGGGACTCGGGCGACTAGACAACCAGGTTTTTAGGGAGCCTGGACTGGGGCCACTTTCCCCCCACCTTGGCTCCTCCACAAAGGCCTGGTGGCCCCACCCAGAACTGCTGCTGGGACACCAGGTATTCAGGTACAGGGCGGAGTCTCTGCCTGCCCGTCCTGTGCTAGAGTAATGGGCATCTTGGGGACAGGTTTTGCTCCTTGGCCTGTTCCCCGCCAGGCTCCCAGAAGTCAGAAAACCTTGCATTAGCCCAGCAGGTAGGGCATTTTCCTTGCACGTGAACGGCCCATGCCGGCCGGGGTTCGATCCCCAACATCCCATATGGTCCTCTGAGCACCGCCAGGAGTAATTCCTGAGCGCAGAGCCAGGAGAAACCCCTGAGCATTGCCAGGTGTGACCCAAAAAAAGCCAAAAAAAAAAAAAAAAGAGAAAGAAAACCTCGATTGACACAACCACAGTCATCCTCAAGGTCACAGCTGGACACAACACAATCCCCCATAGCGCCGGGCGCCTGCACAATATCTCAAAACCTGGTTAGCACAAATGTGTGGGAGTCAGGCTAGGTAAGACAGAGAAGGGAACAGTGTGCTGATAATTGTTGAAAATGATGATACCATCTGAGAACTGAGCATTAAATATAGGCAAAAGATAAACTTGATAACCTCTAAATGTATGTATTACAATCCACAATGCGTAAGAAAGGGAAACGAGGAGAGAGAGAAAGAGGGGGAAGAAAGAGAGAGAAAGAGAGAAGAGATAAAGAACCTGCCAAAGAGGCAGGCTAGGGGAAAGGAGGGGGAAGTGGGACATTTGTGGTAGGAAATGAGCACAAGTGGAGGGATGGGTGCTGGAACACTGTATAACCGAAACTCAAACACGAACATCTTGTAATTGTATATCTCACGGTGGTATAATAAAAATATTTTTAAAAAAAAGCTTAAGAGGGGCCGGAGCGATAGCCCAGTGGGTAGGGCGCTTTGCCTTGCACGCGGGCCGCCTGTGCCAGCCTGGGTTTGATCCCCGGCATCCCATATGGTCCCCTGAGCAACGCCAGGAGTAATTCCTGAGTGCAGAGCCAGGAGTAACCCCCTGAGCATTGCCGGGTGCGACCCAAAAAGAAAAAAAAAAAAAGAAAAAAAATAAAAAAAAAGCTTAAGAACTTAAAGAAGCTCTGTAACATACAGCTTCAGAATTACATGCATAATATAGAACAAATGAAAAATCAGCAGGAAGGAGTGAATAACTGGCAGTATTGAGTGTACGCAGTTTCTCCTAACAGTAAAAAGAAAGGGATTAAGTAACCTGAGATTTGGGGGCGGAGCGATAGCACAGCGGGAGCGCTTACCTTGCACAAGATCTACCAGAGTTCGATCCCTGGCATTCCCATATGGTCCCCCAGCATCGCCACATGTAATTCCTGAGCAAAGAGCCAGGAGTAACCCCGAGCATCACCGGGTATGACCCAAAAGGAGAAAAAAAGTAACCTGAGATTTCATTAGCCCAAAAATACTAGAAAGGATCTTCATGGTTCCTAAAGTAGCACTTCCCACAGTACTTCCAGTTCTGAAATTTTTATGCAGTTACATTTTTTAAAATGTGGTTTCATTTAAAAAACTTAGTTTATTTTTCTCTTCTAATTACCCATCAGTAGATAATGGCTTTTCAAATTTTAGCATATTGAGCTCTTAAGAAGTAAATGATTTATAAATTATTTTCATATACACTTTGATGAGTATTTTAATCATAGAGAGATTTATTATTCAGATATTTCTTGAGTATTCACTATACTATTCCCTGAGGTGCACAAATGATGTCTGAGCTATAAGTGACAGCACAGAACAAATTCTTTTGACTGGGCAGAGTGCCTGGACCACACCCTGTGGTGGAAGGGGATAGTGTGGTTCCAGAGACTGAACCCAGGGGTCCTACATACATAGCATGTGCTCTGGCCCAGGGGTCTTCTGCCACCAGTACGCAGAATAGTACTGGCCCACAAGTGTAGAAATCTTGAAAATCACTGGGTTTCTGCCTTTGTTATAACTGTCAGTTCCTGAACCAATATGCAACACAGGTGAGGGTCTTCGTTTGTTCTAGCCCTTTGGCCCATTTTATTTTCTTGACCACAAAACACAATCTTATCCTTAAGACAGCTTGTTACCTTTGAAGAGGTTGTAACCTGCTCCATCCCCTTGTCCCTAACTTATCCCCCTATGTGAGCCATTTCTGGCTGGCTGTGGAGAGGGGAGCCCTTCAAAGTGACCAGGGAATACTGAGTTGGACAGGCTATGCTCCTCACATGGCCAAGCAGTTTGTTTTTTTTCATTTTTAAAAAATTTTATTACACCACTTTTAAACATACAATTGCAATATGCTCAAGCTTGAGTTTTGGTTCCAGTGTTCCAACACCCATCCCTCCACCTGAACCCATTCCCCCATCACCAATATCCCCACCTCCCTCCCCTGTCGGGAACGCCGCCGGGGTCCCCTGACAGTGTCAGGGACAGAAGTTCTCCTCTACCTCCAAGGACGCCGGGAGAACAGATGAAGACTCACGAGTCCGGTGCAGTTCCAAAAAAGGCTTTTAATAGTACAAAGCTCTTCCACAGCACTCCAATATAATGAACAAACTCTAGCTCTGGTCCTAACTTAGACCATACAAAAGAGCCTAAGTCTCCCACCAAAGAGAGAGGATCTCACCCGAGCTGAGTCCTACCCATAAGGAGCAAAAAGGCCAAAGAGCAAAAAGCCAAAAGCCACAAGGCTGAGGGAGCCAAAAAGCCGAAAGCCAAAAGGCCCAGAAGGCAAAGGTGAAGGGGCCTCAAGTCAGTCCCCTTATATACACCAAAGTAATCCAATCGGGAGGGTCATGTCAACAAAGAACTCTAAACAGAGGGTAGTGCCACACCCTATTGCAGGTATAAACAAAGGTTATGCCAAGGTCTAATCCTTTCTACCAAGATTATCTCTTATGTAAAAACACTGGAGAGAGGGGGCTGGTATAAAGTAATACATCTTAACTTCATCAGCTTCATGTAATCTAGATGGTACCCACAAGGTCCTTCTTATTATTATCTGCACCAGGGTGATTCTGAGTATCTTGTTCTCGTGTACTGAAAGGGTCACACTTGCCTGCTTAGAGCAAACTAGTATGATCCTTCCTATAGTCTTCCTATAGTCTCAGCGTAGCCAGGGTGGTAGTCTCCTGGTAAATTCTAACTAACCACGCTGGGTGCAGTGGGTATAAAGAGGAGCTGTGCCCAATCTAGAAAACATAGAAGTCTTAGTAGAGGTATAAGTCAGAAGTTATTCAATCAAGGTGACTTCTGTAACTGCCACACCCTCTAGCAGTGTTTACATAGAAGAGAGGTCTCATTAGAATGAACCTTGACTTAAGTAGATTAAGCTGGGAGTGGGCAAAACAACAAAACTCCCAGAATAGGGGCCAGAGCGATAGCCCAGCGGGTAGGGCGCTTGCCTTGCACGCAGCCAGCCTATGCTGGCCCGGGTTCGATCCCTGGCATCCCATATGGTCCCCTGAGCACCGCCAGGAGTAATTCCTGAGTGAAGAGCCAGGAGAAACCCTGAGTGTCGCCGGGTGTGACCCAAAAAAGCAAAAAATAAAATAAATTAAAAAAAAAACAAAAACTCCCAGAATAGCTAAACCTGTCCTCCAACACTCCCCCCCCACCCCAACTACTTGGCGGGTTCTGTATATCTTTTCTCTCCTCTCTATCTCTCCCTCCTGCCTATCTTTCCTACACATTGTAGAATGCAGTACATTAAAGACATAACTGTTTCCACTAGTTTGATGGACCATGTGGCCTCAAGTGCTCGACTTTAGGGGCCACATGGTCAGCATCCGACAACGAAAATGGCGGCTGATGTGATGGGCGAGTTTCATCCAGTTGCTTCCGTGACTCCCCAGAGGTGATGGGCACACTCCCTAAACCCATCTGTCCTCCTGGGGGCCCCATGGTCAGCTGAGCTAGGGGAGAGCTGAGTTCCAGTTCCCCCACCTGCTCTTGAGGCTTTGCGTGCTATGGCGGGTCGCCCCAGGGCAGCTCATGGGCGGGCTACTGGGCTCAGACAAAATGGAGAGGGGAAGGGCCGACCCCAGCTCCATCTAACGAATTCCAGTGAGTCTCGCCTCTGGAAGCTGCCTACCTGAGCTCAAGCCTGTTTTGCTCTGTTAATCTGGTCTTGAAGTCAGCATCCATCCTGGGTGGGCTCTGATGTGTTTCAGCATCTGGACAGCGAAAATGGCTGCTGACGTGATGGGCGAGTCTCATCCGGCTGCATCCGGGATCCCCCAGAGGTGATGGGCCAACACCCAAAACCCATCTGTTCTGCTGGGGGCCCAATGGTCAGCTAAGCTTAGGGAGAGCCAAGTTCCAGCTCCCCCAGCTGCGCCTGAGGCTCTGCATGCTATATCAACCTCTCCAGTCTGATGCAAATAGAATGGTTGTTGAAGTGTACAAATGAGAAAGATCCTGAAAGGACCTGGTACTAAAATACATTGTGTCTAAGATTCAACTGTGGTGGCGCGCACCTGCGCAGCCATAGATCTGGAGTCTCTGTCTTGTGGCTGGAGCTCATGGCCACATCCACTGAGCCCGGAGGCTGGTGACTGGACAGGAGGCCCCCAATCCTTGCTCGAGTCCAGCAGGTGTGGCTGCCTGCATGTCGAGCAGGCCCTAGGAGCCATGTAGGACACCGACCAGGTGCTGGCCGAGCCTTTGCCAAGCAGTTTGTTTTACCAGGATTAAGGGATTTTTCTAAGACAGCTCAAATTCTGACAGTCTCAAGCCAAGTGGGAATGTTGGTCACTCCATCACTTTGCTCAGGTTCCTAAAAGCACTGAGAAGAACACCTATGTTCAAACAGCATAGGTGATACAGGGTTCTGCCTTCCAGGAACTATAATAGAGAAACCAGTGAGCTTTTGCAGTTGATGGCTTCCAGGGGCCTCGCCTCCAGACGGCACTGTGAGGCTGGGAGCTCTAGCACACCCACTTTTCAGTTGAGAGAAAAAAAAAGACGGAAAAAGGTTGATTTGTTGTGAAACACAGCTGTTAAGTGGCAGATTCAAGCACATTTTGGGACATTCCTCACATCACGTTGTCTGTCTCCATTGCCCATCTTTCCTCCCAGTGAAGAGGGCTCAAGAGATTGTAAAGTGGATAGTGGACTTGCCTTGCATGTGTCTGATCTGGGTTCAATTCCTGGAACCCCATATGGTCTACTAAGCACCTCCAGGATTGATCCCTGAGAGCCAGAAGTAAACCCTGATGAGTATACCACCCCCTAAAAAACACTGCAAAGAGTTTGCAAAGGATTGAGGAGTGTTCCAAGTAGTGCACATTGTAGGCAGGAGCCCAAGGGTTAGTCCCCAGCACTGTATGTCTGTTGGCCACCACCAGGAACAACCTCTGAGCACTAAGTTGCAAGTAGCCCCTGAGTACCAACTCTGCCCCCACACCACTACCCCACTCCCCAAAAGAAACAAAAGTAGAACTGTGCGTAGGGCTAGAGGCATAGCTCAGCAGGCTGGAGCACATGTTTTGCATCTAGGAGTTCCAGATTCCACTATCCCCTAACTAGAGGGTCCAATAAGAAAAGAAAAGAACATTTCCGAAGACCAGGCTGGACTCTACAGTCTTGCTCTTCAGGTCTAGTTTCTAGAAATTGTACGCCTCACATCTCTGGTTTGTTGCTTAGCCTGTTAGTATTAGTAACACCTTGATAAGGAGTTGGTGATTTGCAAGTACGCTATTGCATAGGTGTGTGTAACAGAGAGAATCCTTGGTACTAATCTAAATTTTCAACAGGTGTTATGCAAAGGTGCAGGGATGTGAACCCGTAGCATGTTTACTGCATAGGGGAGAAAAGGGTCATGGCTTCAGTAAACTTGAATCTCACTTGCCTGCAAAAAGAACGGCAGGGGCCGTAGGGAGACAAAGAGGTCACAAAGGGGTCACAGTGCCACCTTGCAGGGTCATGTCCTGGACAGCTGAATCCACACCAAGCAGAATGAGAACACATATCTTAGGAAGGTTTATATACTTCCAAAGACATGTATTTCCAAGTATATTTAGAGATAAAATACATAGACTTGGAAATATATGTGCATTTTGGAAGGTAGATTTCAAAGGGAAGATTTCAAATGCTAGACTGAAGATTTCACACCTCAGCCTTACAGAGGCAGCCATGAAGGGCTTTTGAGGAAAGAAGGAGCAGGAAAAAGGTGCTTCTTAAGAGTAATATAACGTGTCCAGAAAGGGAAAGTGGTGGGGAGGAAGGTCAGAAACTGGGAGATGAATCCATATTGTTGCTTTTAATCCCATAGCTATTGTTTATCCAGTACATTTCCTTGTCAAATCTTGGAGGTGTGCCAGCAAGGAGACAGGCTCCTTGGTGCAGTGGTGAATAGAGGAGCCTGATGCTTTGGGACAAGGTGATTAGGGGTGACCTATGACCCCAGCTGATAAGCAAGTACTTTGAGAGAGGGATCGCTCCAGCCCTGGGTAAGGAAGCTCTGGCAGCCCTGAAGAGCAGAGGGACCTGTCAAGGGGAGGAGGGAGCAAGTGCTGCTGTAGGCAAAGCTTTGAGGACCTGAAGGATTACAGGCCTGCAG
Source organism: Cryptotis parvus (assembly GCA_021461705.1). Classification (NCBI taxonomy): domain Eukaryota; kingdom Metazoa; phylum Chordata; class Mammalia; order Eulipotyphla; family Soricidae; genus Cryptotis; species Cryptotis parvus. The sequence goes on from JAJIBD010037896.1 coordinate 117,024, forward strand.
CTGGGGCCGGTAAGGGGCGGGGGGAAGAGCAGGATCCAGAAGATGCCAAGCACTGTGAACCAACGGGAAGCGTTTGGCGTTACTTTGAGGGCAATGGGTAGCCAATAAGGCACTTTAGGCCTGAGCCAACCAGTGTCTTGGGGGACAGTCTGGCCGAGGATTGAGGGGCAAGTGCTAGAAGCAGGTGGAATGGCTAGGAGGGTGTTGTATGTGACTGCAGCTCAGAACAGGAGGCTCAGAACTGGGGTGTTCCAGGAGGAATACAGAAGCAAGATCCCTGCAAAGGTGCAGGAGGGAGATATTCAGGACTTCTGGGGACAAAGGGTGGATCTGAGTGTGGAGGAGGGAGCACTGACTGCCACGTTCTGCAGCGTTCTCGTTGCAAGTGTTATAACAGCTGATTGCCTTTCCCTCTGCAGTGCTCACCCAGGTCTGGGGGCCTTTTTCGAGTCTGAAATGAATGACACTGATTGAGCTTTTTGTCAGTGGGAGTTTGCAAGGTGCATGAGACATTTTGTCATATGGTCGTTACAGCTGCCCACTGCCCGGGATGGGGCACGCTCCTATTCATGTTCCAGGGGGCAACCTGAAGCTCTGCGAGGCTAGCTGCTTCCTGAGGTCACACAAGGCACCAAGGCTACATCTTAATTAAAGCCGGATACAGTCTCACGAATGCCATCACTCTTAAACCGTGCTCCAGACCCTGACCAGCTCTGAGTCTAGCACCCTCCACGCTGTCACCCCTTGAGCAATGTGGTGCTGGCCTTTGCCTTTCTTCAAGTCAGTTCCTCTTGCGAGGAGCTGTCCTGCATCGAGAGACTGGGGTCTGCCACCTAGTGGCCACCGCCTTCCTTTCCCTTCTGGGTTTAAAAAAGAAAGGAAAAACGGGAGTTCCCACATACAAGCCAGGCCTGCATATTTATAGCATCACACCCTGTAAACAGGGAAATTCTCAGTCTTAGAGGAGTCCAATAACGTAAACACAGCACACTGCCAGTGTCTGCTTATTCAACCAACATTTAAATATACATATCATTCATTTCATACATCATTCCGCTTGAAAGTAAGCTTCCTGAGACAGATTTCTTCAGCTGGTATCACTTCCTAATGAGTCTGAAGAACCTAGAAAAATGGCATTTGCATACCAAATCCACAACAAAAATGTACTGGCTATTGAGCAAATGAATACCTGCCTTTTTACTGCATCTGACAACACACCCTGCCTCGATAGGTTCTTTCTCATTGAATCCTAACAGTGACTCAAGGCAAAGGCTTTCTGGGGTCTGTTTGTCAGATGTGGAGACCGAGACAGAGAGAGCTCCTCAGGTTTGGAGAGAGCTGACCTAAGAGCCAATGCATTTAACTGTGGGGGTCCGCCTTTGTACAGCAGGTTGCCGGGCTAATTGGCGCCATTGCCCCTGCTAAGCAAATGGGAGAAGTCTCTGGGAGACCACCCCCCCCCACCTGTGCTTCATATTGCTGCGTGGTTTCCTTTCCTACAGTGCTGTAAGAAATGGAGGGAATCAAGACAGTCTGGCCAGCCAACCATGAGTCCCTGTTACTAACAACTGTCTGGGTATACCACTTTGCATAAGTGCCTTCAATTTCCTCCTCGGCAGAAGAGACTGTGTTAAGAATCCTAGTCTTCTCTTCCAGCTCCAACATTCTGCTGTTCCCTTGACTCCCAGGGAGCCTGATGTGAGAGGAAGAGAGAGGACCACTAGTTTCTAGGCAACCAGCACCCGCCTCACCCATGTTGCCATGGTGATGATGAAAGTTGGGCTGATGGGATTACCAGCTCCTGCTAATTGCATATGCGATCTCAAGGTCCCTGTCTCTTACTTGCTAGCTCTTACTTTCTCATTCTTCTAGGAACTGTGGAGAGATCTCTCCTCCACGTACAGCACCCCCAAGGCAGCCCTAATGCAAGCTACTGAAAATGGGTCCTGACTGTACCTCCGGTTAGCTGTGTGACCTTGGGGAGGTTACTCGGCTTCTCTGGGCCTCCAGTTCCCAATTTGGAAAATGAAGGTGCTAGAATAGTGGTCCCTGTCTCAGACTCTTCCTAGCCTTCAAATCCTTTGATGCCTAGGGAGCATGTCAGGGGAGCCGACCATACCGTTACTAGGCAACCGGCAGGCACCCTGCCCAAGTTGCCGTGGTGACTGGATGCCGGAGGGGGTGGGGGAGTAGCTGCTGCAGCTAATTGCTTAATTATTTATGAGTGCCTAAGTCCTTTTTGTTGTTTTCGTTGCTAGGGGCTGTGGGGTCACTTTCTGTTCCTCCCTTCCGCCACCCCAAGTCATCCGCGTTGCGTGTTATGCAGTGGGGAGCACCGTGGCCTGCATCTCCAGCTGCCCACCATCTAGTCCTGCCTGTTCTTCCCTAGCGCTGTGGCCTCCGGTAAGTCACCTCACCTCTCTGGGCCTCACGTTAGAACTGTATCTAAAATGAGGGGCTGGCTTATTAAAATCTGGTTCCTTCTCTAACCCCCTCATTTGGATTTTTGCGGTCCAGTTGCAAAGTGGGATGGTGCATTTATATATTTAAATAAACCCTTTCATTTCGCTGTCTTCTGAGGGGGATTTCATAGAGCAGTAACAATGATTAGTTCTCTCAGACACTGAAACAGGAAGGGGAGGAAAGTTACGCCCGTTGTTCTCTGCTGCCTCTCACTTTGCCTGCCTTCTCTTATTTTAGGTCCTTTTTAACTTTATTCATCTGTATACCACCTATCTCTTTCCAGAAGATAGTGGAGAGATTCACGTTGTCATGCATAGGTGCAATTTGGTGATTAAACGAGAAATAAGTTAGTATTAAAAGTGATGCTTTTTCCTGATGTTTACTGATGTGTGACTGAGCGTCACACGTCATTTTGAGCATCCTAGAAGCCAAAGCAAAAATAGAAGGAGGTATATAATTGACATCCAATAAATACAAATTATATTCTAAATTCTGAATATAATTTATTGTGTAGAGCCTGCTCTTCCAGAAACTGCTAAAACTTTTAAAATAACCTTTCTTGCAAAGTATTGTTAAAGGACAGAAGGAAGAAGTAAAACTTGGCAGCTTGGCTGGTCCTAATCACTATAAAACAAATGCTGCTGCCTAGAATGTTATGAAGATAAATGCCATTTGGTAACTATAATGTCCAGAAAAACTATTATTTATAAATCAATTATATATAAATTCTACGTAAATAGCACAGTCATTATATCAGATTTTATAATGCAGACCAAAATTCTGCTTCTCTAGACTTATTCTCGAAACAAGCTTGTACAGAGGAGGAAAATCATTAAATATATAAATGCACGTAGTAGTATTTATCAAGTAAAATAACTAAACCACACACATCTTGAAGACTATTGCATTAAATTATATTACTTCTTATAATGTTCTACTTAGCCATCCTTAAATAGTCATCTTTTTTGTTTTTGTTTGAGTGCCACACCCAGTGATGCTCAGGGGTTACTCCTGGCTTTGCACTCAGGAATTACTCCTTGCAGTGCTCGGGGACCAGATGGGATGCCGGGATTGAACCCGGCCAGCTGCATGCAAGGCAAATGCCGCACCTGCAGTGTTACTGCCCAGGTAGTCATCTTTTCATAAGAAAAGAATATCTTCAAGTATATGTTAAGAGAAGGAGGTGCAGTAATCATATAAATGGTATGTCTATACAAGGGGAAACAAGGCATATTATTTATACACCTATAGATATGTATAGGTGTTTTCACTTCTATGTTTACACTTGCATTTAAAAATTATTATTTTGGTTTTGGACCACACCTGGCTATGCTCCGGGCTCTGGTTATGTATTTAGGAATTACTGCTGGCATGGCTTAGGAAACCATAGGGAGTGCCAGGGATAGCCACCTGCAAGGCAGATGTCCTACCCCGCCAACTGTCTCTCCAGTCCCATACTTGTGTTTTTCCAAAAGGAAACCGTTTCATGGTGATTTAATCTGGGTTGAAGAATGATATACTGGAGAGGATATACTCTCCATTTCCTTCTTTGTACTAATTGCAGTTGGGAGGCAGGACAGTCTGGTGGCTCAAAGCCGAAATCTTGGACCTGAATGCCTGTGTTCAAATCACATCTCGATCACTTACTAACTTTAGCCTTAGAATTAGTTTACTTTCTAGCTCTTCATTCATAAAATGGGCTAATAGTAGTTACTTTCTCCCCTGGATTGTTGTGAGGGTTAAACGAATTAGTGAAATGCTCAGAATAGCCTAAATAATATCATGTATGTATTTGGGGATGTGGGTTTGGGTTACACCCAGCAGTGATCACGGCTTAATTTTGGCACTGTGCTCGAGATCACTCCAGGCACAGCCCGTGTGAGGTGAAGGAATCAAACCTGGGTCAGGCGCATGCAAAGCAAGCACCTTTATTTGCACTGTACTTTCTCTCCATGTATGCTTTCTTGGAAAAAACAAAAAAAAGGAAAAAACTGAATGAAAATTACATATTATTGTTAAAATTTTATATAACATTTTATATTAATTATTAAAATTATTATGCAGTTGGAAAGCCTTAAATGTCCCAGTGACCAGCATCTTATTATAATAGTCTTTCTATTTAGGCAAAGATTGCAAGGCAGAAGTCTCTTTTTTCTTGTTGGTGTTTTATCTGATGCATTTCTCTTTTATTAAACACCTGTGAAGGGAGGCAACTATGCTGGGATTCGTGGTAGGTAACTGAAGGCCCTGAACCAAGCTCATTTGCAGCTCCTTCTCCAGTCTGCCCCCCCTCCCCGCCGGGGAGCGGCAAGACACTAGGGGACTTCCGGGAGGTGCTGCAGGTCCACCTCTGCAGTGGTCAGGGACTTTGCAGAAATCTACGCCCAAAAAGCGTGGACTTCACTGGAGGAGGTGTGCTCACACCCCGTGCCATTGCTTTTCTTTTGAAAAGAGTACAACCGCGATAGAAGGGGCTTGGAGTCTCTCTGGGTTGGGTTCAGCCCTTGATGGCTTGGCGCAGGCTGTCTTTGTGCTTTTTGGGTCCATCCAGCGATGCCCAGGGGTTACTCCTGGCTCTGCACTCAGAAATTACTCCTGGCTGTGCTCCGGGACCATAAGAGATGCCTGAGATCGAACCCCAAGGCAAATGCCCTCCCGCAGGATTATCACCCAGCCCCCAGCAGGCTGTCTTTGAGATACTGAAGCATCTCACACAAGTATGGGACTGGAGAGACAATTGACAGGGTAGGACATCTGCCTTGCAGGTGGCATCCCTGGCACTCCCTATGGTTTCCTAAGCCATGCCTGCAGTGATTCCTAAATACAGAACCAGAGCCCGGAGCATAGCCAGGTGTGGTCCAAAACCAAAATAATAAATTTTAAATGCAAGGAAATTGGAAACAGGAAATTGACCTGTTTTTCAGTTGGCGCTGAAGCGCCTCTTCCTCCCCGCAAGGTGTTTGGGGGCAAGCTTGGAAAACGTGGGCTGTTGTTGGGAGTCCTCCTTCGGGCCAGGCTTGGGTCCTTTGCTTTAGACGCTTGGGGCCCCAGAACAAGTATGGGTGGAGGCAATGGTCAGTCCAAATCTCTTGCCTCAGCAAACAGGCTATGAGACCTATTCCAGCTGACCCGCCTTCTGTCTGTCGGCCTTTTCTGCGTGAGCTGCCCAGTCCTCTCCTCATGCACGGAGCCAGCGGTTCGCCCGTGGCCATCGACGTGTCCCATCCAACTGTGATTCCATCTGCCCTCCTCCCCCTCCCACCCAAACCATCTGCTCGCTCACCCTCCTGCCTGGCACTGCGGCTCCTGGCCGCCTTCCCTCCCGCCCCGCGAGCCTGGCCGCCCTCCGCTGCCCCCATCCCTACATCCCATCCCTCTTCCCTCCTCTCGCCCACCTCCAGGGGCAGAACCAGTCCGCTGGGGATCCGCTGACTGACGCACCCCACCCTCGCAGTCTTCCAATCCCACCCTGGGATGTTAGGTCCAACCCCGGGCTCGTGGTTCCCCGGAAGAGTAGTCAGTGCTGGTGCCGAACGCGCCCCGCCACCCGCTGCGGGCCGACCTGAAGCCCCCAGCGCCCAGCCGGGCAGTTCTAAGGGGCGTGGGGCGGGGCCTCCGGGACGGGGCAGGGCCTCCGAGACTGGGCGGGGGCCTCGGGGCGGGCGCGGGGGTGACTCAGCCCTCTCGCCCCGCGGTCCGCGCGTCCGTCCGCCAACCGGGCAGGCGGGGCGGAGAAAATGGCGCTACCCCCCGCCGCCGCGCCCCCGCCGGGGCCCGGGAGCTGCCGGGGCCTCGCGCCGCCGTCCCCGCGCCGCCGGTCGGCCTGCAGCAGCTGTCGGCGCTGCGGCCCGAGCCGGGCGGGGTCCCGTTGCACTCGCCCTGGACCTTCTGGCTGGACAGGTGAGGGGGGACAAGGGGGCACCACGTCCGATCCCGCCGAGCCTGCATCACCGTTTTGCCTGGCAGCGACCCAGAGGTCGGACGGGCCGACCGTGGCCGCTCCGCGCGGAGACCCCGAGCGGTGGCTGCGCTTGGGGCCGGGGCTGGAGCCTGGGGTCGGGTGCGGGCCGGGAGAGGATTCGCTCAGCCTCCGAAGTTTAGCAGCACTTTTCCCTTTCTCGCCTCCCCGAGCGTGCCTGCGGCGGGGTGTCCCCCGGGGGTCTCCGCGCGGTGCCTGACCCTGCCCTGACCTCCCGGCGGACTGCCGGCTCCGGGCCGGTTTCTGCAGCACGTGCTGTGGCGCCGCCCGCGGCCCTCAGCACCTCACCTGGTCAGTGCGAGGGGCCCGTCCCCGACCCCCGCCCCCCGCCGCGGCGCAGTGTCTGTGCTGCGGACCCCGAGCGCTGGCCGCGGCTCTGTTGGACGCTTCCAGGGTTTTCTCCCGAACGTTTAGAGCCGCCGCCGCGTTCTGTTCAGTCAGGATTTGCGCTTTCCCGTCCGAGGCTCAGCCTAGGAACACTTCCCCGGCGATGCGCGGCAGCACGGAATGTTTGACCCTTGCTGTGACCCCAGACCGGAGCTTGGCAGGAAACTCAGCTCGGCGGTGGCGGGGTGAGTGCCCGGCCCTGTGGCAGCGTCTGCCCAGCAGTGGGTGGTTGTTGCCCCCGAAGCCTGTGAGGAAACTGACTGCCTTGTTGAATCGCAGCGGGAATGTGTATGACTTCCTAGGCACAAACCTAGGCTTCAAAGACATAAAAATGCAGGCAAACTTTTTGGAAGATATATCGTGTGTGTGTGTGTGTGTGTGTGTGTGTGTGTTAGGGGCTAGTACTCAGGCACTCCCTGCGTCCCTGACCCTCAGCCCCGCACCCCACCAGCGCAGACCAGACATCCCTTTAGGAGCCAGCCTGGGCTCCTTCCTCTCATCCTGCTCCAGCCCTTGCCCAGAGACTCCGGGAGCTGTGGTGTTTGGGAATCAGAAGTTAGGCTGGGAGAGAGACAGCCCAGGCTTCCTCTGTCTGAACATTTTCACTTTCATTCTGTGAGGCTGAAAGAACAGAAATGTGGTTTTGGCACATTTTCCCAGAATGAAATCACATGTCTTTGTTTTCAAAGGCGCAGCTGGCTCAGCTGCAACTGCAGCGCTGCCTGTTTTCAAGGTGTTCAACCTGACCCCGGGGTCTGAGTTGTGGCAACTGCTGACTGATGGGCACCCGCCTCAAGAGAGCTCCTGAGTGGCTCAAACTTGAATCTTCCTACAGGGGTAATAGAACAGCAAAACAGCTTTCTGTGACTTTCCAGTACTGTGACTTTCAAGGAAGCTAAGCCTTTGACAATTCAGAAAAGACAGAGACTGTTTGTTTCTTTCCTACCCTGTATTTGTTTTTGTTCTCTGAAAGTAATCGAATGATATAGTATTGCCACTGTCCAGGTCTTTGAAAATAATAGGCCGTGAGGTGACGATTTCAGCACGCAGAGGTCACTTCCCAGGTTTAGGAGGAAAAGTGTCCATCCCTTTTTCTGGATAATTAAACCCTGCCTTGTCTTGATTCTTGGAGGTGGCTCCTGGTTGTGTGTCTGCCTTGTTTTCACGACGTGCTGAGGATGTCCTTTTCTGAGTCTTAACCACAGAACTCAGTCCTTAGGGCCACCTTTTGTCCCCCCCCACACCAGAGGTCTCACCTGACAGCCTTTCAGCACTTGGCAATGATTTCCAAGGTTTTGTATTTGCCCATCCTGGTCCTCATCTGTCGTCACGCCTCTGCCTAATGCATGGCCAGGTGTAATACTGGCCGCCTGTCTCAGCCTCCCTCTGCTTAACCCTCTCAGACAGGACTCTGTAAAGAGCAGCGGGTCCATCCCAGGTTTGGATTCCTCCTCCTCTCTCCTGGCTCCTTATGTGTCTGTCTTCTCTGCCCACTCCCACACTTGCATGGCCCACGCCCTTTTCATCCCTCTTCCTTCTCCTTCCTTCCTCCCTCTCCCTGCCCTCTCTTATCCCCTTTACTTATTTCTCCTCCCTTCTCCCATGTCTTCTCTCCTTCTCCATCCTCCTCCTTCCTTCTCCCTCCTCTCTTTTTACTCCTTTTTCCTTCCTCACCCACCTCCTTTTACCTCTTCGACTGTCTTCTCTCCTCTTTGCTTCTCCCTTCTTTTCTCTCCTACATCATCCTCCCATAACTTCTCTCCCTGCTCTCCTTTGTTCAGAGGGTGGGTCAAGATGAAGCATTGCCTGTCATACCCAGCAATGCTCAAGAATTACTCCTGGAAGTGCTCCAGGGACCATATGGGATGCTCTGGATGAAACCCTGGTCAGCGGCGCAAGGCAAACGCGCTATCCACTGTGCTTTGGCTCCAGCCTCTATCCTCCTCTCTTGTCCCACATGCACTGTCAACAAATGCTATTAGTTTTACTGTAAATTTTGGTGGGTTTTGTGTGTTTGTTTTTGAGTCACACCCACTTAGCCACTGCAAGGCAAGTTTCCTACTTGCTGTGCTCTCTTCAGCCCATACTATCAAAACTTACCCAGAATCTAATTCTTGGCTGCAACATGTTAGATCTGAGACCACAGAGAACGGATGTGCTTTAAATTGGGGCCTCTGTAACATTTTATAGTCAGGACTCCTTTTCATTCGAGAAATTGATGGGGGAAGGAGGTGGTTGGAGCCACACCTAAGGTGCTCAGGGATCCTTCCTGACAGTGCTCGGAAGTCATATGAGTGATTGAACCAGTCAGCTGTGCGAAGCACAAACACCTTACCCTGTACTCTCTCTCTAGCCCAAAGGCCCCATAGGTTCTTACACAGCCCCGGATATCTAAGGCACCTAGCTCAAACATTTGCTGACAGTACATCAGAAATGGTAAAGCGCACTGTTCACAGCCCCATATTCAGTTGCCCAGAGGGCATCACCACTTAAAGTTTTAGAAGCTGCGACTTAAGCAAGTGAACAGTGTCTTGACAGGCCCTCTGCTTCTAACCTTGCCTTCTCCAGTTCCTTCAAAACACAGCCATACAGTGGTCCCCTGAGAGCTAAATTTAAAGCCTATCATTTCCTCTGCTCTGGTTTCACTCAGTGCAGAGGCCGAAGAGCTTACCACATCGGCCACAAGACTGCAGCCCATCCTGCCCCACCCAGCACAGGCACTACCTCCATTACCTCCATCCTGCCCTCGCACCAGGCCCTTGCCTCCTTCACTGTCATCCCCCACACATCTGCCTTGAGGAAAGTCCCTCCTGTCTCTAGCTCTCCCTGCTGCTTCCTCCTGCACAGCCTTCCTCTCCCAGCTCAATGGCATTTTCAAAGTGAGCCTTCCCTAACCCTGGCACCTTTACGAATGTCTTTCCCTGGAATACATGCTGCTTCCCTGCATCTTTGTCCAGGGTCCTGCATCAGCACCTTGGGGGTGCGGGCATTGGGAGGCTGAAGGGGGCAAGGCAAAACTTGAGGGGTTGGTGGCTGTCCATCCACTGGGAGGTGCATGCTGCTGTGATCATGCACAGATCATGCAATCTGCTATAGGAGATCTCCCCTAAGCTCAGCCCACCCGAGAACCCAGCAGGCCCTTAAACAGCCACACTGGCCATTCAGGAACTCAACTCATTTCTCTCTGCTCTTTTATGCCATGGGCTGGTTAACAGTATTATTAGTCTCACTTTCCGCTTTCTACAATTCCACTTCTTCCTTGAATCCTCTTCCCTCTCAAGTCCCCAATTCAGTTACAGTTCGAACTTCTCACAGTGGCATCACCTCTGAAGTCCTGCTCCAGATCTGAGCAGTTCACTTCTGGACCTTCCCCTGTGGCTCTGATCCTAAGCCCCAGCCTGATCTAGCCAGTGTGAGTCCACTGCCCTTCCCTTCAAGCAGCCGACAGACCTTGCCTTGGAAACTTAATCCTGAGCTTCCCTCCTCTGTTTCAGCTGTCTCAGCTGCAGATTTGACCTAGTGACTCCCAGTACCTGAGGGTACCCCTGCTGAGGGTATGTGGGCCTGGCAAGTGCAATTCAAGATCTCCACCACTATTTTTTTTTGTTTGTTTGTTTTATGGCTATGCTCAGCGGTGCTTACTCCTGGCTCTGTGCTCAGGGGTCACTCTTGGCAGTGCTCAAGGTACCATATGCATTGTTGGGGTTGAGCAAGAGCTGGCCACATGCACAGCCAGCACTTTAGCCTCTATACTATCTTTTCCATCTATACTATCTTTACACTTGCTTGTAACAGGTCATATGGAGATGTTACTGGTGCCCGCTCGAGCAAATCGATGAACTATGGGAAGACAGTGATACAGTGATACTATCTTTCCAGTCTTCCACCCATTTTTTATACATCACTGTATTTTTATTCAGAGAAGAATACACCCAGGGGGAGCGAGCCCAGCGGGTAGGGTGTTTGCCTGCGCCGGCCGCCAGCGGCTGGTTCAATCCCCGTGTCCCAAGGTCCCCCGAGCCGCCGGAGTAATTCCTGATGCGAGCCAGGAGTAACCCCTGAGCATCGCCGGGTGACCCAAAAAGCAAAAAAAAAAAAGAATACACTCCATACATCCATATACTATTTTTTTGTTCATAACTTGCTTTTTAAAATAATTTTTAAATGTGTTTAAATTTATTTATTTATTTATTTATCAATATTTTATTATACCACTGTGAGATATACAATTACAAAGATGTTAATGTTTGGGTTTCTGTCATACAGTGTTTCCAGCACCCATCCCTCCATCAGTGCCCATTTCCCACCACCAATGTCCCCGATTCCCTCCTTCCTTCCCCTAGCCTGCCTCTATGGCAGGTTCTTTATCTCTCTTTCTCTCTCTCTCTCTCTCTCTCTCTCTCTCTCTCTTCCTTCTCATACATATTGTGGATTGTAATACATACATATAGAGGTTATCATGTGTATCTTTTGCCTGTATTAATGCTCAGTTCTAGGTTGTTATTAGCACTTTCGACAATTATTAGCACACTGTTCCATTCTCTGTCTTACCTAACCTCTGACTCACACGTTTGTGGTAATTTCCACCTTTGACAAGACCTCCTGATCCATGTTTCACCTGACCTTGGATATTGGTATCATAATATGTATGTGTTTATGTGTGTGTGTGATGCAAATAAATGCAGTCATTCTATATCTGTCTTTTTACTTCTGGCTAATTTCACTTAACATGATCTTCTCCATGTCCATCCATTTATAGGCAAATTTCATAACTTCATTTTTCCTAATAGCTGCATAGTTTTCCATTGTATAGATGTACCAAAGTTTCTTTATTCAGTCATCAGTTCTTGGGCACTCTGGTTGTTTCCAGATTCTGGCTATTGTGATAGTGCTGCTATGAAAATAAAAGTGCAGATGATGTTTCAGCTGTGTTTTCTGGCTTCCCAGGGTATATTCCCAGGAGTGGTATAGCTGGGCAAAATGGGAGCTCAATCTCCAGTCCCCGGAGGAATGTCCATATTGTTTTCCAAAAAGGCTGTACCAGTCAAAATTCCCACCAACAATGGATGAGAGTCCCTTTCCCCACCACATCCACACCAGCACTTGTTGTTCTTGCTCTTTTGGATATGTGCCAGTCTCTGTGGTGTGAAGTGATATCTCATTGTTGTTTTGATTTGCATCTCTCTGATGATTAGTGATGATGACCATTTTACATATGTCTTTTAGCCATTCGAATTTCTTACTTGTTGAAGTTTCTGTTCATTTCTTCTCCCCATTTTTTGATGGGGTTGGCTGTTTTCTTCTTGTAAAGTTCTACCAGTGCCTGATATATCCTGGATATTTATCCCTTATCAGATGGGTATTGTCCCACCCCTCTTCTTTTACCATAGCAGCTTTATTTTTAGAAACCATTTTAATTTGAGGGGAAAATTCCCAAGCTTCAATAAAAGTGAAAATTCTGTAGAGGAATGGCACAAATTTTTTACATTTCTGATTTCAGAATGAGATCCCCCTCTGGTCACATACATCTCCTCGGTTCCCACATACCATTTAGTCTGTCCTTTTTGCTCCCATAACAGCAGACTGCTGGCCTTTTTCCTGGTTAAACCACACACTGGCCAGCCTGATTTATCCCAGGCTGTTTCCTTCAAGGAGGGTGCCTTTCCCTACTTGGTCTACCTGAAAAACTTAGGTGCCAGATCTTTCCTATTGTCCTGAAATAGCCCTTGAGCCAGGCTGCCCTGAGTCCATCCCGTGCAGTGGGTGCTCTGGAGCAAGCTTGTTGGGTTTTTTTTTTTAAATTGAATCACAGTGAGATACAATTAAAAAGTTGTTCATGATTGGGTTTCTGTCATGTTTCAACACCCATCTCTTCACTGGTGTACATATCCCACCACCAATGACCCCAGTTTCCCTCCTACCCCATGGCAGGTTCTTTCTCTGCTTTATAATTTGCAATCAGAAAGGTTATAAGATATATATTCCTTTGAAGCTTGGATTTTTTAATAACAAACTGAACTTTTGCCTGCCCACTCATTTCATCCTGCCAGTGTTAAAGCTTTGCCCTGTTAAAGTAGGAAAGGGAACTCACTGCTTGCAGCCAGCTGGCCTGTCTGTTGAAGTTTAGCCTCTCTCCCCTCCCCCTCCCCCCCACCTCCTATTTTCTGCAACGTCTGACCTCAGGAGTAGAAGGTGGGTGTGCAAAATAAAAAGCCAGGGAACTTAATGGCTTTGTTTTTGAGGAGATTAATGGAGCATGTGAGTTGCCAGTCTCTGTCCTGATGCTGAGAATTCAGAATGCAGCAGGGCGTGGCTGGCTTCCCGAGTAACTACACAGTGAAACCCTCAATGGCAAGTTCCTAGAGGACCTGTCTGTCAGGGTGCAGGGTCCTCAGACACAGTCCAGCCATGGTGAGGTGGGGGAACTGCTCATGAAGTCATTCTTGTTCACAGATGGACTTACCATGGCGTGTGAGGAGGACCTGGTGGGGAAGGCTAGTAAGGAAGTAAAGAGAGACTGGCAGCCTGCCATTGGGCTACTCCTTTCTGTTTTCTTGACCCTTCTTGCCCTTTTGAACCCAGTTTCTCTTAATGGTTTAGAATGTTGTTTTCTCAAGGGTCAAAGAGCCTGGGGCTGTGGGTTAATGGTCGCTTCCTGAGTGTTCTTTTCTTGTCCTCTCAAAAAAGTTATCGAACCATTCACTGAAACATGCTGCTCGAAATAGAAAAAACAAAAAACTCTCCTGTGCTCAGTACTAGAAATGTTCTTTCCTTCCTTCCAAACCTAGGTTGACTGGCAAGACTATGGTGATCTGGTAGGGTGCCAGTGCCAACTGTGGTCTCACTAACTTTTCCTGTCAGCACTAGGAGTGTTAGACTTTTCTGTGTGCTGAAAGATTTATGAGATATAAAGATGGTGATAGTGTTGTACCCCATGAAGGAGCTAGTAGGCTAGTGTGACCATTGTAAGCAAGGGGAAGTCAAATTCAAATAAACATTGTTACAAAAGCAAATTATTGAGAACATGTCACTTCAACAGGTGCTGTATTAAATGCTAATACTAGGCCCTGAACCATTTTCTACATTTTGCAATTCGGGAGTGAAGCCCCAAGCCACAGATCTAACTGAGAGTGATTTAACGGAAAACATCTTTAATGGAATGATTGATATTTCAGGGCAGCCTTCAGCATATAACTGGGCCTATGTAAATTTCCCTCTGATGTCAGTAAGTTAAAAAGACGACAGTGCTTTTCCCTTACACTTGTTCTTTGGGCTGAAATCAAAGGGGGGGTGGGGGAGGGAAGACTAGCAAATTTGTATTCTTGCCAACCATGTGCGTGTGTGTCTCTGTCTTTTACTTTTTCTGTCCCATGTATAAAGTTTTAAATAATCCTGTTTCATTTTAGCTTTTACATATTAATTGCTTTTTTATTTTAGTGTGGTAGGACTGGGCTGGGTGTCCTTCATGATTATGAAAAATAATAATCTGCAGAGGGTTGAAGTAGATATAGAAACAATATCTCATAGAAGAGGAAATGAATGTTTTATTTTGACCCTCTTCACTAATTTTGACTTCCTTTACTGTTACTATTTTGTCTCCTTTATTTTTCTTAATTGACTCACGGTGAAATACACAGTTCTAAAGTTGTTCATGATTGGATTTCAGTGATATAATACTCTAACATGTGTCCCATTACCAGTGTACATTTCCCACCACCAGTCCCCCTCCCTCCTTTTGGCCATTTTGCAATACAGATATTTAAAGGTTATGTATATTCCTTTACCTACTTTCAACACTCAGTTCTTATCCAGAGTTACCATTTCTAACTATTACTATTACAATTTTTTACAGTGATATGATTAAGATTGAATATGCCCTCACAATTGCACTTTTTATATGTAAGCATATAATCACTTGATCACTTGAATCCCATTATTCATCAATTTGCTCGAGCAGGCGCCAGTAACATTTCCATTGGACCCTATCACGTGCCAATGTAGCCCAATGGCGTCTGGTTGATTCAGGAATATGAAGAACCTCAAGCTGTTCCTTCAGGGTCTTTACAAGGAAGTCTGACCATCTTGTAGGTGGGTGGCCACATGATCTTTTGACATCCCCTGGGATCCAGTCGGTAATGGCTCTAGTCCAGCGGTTGTCTCCAAATCGCATTACATGTCCAGCCCATCTGATTTTCGATGCCTTGGCAAACGAGACAGCATCCCTGATTCTGGAATAGCGACGGAGGTCAGAACTCCGGATTCCTTCTCTCACTTGAGTGAGGCGTGATACTCCAAGCATAGCTCTTTCAATTCCTCTCTGGGAGACCGAATAGTATTCTCATCCTGCTTTCATAGGGCCCAGGTCTCTGAGGCGTATGTTAATGCAGGGAGAACAGTGGAGTCAAAGAGATGTGCCCGGAGCAGGAGGTTCTTTGTCCTTTTAGCTATTTCTTTGATGCCTTTGAAGGCATTCCATGCCGCTCTCTTCCTCCTGCGCAGCTCAGGTTTTAGGTCATTCATCATGTTGATTTCTCGACCTAGGTACACATAACTGCTGCATTCAGAGATGTTTGTTCCATTGAGAGTGAATGGGGCCTCTGGAACTAGTTCATTCTTCATGAACATAGTTTTCTTTAGATTCAGCTGTAGACCTATCTTTCCACATTCTCGGTCAAAGTCAGCCAGCATTTGTGCCGCTTGGCTAATGTTTGGTGTTATTAGAACGATGTCATCAGCGAAGCGGAGGTGGTGTAGTTGCCGACCATCTATCTTCACTCCCATTCCTTCCCATTCTAATTGTCGCATGATGTTCTCGAGGGTGGCGCTGAAGAGTTTTGGTGAAATGGTATCACCCTGTCGAACCCCTCTTTTGACATTAATGATCACTTCCTTGTAGAATGGTGAGATCCTGGTGGTGAATCCATAATACAGCTCACGAAGGAGCTTGATGTATTGGGTTTGAACACCCTGTTTGGCTAGGGCTTCGATGACTGCTTCAGTCTCCACAGAATCAAAGGCTTTCTGTAAATCAATGAACGTGAGATAGAGTGGCATCTTGTATTCCCTACAAACCTCAATGAACTTGGTTACCGTGTGGATATGGTCGATTGTGCTGAATCCTTTCCGGAAGCCTGCTTGCTCGTATGGTTGTCCTTCATCTAGTGTTCTGCTAATCCTGTTCAGGATGACTCTTGTAAACAGCTTGTAGATGACAGACAACAGGCAGATGGGGCGATAGTTGCCGATGTCGTGAATGTCTCCCTTCTTGAACAGAAGAACTGTACTGCTGGTTTTCCATTGGGAGGGCACCTTGCATTCGGATAGGTAGCGTGTGAAGAGCCGAGCTAGTGTATTGATGAGTACCGACGGCAGATTCTTCTTAAGCTGGTTTCTGCTCTGCAGGGTGTACCTGAAGCATATAATATATATACTTTTTTGGAGGGGGTTGAAGGCCACACCCGACTGTGTGTACTCCTTGTACTGTATTTAAAGGTCATACCTGGTAGTGATGGATATATGGCTGGAAATAACCCCATTTGCAAATTACAAGCCCCTATCCACTGTACTATCTTGTGGCCTCAGTCTTTAAAGTATTCTTTAACACTAAGATTTGGTGGAAGTTGGTTGGGACCCAGAGATGCCCTGTCAATCTTCCAAGTGATGCTGCAAGGTCATGGACCAAACTGAATGGCACAAGATATGTGTCCAGGTAGGATTTGAGGACTCTTTCATGAGTTCTTTCCTTTGTAAGAAGCATGTCCAGGTTTCTAGTATTATAAGTGGGGCTGTAGTCACTAAGAATTGGCCAAATAATGGTTAAAATCATTTCCTTAGGTATTTACAGGAGCTTCTGTCCCAGAAACTTTATTCATGAGCTTCGCCTGAAGCAGACTTGTCTTTAGGAGAGGGGTTTAACGGAGAAGGTGCATGTGCACTGCTGGAAGATCTGAATTGTGGGCTGAAAATGGTGCACACACTAAGTGATCAGTTTAGGCAGTTGACTTAGGGCAAAGTTTTCAGGTAACTCTTAGTTCAAATCCAAGCTCCCACTAACCAATTGTGTATTTTTCAGCAAGTCACCTCACCTCCCTAAGACTCAGTTTGCTTATCTGAAGAATAGGGCTACAATCATTGTTTCTGATACTGAAAAACGAGGTACAAAGCAAAGATCAGGGATTGTAATGAAAAGCAGCAGCAGGTAAGGCACTTGCTGAGTGTGGGCAACAAATCAATAAAAAAAAAAAACCTGAAAAATAAAACAGTAAAGGGAAGATCATACATGGAGCACATGATATGTAGTCTTTAGTTTTGCCCCATCTCACCCCTTCATTTCTTGTCTAAAAGAGAAGATAAAATGCCTTTGAAGCATTCAGATTTAAATTGAGCTAATTATGTATTGTAGAGATTCTCAGACTTGTTTCATGGGTAGACAAAGATGATTTGTGAATAGCACTCTGTCTGCATGAAAATGGTACTTAAATGACCAGACACGTGTTAGGTAGAACATTTTATTCAACCTTATTGGACTTACTACCTTCTTCTAATTCCCCGGTGAAAAGGAACTTTTACCAAATTTATGTAGTGAATCTGAAAATAGATTTTTCTGATATTTTGTTTTTAATTTGAAGACACAAGAATAACAAAGCTAGAATTGGGAGTTTTGATGGTAGGAAATACAAAGTTAACACTCCAGGCATCCTTACAGATTAATCATCTACTGGGCAGACCTGGATCTGTTTCTACTTCTGCCTTGGCCTTCTTGCTCATGAATTAACCGTGTCTAAGTAGAAAGGAAGAAGAACTCACTGTATCCATTGCCTTATCCCAGACACACTCGCCCCCAATGGACAGTGAGTTTCTGAGCTCTCTATGGATTTTGCGCAGATTCTTTACATCTTTCTGCTGCAGGTTAAAAAATGCATTTTGAACCCAAGTTTTAATTGTTTCTCATATGTTCTTGTTCTGTGCATACTGATGATAATGACACCAACACCAACTGCTTATTAGGTGCCAGGCACTGTTGTAAATGTTTTGTGTAGAATTAGCCAATGTAGCCCAAATAAAAAGCAATGGATTAGACACCATATTAACAGAAAATTGAAGATAGGGACAGAAAGGGTCAGGTTTACAAAAAAATCTTCTAGAAACAATAGAATTGTATAGTACAGTGGCAGGTCACCCCAAAGTCCTGGCTTTTCCATACACAAACAAAGAAATAGAGGGGGAGAGAGAGAGAGAGAGAGAGAGAGAGAGAGAGAGAGAGAGAGACAGAGACAGAGAGAGAGAGAGATTCTAAAAACAACCCCATTCACAATGGTGTCTCGGAAAAATCAAGTACCTCGGAATAAGTTTAACTAAAGAGGTGAAAGATCTATACAAAGAAAACTACAAAACACTACTCCAAGAAATAAAAGAGGACAGAAAGAAATGGAAACACACCCCCTGCTCATGAATTGGGAGGATCAACATTGTCAAAGTGGCAATATTTCCTAAAGCATTATACAGATTCAATGCAGTCCCTATAAAGATACCCATGACATTTTCCCAAGAAATAGATCAATCATTCCTGAAATTCATACCACTTGTATTAGTTGTCTTGTCTCTCCCATTGTTCATCAATTTGCTCGAGTGGGCACCAGTAACATCTCAATTCATCTTGTCACATGCTAGTGTAGCCAAGGGCATCTGCTCGCTCCAGGAATATGAAGAGACTTAGACCATTCCTTCAGGTCTTTGGAATGAAGTCTATAATTGTTACTGATTTTTTCCAGGGAAATGCTGCGGCACCCTTCATAAAATCTGGAAGCAGGGTCAGGAATCTCCTTCTGCCCCAGGGGATTGGCGGGAGAAAGACGCAGGAATCCGGTGAAGTTTCAAAATGCTTTACTTAACACAGGTTCAGGCATACAAATCAGCAATAGGAAAAACCCTGTGCTTATGATTCCTGGCTAGGACCCCGCCACGTGTAGGCCAAGATGGTGGCCACCATGTGTTAAGGCCCTATAGAGAGTAGACATAGTCAAGGCTCCAGCAGAAAGGGGAAGAGAGCGACCCAAAAAGAGTGCAAGCCCCAAAAAGAGAAAAGAGGAAGCAGCCTAGTTTTATCTCCTTGCAAGTTAGACCTCCCACTTTTCATGGGAAGCCAGCAAGGTCAGATGCCCTCAGGTAATTTTTCCCAGGACCTCACCTAGGCCCTTTTAGATGCTAATGACATGAGCCAAAATCTGCCTAGGAAATGCCTTTACAGGATAGAGAAGGGGGTTTCTGAGATGGCATGCCTCTGTCCCAAAGACTATACTAATGCCAGTTAAATATTTCTCCAAGCCTTCACAAGAGTCTCGTCTTTACTTTATGGTAGTTTTGTAGTTTAGTTGCTTTTGAGTTATCAGGGAGCCATGCTTGCTTGCTTGCAGGCAAACAGCATTTCTCTCTGGCCTGATTAGAGATCCAACATGGCAAGGCAAATAAACCGATAAGATCGAGCTAGTCAGTCACACAATGATTGTGGTAGCATGAGAGAATATACCAGCCAGTACAGAATACATGGTCAGATAAGCTGCCACATTTAAACTACCCTCTTATCTATGAAGTGACCTGGAGGAAGCAATCCAGGGCAGATACAGAGGCTCTGGGCAGCTGTAGTGCAATAGTTTTTGGCATATCAAAGACACGGGTAGCCTTGCCATGCTCTGCCATGCAGTTGTAGTAGTAGTAGGCTAGTAGTAGGCTCTCATCTTGTGCATTTACTGATGAACTGCAATGGGGAGAGATCGGCTTTTCTCTTGGGTGGAGCTCTGATGAGCTGTGGAATCTGGATGTTGAAAATGGTGGCCCTCATGGTGTGGGAGTTCCTTTGGCTTCTTGTGAGGCTCTGTTGGGATGGTGGGCCAGGGCTAGAACTCGCCTTCTCTCCTGGGTGCCTCCCAGCTGAGCACAGGGAGAGCCAGTAGCAGCTCTGCCCTGTATATATATTAGCTAATTATATATATATGTATATATATAATACATATATATAATCTATATAAAGATATATTACATATATAATTAGCTAGAAATTCATATGAAACAACAAATTTCCATGAATAGCTAAAGCAATCCTCAGGAAAAAAAAGATGGGAGGCATCACCTTCTCCAACTTCAAACTGTTCTACAAAGTTTGAAGACTACCAAACTTTGTAGTTTTTTGTAACTAAAACAGCATGGTATTGGAATAAAGACAGACACACAGACCAATGGAAGAGTCGAATATCCTAATATCAACCCTCAAATAAATATATCATCACCACTATGTGGCTGTGGGACAATCTTAAATAGTACTAGATGTTCAGATCAGGTCCTTCCCAGTATCTTTCACATTTATATACTGTATACAGTACTAAGCAGGTTCTTGTTGTGACCCGTCATTCCAGTGAGCCTAGCAGGAAACCAGAGCAACCCCCACACCATGAGTTCAGTCATTCTCAACATCCAGACTCGTTAGCTCCTCAGAGCTCCACCCAAGAGAAAAAACCTGATCTCTTCCCCATTGAGTTTCATCAGTAAATGCTCGAGATGAGAGCCTACTACTGAGAGTATACCACCTGCACAGCAGAGCTGGCAAGCTACCCGTGTCTTATTTCATATGCCAAAAAACAGTAACAATTATAGACCTCATTCCCATGACCTGAAAGAATGGTTTGAGGCTTTTCCTGGTCCTGGACAAGCAGATGCCCCTGGGGTACACTTGTTTGCAACAGGACCTAGGATGTTACTGGTGCCCACTCAAGCAAATCAATGAACAACGGGAAGACAAGTGATACAAGTGATACACCTAATCTTTGATAAAAGAGCAAGAAATGTGAAGTGGAACAAGAAAATTCTCTTCAACAAATGGTGCTGGAAAAAATGGGCTGCTACATACAAGAAAATGAATTCAGACCTCTGCTGCCAGGCACAAAAGTCATATCAAAATGGATTAAAGACCTCAGTATCAGACCTGAATCCCTAAGTTCTATGGAGGAAAATGTGGAAAGAGCTGTCCATAACATTGAAGCTAAAGGCATTTTCAAAGATGAAACACCACTGACCAAGTAAGTGAAAGCAAAGATAAACAAGTGGATTACATGAAGTTAAGACGCTTCTACTTTCAAAAGAAACAGTGACCAAGGTATAAAGATAGCCCACAGATTAGGAAAAATTATTCACCCAATGCCTATCTGATAAAGGGTTAATATCAAAGATATACAAGACATTGGTAGAACTTTACAAGAAAAAATATCCAACCCCATCAAAAAATGGGGAGAGGAAATGAGCAGAAACTTCCTTAAAGAAGAAATTAAAATGGCAAAAAGGCACATAAAATGTTCTTCATTAATCATCAGGGAGATGCAAGTCAAAACAGCGAGATATCATCTCACAACATAGAGACTGGCACACATCTAAAGGAACAAGAACACCCAGCACTGGCATGGATATGGGGGAGAAAGGAACTCTCATTCATTGTTGGTGGGAATGTCAACTGGTCCAGTCTTTCTGAAGAACAATATGGGCATTCCTCAAAAAGCTAGAAATTGGGCTTCCATATGACCCAGAAATACCACTTCTGGGAATGTACCCTGGGACTTCACAACTGTATATCTCATGGTGGTATAATAAAAAAATTAAAAAAACACACACATCCTAAACACCAACTGCACGTTTATATTTATTGCAGCACTATTCACAATAGCCAGAATCTGGAAAAAAAAACAAGTGTTCGAGAACCGATGACTGGTTAAAGGGACTATGGTACATCTACACAGTGGAATACTATGCAACTATTAGGAAAGATGAAGTCATGAAATTTTCTTATAAATGGATGGACATGGAGAGAATCATGCTGAGTAAAATGAGTCAGAAGGAGAGGGACAGACACAGAATGGTTGCACTCATTTGTGGAATGTAATAAAAGCAATATGAATCCAATATCCAATGACAAGAGAAACAAGGGCCAGAGGTTTGAGCCATGCTTGGAAACCTGCTTCAACCTCTTGGGGAAAAGGCAGATGGGATAGGGAATGGACCACTATGGCAAAGATAGTGGTAAATTATCACTGTATAAGAAATGTGTGCAGGTTAAGGAACAAAAATTGTAACCACTCAGTATCTGTGTTGCAAACCATAATGCCCAGTGAGAGAGTGGGGGGAAAAGGAAGGAAAGTGCCTGTCATAGAGAAAGGCGGGGATAGGGGGAGGGGGAGGGTGGCAGGAGAGCAAAGGTGCACACTGGTGGTGGGAAACGTGCACTGGTGGAGGGATAGGTGTGACTGAAACCCAATCATGAGCAGCCTTGTAACTGTACTGTATGGAACTATGACTCAGTCACTGTATAACTGTTTTCCCATTGTTCATCGATTTGCTCGAGTGGGCGCTAGTAACATCTCCATTAGTCCTGTCACAAGCAAGTGCAACCCAAGGGCATCTACTTGCTCCAGGGACAGGAGGAGCCTGAAACCATTCTTCAGGTTATGGAACTGAGGTCCATAATGGTCACTAGTCTTTGGCATAAAAAGTAAATAAAACACGGTAGCTTGCCAGGCTTTACCATGTAGGTGGTATAGTCTCAGTAGAAGGCTCTCAACCTGAGCATTTACTGATGAAACTTAAAGGGGGAAGATCAGGTTTTCTCTTAGATGGAGCTCTGAGGAACTATGGAGTCTGGATGTTGAGAATGACTAACTGTATGATGTGTGGTTTGCTCTGGCTTCTTGCCATGCTTACTGGTATCAGTTAAAACATGTCTATAACTGTTTGCTATGTATAAA
This sequence comes from Cryptotis parvus, assembly GCA_021461705.1. NCBI lineage: Eukaryota > Metazoa > Chordata > Mammalia > Eulipotyphla > Soricidae > Cryptotis > Cryptotis parvus. The sequence goes on from JAJIBD010037896.1 coordinate 139,635, forward strand.
AGTGAAAGAAATTGGGAAGAACCTTATGCAAAATTCAGTATCCTATAAAAATATCGCCGCAGCTGTAAAGCGGCCACGCACCAAGGGACCTGTGGGTCTGGCGTGGGTGGGTCTCTCTTCGGGGCAACTGGCATGGAGGCGGAGGAAAGGGCAGGGCCCAAAACTCCACTCCGAGTCCAGCCAGCATGGTCTCTCCCCTGCTCATGAGAGCAAACCCTTGGAGCAATGTTGGACTCGGCCAGGGGATGGCCGAGCCCCTTACCGGGAGGTCAGCTCCATGGGTTGCTTCTACATGGGGCCGGCCGAGCAGCGCAGCTGTGGGTCTGAAGTGGATGGGTCTGGATCTCTTCCGGGATTGCAAATTAGCTGAGTCTGGCGTGGGTGGGTCTCTCTCTTCCGGGGCAACTGGCATGGAGGCGGAGGAAAGGGCAGGGCCCAAAACTCCACTCCGAGTCTGGCCAGCATGGTCTCTCCCCGCTCATGAGAGCAACCCATGGTCAGCTCCATGGGTTGCTTCCACATGGGCCTGGCCAACACACATTTATTTATACCTGCACAAACTATGTTTTGCCACTTCACGCTGAAACACAAAGAACTCTGGGAACACTTCCAGGCTTGGCCACGGTCACATGTAGGCCAAGATGGCTACCACCAAGTGTTAAGGCCCTGCAGAGAGGAGACAGCGAAGACAGCAAAGAGGCAAGAAGGGGAGCACCAGCGTAAAAGGAACAAAAGAGAGCCAGAAATGAAGCAGACTTGTTTTTATATTCCTGCAACACAGACCTCCCACTCCAAGGGAAAGGCATCAGGGTCAAATCCCCTCAGGGCCAGTATTTCCTTGGTTAGTTTCAATCTTGTTGATCTATCAAGAGTTGGTAGAGCAGTGTTGAAGTCTCCAACTACAATCGTGTTCCTGTCAATGTCTTTGAAGTCTGTTAGCAGTTATTTCAGCTACTGAATAGAGACCCTGGATGCAAGATTCTCAATACCAGGAGGAAACCCAGTTAGTCCTTTCTTGACTCTTCCCACCGTCGCTCCCAGATCTGTTTCCAGAGTTCTTTGTGTTTCAGCGTGAAGTGGCAAGACATATGTCTGTGCAGGCATGACTCAATAAAATTAAAAATAAAAAAGAGGTTTATTACTTAGCACGTAGCTAGCAGTGCTGCAACTTAAATTCACAACTGTTGATTTCATAGACATTTCTTTGTGATGTTGTTGTAGAGGGGCTGCATGGTGCCAAGAATTGAATCCAAGGTTTTGCACATGCATGGTATGAGCAAAACTCTCTAAACTTGAACTGCATTCTCAGCATAAGGAATTTCCTGCATTCCTGCTATGGTCTCTCTGTTTTATTTGGTAAAAGTATCTTTCTTGCTTATCTTCCCCCAGAATATTGCCTGTGGACGTGCCTCTCCAGACTTACGTTACTTATGTCTTGTTTGGGGGTATCATTTACCTCTAGGGGTTTTGGTGACTGTCTGACCCTTTCCTGCATCTCTGCATTTGCCTCCTCTTCACAGTGTGGCTAACTAGAGGGAGATCAGAGAGAGAGAGAGAGAGAGAGAGAGAGAGAGAGAGAGAGAGAGAGAGAGAGAGAGAGAGAGAGAGAGAGAGAGAGAGAGAGCAGCTCTCTAGAGTCACAGGTGAGTCCAAGGAAGAAGACTAGGAAGGGATTTGTCGTAGATGGCCTCCGTGATAGCCCGTGCTGATTACACTGCTTGGATCTTACTGGGAAGTGTGCAGCCTCTTCCAAGCGGAGAATCAACCCAGCAGCTCAGGAGAACAGGCCAGACCTTCTGCCTGTTCTGGCTCACTTACAGGCTCACTCACACTCAGTGTCCTTGCCTGTAAAACAGGGATAATGACACAAACTTGGCAGGGTTGTGTGAGGCTTAGAGACAGTATATTTAAGCCTTCTCAATCTGATATGGGTCCCAGAAACTAAAACCATTATCAGGATCTTTAAATCAAGGGGAATGATTTAAACTCTAACATGACCCATCCAGGCAACAGTTTTGGTTTCAGTGTGTGTGTTCTGTGAAGAGGCTAGCATAGGCCCAGACAAGGTGCAGATAGGTCCTGACCCTGCGCTCTGTCATTCCCCGTAGCTTAGGCTTCATCTCCTTCTTGCAGTAGTCCAAGTGTGGTGCCTTCTCTGTTTTCTCTCGTGCCCTCTCCCACCCCCCCCCCAGGCCAATACAAGAGAATCTAAACAGTTTCTGGGGTGTTCGGGAAGCAGGCAGTGCCAGTCCTAGAACATAGACTCCACAAGGATGCTCGTCAACAAGTTCTCCCAGACAGTTCCGTGTCTCCCTCAGGGTTTAAGACTGCTACCCGGCTGTGTTGTGCACTGCCGGCGGCCCGCTGCAGTCCTGGCTTCTGCCCACTAGATGTCAGTAGCATCCCCCTCAGTTGTGTCAACAGACCTTGTCCAACTGTTTCCTATAGGGGTAGCACCAGCCCTCCCCTCCTTGGCAGCGATCATCCTTGTTCTGCAGAGAGGGCTTTTGATTAGCAAGCCCTTGGGAGTTTGAGATTTATAATATCAATGAAGTAGAGAAGCAGCTCGTAAAGATACAAGAATCTACTTTATATATGATACCAGTAAAATTGTTTCTTTCCTTGAAGTCCCTAACAGACATTTCTCTTCCATTTGCTACCCGACTGTGGGATAGGGATGTGGGCAGCTGCTTATTCTCTTCCAGGAGTGAGTTGCTCTGTCTCTTTAAGCAGCAGTAACCGTGGGCAGTGCAGCTTCTGATTCAACTTTTGCACCAGCAAGTCTTGGCGGATTGACCTGTTTACAACACAGATTCTTTAAAAATCTTGGCTGATTTTCATTTAGTATCAGGAATCTAATGTTAGAGTTCTTTTGGGAAAACTAGGGTGCATGTGACATTTTTCAGAAGAACATTGCTAGACAGAAGTAGTTTTTACCCATCTGCCCTTTAAAGAATCAGTTTTGTGGCTCTACCCTAATTGTGCTTGTTTATGACATCTGAGGCCCAGGAGTGAGGTTTAGGCATGTTTGTCTTTATCTCTGTCAATGGAAGATTTGATATGCAAAAGGCTTTGAGCCTGGAGCTGACCAGTCCGACCATTGAGTGCCATGTGACGTCATTGTGGCTGTGATTTTGACACTTGTACGTTTGCATTACTGCATAGAAAGTGGGAACCTTTATAACCACAGAATCTGACCTCCGCTGCTTATAAATTGAGAAACTGAATTGTCATAGACTGGGCATAGTTCTTTTGAAATGCCAAGGTGTCAGCATTGTAAGGTATTGGTCAGATGTTAACATCATATTACTAGAATGTGAGCCTTGGTTTTTGTGAAAAACCTTTTTCCCCTACTTCATTCCAGAAAAGTCACTTGGACACAGTCTTGTATTTAAAAGGGCAGTCTTTTATTTAAAAAGGAAAATTGGTCTGGATAAGAACACACTGAGAGTGAGTTGCAGACCCCTTAAAATGTTCAGGGTGTGTTAGAGATGTAGTAAAGTGTGGTAGGGCCCTTGCTTTGCTCATGGCTGACCCTAGCTAGGTCTTTGGCACCATGTATTGTCCCCCTCCCTCCCCCCAAGTACCTCCAGGAGTGATACCTGAGCACAAAACCAGAAGGAAACCCTGAGCATGATGAGGTGCGCTTCCCCAGGGAAAAAATGTTTTTAAAGTGTAAATATGACTTTTCTAGATCATTCACAGTGAAAGGTAAAGAGCGGGAATTTCAGGTAGTTCCCCTGTGTTAAAATCAGAGCTTTGTGTTCTTGGACAAGTTGCAAACCTCTCAAAGCCCCAGCTTGCTCACCTGCAAGGTGGTAAAATAATAGTGGCAGCTGCAAGGGTCCAGGATCAAGTGCTTTTGTCATCGCATTTCCTTTGGGAGCCCTTTCTGCATTTGGAAACAAGGTATCTTCCGAAAACAGACAGTAATTATCTTCGGTTGTGGAATATTAATAAGAGTCTAGAACATGGAGATGAGTATAAAGCAAATACTTGCTTTTGATTTTCTTTTCGAGCCCTGCTCATCAGAGTCCCACCCTACAGTGAAGCCTATTTCAAAGCCAGGTATGCTTGAATGAGAGTTACAGATACACGGGGCAGAGTGGCTACCGGCTCTCCCTGTGCTCAGCTAATCATGAGGCATCTGGGAGGGAAGGCGGGTGCTAGCCCTGGCCTGACATCCCAATAGAGCCTCACAAGAATCCTGAGGAACCCCACACTGAGGGCAGCCATTTTCAACATCTGGACTCCTCAGCTCGTCAGAGCTCCACCCAAGAGAAAAGCCGATCTCTCCCCATTGCAGTTCATCAGTAAATATAGGAACTGAGAGCCTACTACAGAGAGTATACCACTCGCAAGGCAGAGCCGTGTCATATTTGATATGCCAAAAACCAGTAACAATTATAGACCTCATTCCCATGACCTGAACGAATGGTTTGAGGCTCTTCATGTTCCTGGAGTGAGCAGATACCCTTGGGCTATACTGGCACATGTCAGGACGTATGGAGATGTTGCTGGTGCCCATTTGAGCAAATTGATGAACAACGGGAAGACAAGTGATACAAGTGAAGTGATTGCATATGTTTAAAATGCAATGCTGGTTAAGGCCTATGTTCAGATTTCAAACCATCAATTGAAGTGACTTTAAAAATTTAGTTTAGCGGAGTACACTAAAATTGAAAAGATGCAGAGTACATTTCTCTCCTCTCTTTGAACCTTAAGTATCCCCACCTCATGCCTTTAGGAAATAATTCCTGTGTATATTTTCTTATTTTCTTTGAGTTACCAGAAATCAGTGATACTTTACAAAGGAAGAAAAATCTGTGTAGCAATACATGCCCTAAGATTTTCATATAAAAGGAATAGATTTGTGTGTGTGAAGTATGCAAAAAACTGTTCATTGTAAAAATTTTTACCCAGTCCTTTCATAAGTCAGATAAAACACAGTATAAAGTTGTGCTTTATTTGTATTAGTTTTTTGGGGAGTGGGTGAGGCACAACCAGTGGTATTCTGGGTCTATTTCGGCTCTGTGCTCAGCAGTGACCCCAGCCATGCTCCAGGCCCCATGTTTGGTGCCAGGAATAAATGGGTTCAGCCATGAGCAAGGCAAGAATCTTACATCCTGTACTCTCCATTCAATCCTAAAAGTCTACTTTAAATGTAAATTGCTATTCAGTATCCGTAACTGCAACTAGTCCACTTGGGCTGATGGATTCTGGCTATGCCAGTAGACAGTATCCTTACAGGTATTGACAACGTTGTTTCAGTATTTTAGGCCTTAAGTCTGGCAACACAGTGCAGTCATGGTTCTTATTACAGGTTTATTTTGGGGATGGGGAACATGCTTGGGGACAGTGCAGTGCCAGCACAGCAGGGAGGGTGTTTGTCTTGCATGCTGCCAACCCAGGTTTGATCCCTGGAACCTCATAAGGTCTCCTGAACACTGCCAGAAGTGATTCCTTTGTGCAGAACCATGAGTAGCCCCTGAGCATTGCTGCCTGTGACCAAAAACGCCAAAAAAATTTTAAAAGCAGTGTCAGGGATAGAACTTGGGGCTCCAACATACACTCCATCCCTCTGAGCCTTCTGTCAGTGCTAGATTTGCCCACAAGGATGGCAGTTCAACACACGGTCCTTTGGCTATGGTGAAGTTATTTCTCTTACAACTGCATCACCCCAGTGGAGACAAGAGGCCTCCAGTGATGTACCTTACATTACTGGAGGGACCAGGTTGTGCTGGGAGTTGAACTGGGGTTGACTGCATGCAAAACATGTACTCTACCCCAGTGTTCTCTTGACAGCCTCTAGACTTGCTTTTAAAAAAAAAAATTGTGTGTACAAACAACTAGAAAACGTACTTCAGGGTAGATCTATTTATTGAACTTTACTTGCTCTGTAGGAGATCTTTGTACAAACTGACCCCACACTGATCCACAATTGTGCCTCTTTAGTGACTCCTAGATAAGGGATTGTATTCAGAAATACTTATGGGGCCTAGGGAGGTTGGACCATACCCTGTGATGCCAGGGCTTACACCAGACTCTGAGTTCAGGGATCACTTCTGGCAGTGCTCAGAATCGTATGTGTTTTTTGGGGACTGAACCAGCATCATCTTCATGCAAGGCCAACAGCTTACCCCCTGTGCTATCTCTCTGGTCCCAGGAATGCATTTTGATACACAGGTTTGACATCCAGGGATCACTCTATGGTGTGAAAAGTAGCCTGTAAGTGCTGCCACTTAACCCCAGGTCCACTAAGCAACTGCGTGTGGCACTTGAATTTGTTTTGTCCCCTCTGAAGATAAGCCACGTGTCACTAATGTGCAATGGCTTAATGACTGTTACAATAAAACCAACATCTCCAGGGACCCTGGGCTTGTCTGACGAGGTGGGGGGGTGGGTAAGGGGGGGTCCATACTGGAAAAGGAGTAGTTCTTTTATAGACCCCAGATCCTAGTGGGCCAGCTGTGAGCTCATTTTATGCCCTCAGCAAGCATCAGCAAGCGCCTAACCACCAAACAGGGACTTTCAAGCATTGTTTCATGAATCACCATCTCAGGCCTGATATAGCTGGATCCCCCTTTCTTGAGCAGAAACTGCTAGTTCAGTATAGAGAGAAAGAAAAGGTGGCAGGAATGGTAAGTCTTGGCTCTCAGTGGATTGATAGGAGGGTAAGTAAACCTGTGACCTGCTACCCCAGTCATGGAAAATAGTGCTGGAGGAAAACAGCCCATTTGCTTGCGACTAAGCCTGTAGTAGGTTGCCATCTAGTGGAACATATAGAAAAGTAAAGATTAATGTATTCTCGCCACAAATATTCAATGGAGCTAATTAAACGTGAAAAGTATTTTCTAAGGGCAGGTACTTTGGAAACTTGCAAATAAAGGTCATGTTAAAGTCAGCCTTTAATAATCGTGTTTTCTGAAAGTTGGCTACAGGTCACTGTCTCTCAGGAGTTCATGAAGACACACCACAGAGAAACTAACACGCCCAAGCATTCACCCACATTGAGATTCAGCATTTTGACAGTCTATGTATAATGGGCATGGTTCCTTGTCTTTAAGCTGTAGGAAAATGCTTGGTTATTAAAAGGTTATTTTATTTTTATTTTGGGTGCTGGAGCTTATGAACTCATTAGTCAGGTTTCATACATGAACTCTTCTAGCCCCATACCCTCCGTCCAGTCTGCTCCTTCCCCTGTTGTCCCAGTTCTCTGTTCCAACCCTTACAAAGTTATTTTAATCTTTTTTTTTAAATGCTGCTTTAAAAGTTTCTATTACTGGGGCCGGAGCAATAGCCGAGCAGGTAGGGCGTTTGCCTTGCACGCAGCTGGCCTGTGCCAGCCTGGGTTCGATCCCGGCATCCCATATGGTCCCCCAAGCACCGCCAGGAGTAATTTCTGAGTGCAGAGCCAGGAGAAACCCCTGAGCATTTCCGGGTGTGACCCTAAAAAACAAAAAAAAAAGTTTCTATTACTCTCTTGCTTTATACTTCCTCTTTCCCTACTCCTTACTAAATTGCAGAAGGGAAAAAATTTGCGTAGTCTTAGAAGAAGCCAGCATATCTTCAGAGAGTAAGAATTTTATACCGTAAATCCTAAAGCAGTTCCCAAGGTCCAGTTCTGTGGACCTGACTGGTGCAAAGCCCTGGGGGCTTAGGTCATGGACAGCTCGTGGCCACTGATACGTTGTTTGTGTCTTTGTTTCTCTGCCCTCTTTGCTTAGATCCCTCCCCGGTGCCACAGCAGCCGAAGTGTGCATCTAATCTGAAGAAAATCTACACAGTACAGACAGTGCAGGTAAGCTCCAGAAAGGACTGTGCCCTTTCATCCTGATTGCTGGTGAACCCCTGAGTTCTTCCTGCAGACTGCACCCACCTTTGCTCCAAGGCTCTGCTGGTCTGGTTTGACAGATCTACCGTGAGCCGACTGCACGTACTCCCAAGCACTCTGCCTCCCTTGGCAATCTGGGTACTCTTTCCTGCCTTCTGAGCCTTTGTGGACCCTCCCAGGCAGCACCCCCTGGCCCACTCCCATTCTCACATCCGCTCTTCCCCTCCCTCCCAGCTGTCTCCATCCATGCAGAGTGGCAGAGGCCCCACCTGCAGTTTCACTGGAGCTGTGGGTCACGTGGGGGGGGGAGCAGGAGAACAGAATATCTTTCTCCTACTTTGCTTCATATTCAATTCTGTTGTCCCTAGACGGATGCCTTTAATTTACATAAAATGATATAAGGGGGACACCCCTCCACAGGTGGTTGTGAGGTGCAAATGAGATCATGTTCTTACCATAAGAGGTTCTTGACAGTATGTTCTTACCACAAGAGGTTCTTGACAGAGGTTCTTTCCTTTCTCTCAATTCTTCCTCCATCCAACTCTTAGGGTGAATTTTAGAGAAGTAATTTATGTAGTTTATCATATTCTAATGAAAATTTTGTCAAGTTTCTCAAATCCCTTTCTAGTTTAGTATTGTCATAATATGAGGCTGATGCGATAGCACAGCGGGTAGGGCACTTGCCTTTCGTGTGACCAACCCAGGTTCGAACCTTGGCATCCCATATGGTCCCCCAAGCCTGCCAGGAGTAACCCCTGAGCATCTCCAGGTGTGCCTCTTCCCCGCTTATTTCATAATCTGGAGGTGGGTTTAAAGACCGCTTTGTAGTTGCACAGACGGGCATGCTCAGAATGTTGCAGAATAGTTCGACGTAAATAGCTTTCCTGTTGTCAGCCTTCTCCAGCGTTCAGTGCCAGTGGTCCAGTTCTGTGGACCTGACTGGTGTGAATTTGGCTACAGGTCAGTCTGTCTCTCAGGAGTTGGCATCTAGATTGTGTCTCTTGGGTTGCCTTGCACATGCCAGTGCATCCCAAGGTCCATATTTTCCAGACCCTGCAGCACCCCAATATCTGAGTTAGAATATCTGGCATTTGCACTTAGGGAGGGATTCCAGGAATCGACTATGGGTGCCAGGCCTGCCCACTGAGGGTAAGCTGGGTGTAAAGGCAGAGTCCCAACCCAAACCAATTCTGATCTTGTTGGGGATGTGACATTAGCTTGTGGAAAACAAACTCACAGTGCTGCTCTATATAAACTGGTGCCAAGTACGAGGCAGCACCTGGGCCTCTGTTCAGAGGAACAGAACCTATCAGAGTCCGGGGCACTTCTCCTCTCTTCCGCTCTTCTGGCGGCTGTGTATTGTATGTGAGTTAACCTCTACCACACGGCATTGTATGGACCTCAGAACACTTGATTGTCAAGCGTGTCTTTGTAGGGAAGTTCTCAGATCCCATTCATCCCAGTATCTTTCTGAGCCACTCAGTAACTTTCTGAGCTATGATGACATTGCATCGTTGGAGCTGAGCTACGAGTCCAGGTCTATACTGGTGACATTGAAAGGTTCCATTTTGTGTCGCTACCTCACAGGATGGCACAGAAAATCAGATGGAGATTGGATTCTAGCAGCAGGTTAGACTGTCTTCAGGGACCATCTAAGTACCCAAGCAGGCAGACTAGGAAATTCTTCAAAACTATACTGGATATAATTTATACTTAATAAATGCAGCGTATTTATTAAGTATAAATTATTAAGTACTTAATACACTTGATACACTTTGATGAGGTATGCAGACATATAAGCATCATCCCAAAGATTTAAGAAAAAATGTTTGCTTCATTCCAGGGATTTTTTTTCATGTTCTTTCCAGTCCCCTTTTCTCATTTTTGTCATTGGAACTTTAGTTTTGTCTGTTGTCGATCCTCATGTGAATGGAATTACAGGATACATTACTTTCAGGGAACTGCTTCTTTTCACTCAGTTGATACTAAGAGGTAAAATGAATAAGTGAATGAGAAATTAATGAATCATCTACTTTCCTGGTTCACAACCAGTTGCTCAGATAGGATCAATAAAACCAGTGGTTCTCATCCTTTGTCTACTGTTGTGGCCCATACTTTTTTTCTTCCTGTGCGCCCCAACCCCCATGTGTTGGCTTCTTATTCTAAAACATGGGCCCACTTCTGAATATTTTACCTATGGCTCCCTTTGAATATCCTGGGATACTCAGATGGAATGGGCCATGGCGCCCTCATTGAGGAACTCTTGCATGAACTACACATCACGCATTCCCAATAGGACAGGAATTAATTCTTGGTATGGAGGAAAAAATCCTTTTATATATAAAGCACAAATAGACTTTTTTTTTTTTTTTTTTTTTTTGCTTTTTGGGTCACACCCAGCAATGCTCAGGGGTTACTCTTGGCTCTGCGCTCAGGGATCACTCCTGGCACTGCGTTGGGGACCATATGGGATGCCGGGGATCGAACCGGGCGGCTGCCTGCAAGGCAAACCCCTACCCTCTGAGCTATTGCTCTGGCCCCACAAATAGACACGCACGGCATAAAGTGGTGCAGCATCTCTATGGAGTAAAATCGCAGGCGGGACCCATCAGGGAAAAGGACTCCTTTGGGTTGGGTTTGAGGTACTGCTAATAAAACTGCTCTGAGTGGTCAGAAGCCCCTGTGTATATCCCAAAATCTCTGTTCCCTCATCTTTAAGGCCAAGATAATAGCAATTGGCTACCCATAGTAACAGTGGCCTAAGGCTGAGAGAATGAGATGAGGTTGCATGAAGTTCTTAGTAAGCTTGGCATGGGGAAAGTGCTCGGGTGTTGGCAGCTTTTCTGAAGAGTACTTCGTTTCTGCACCTGGGCTCTAGAAACTGCCTGGTGAGGATGTGGGCAAGGGTGTAGAGCGGTCACACTGCCCGGCATGTGTCCCTTCTCTGCCATGCTAGCTCGGGAAGCTGCTTTCTCTCTGTTCACTCTTCTGAAAGGGGGAATTACGATTCGGGCTGCATTAAGAGAGCGTGAGAGTGAGATGGCCCGAGGAAGGAAGAAAAGCTCACAGTGTGCATTGTGTGAGTTCATCTGTTTTGTTTATTGGCAGCTTTGCAGAATCTTTTGTACTACCCATACCTTATTTCTGCATGCGTGTGCCGAGGCTCAAACTCAGGCTCTCAAACACGTAAGATATATTCTGTCACTGAGCTACATCCCGGCTCCATTAGCTGTATTCTCATTTGTGTAGTGCTACTTCTCCATGATTTTTCTCAGGCAGGTAGAGCAGGTGTGCCCCAGATTATGCCGTTAGTCTCTCTTTGTAGAAACATCAGGCTTCCCAGCTGCCGAGTGCCCTTAGGGATGGTCCTTTTTATGTAAGAGCTATACTCCTTACAGACCATGGAAGGAATCTGCATGCTGATACTTACTTTATCTTTTGAGTGCTGGCTTTTAAAGTCATCTGAGGACAAGCTTTTTATCCCCTGATTTTTTAAATTTGGGGTTACAGCTTCTTGAAGTCTTTGTCTTGTTACCAAAAACCGGCTTCCCTGGTCATATCTGTTTCCTGCCCCACCCCTCCCCTTCTATGTTTAGATGATCTGTAAAAACGGTACTATTAACAGTCACTTGGCCTAAAGCAGAGACTTCTTTTTATGGTTGGAGATTCTTCAGGAAGTTAGAGATACTGATGGGATGGGCACAGAATTGTTCTCCCCAGGATTATCAGGGAAGGGAGAAACTGAGGAGTAAGTGGCCCGAACCATCCTGTGGAAACACCAAGGCGCACCCCACACCTCTGGGATCAGACCTGCTGTCCTCCCATTCTTTCTCTCCTTCCAGGGAGTGAGAGGCGTGATCCTCTGCAGGCCCAAGGCTCATAACCCCGGCCTGAGGACACGCTCCTCAGGGCCAACAATAATGCTCTCTGCTTGGAGTTAAAATGATTTCTTTCCTGCCTTTCTTGGAAAATTTCATTTTTCATCTACATGTATTTTCCAGATGCTTATTGATTCCTTTTTACTCTTTTGTAAACGATTTCCAAATGCGCCTCATTTCTCCTGCGTTTGTGCTGCTCGGTGGATGCTGTGCAGAAGAAAACAGCTTCTGGACAGGCCTGGTGTGACCTGTTGGAGCATGGAGAGGTGCCTGCCGAGTATGAGCGACCAGGGAGGAATCCTCACCCCACCATCTTCCAGCCTTGCCCCTACAGAACTAAAATCCCACCCCAGAAAATTTACTCCTCACGCATTCTTTCCCTCAACAGTTTCTGTGCTGTTCCCTTCACGATTTTGCCCCTTTGTGCCCCGCTTGTACTATACTGTACTACTATGTCCCATTGATTAACTTTCTACTTACTTAATATATGAAACCGTGTTTTCCTGTGAAGGAATAACTATCCTGTATCATTTCTTATAAACAATATGTATCACATCTTTCAAACAAAGAGATTGTTGGCTTTCAGCACTCACATATTGCCAATAATAATAGCAGTATTTATTGTTCCTTATCAGAAAGATGTGGAGTTATTTTGCTCTTAAGAGACATTCAGTGAGGACAATGTGTTAATACCAAATCATTGGGAAAGGAAGCTGACCCTTTCAGAAGAAGTTTCTTAGGTCAGTATTGATAATGGAGACTATGATTCATTCAGAGTATTCACAGTCCTGGACACAGAAGGAAGCTGAGGAACCCACCTGGGCGAAGGGAGCAAGGGAAGGAAGAGAAAGAAACTGCATCGTGAAGGAAAGACCTTCAGCCAGCGCATGGTTCCATTTAGCACAGATGCAATGCCAAGATCAACAAGGTCCTTTAATCCCGTGGTGCACTTATTGCATGTAGAAGGTATCAGCACTTAGAGTAACAACCCAGCTGTGAGGAGTAGAACCGTTGCCCTGCAATCAATAGATGAGGCATTGGCAGCAGGTCAGTGCCCTTTATCCTCCATGACTGCTGCCCATCGTGTGCCTGACGTGAGGGCTGAGCGCAGAGATTAGGTACTGCAAAAGTAAAAGTTATGTTGTCATTTCAGACGTAAAACTTGATTTCTTCTGAAGGGAGTCAGCTGTGCCATCCAGAAATATGGCCGCTTTGGCATCAGGACAGTTCTAAGCCGAGAGGTGGTACTTTTCTTTCTTCCTCTCTGCCTTAGAGTATGACCGGCTGTCCAACTGTAGAGGCCTCCTCTTCCTCCTCACTGGAGCCCGCAGAGCAACCCTTACTAACCAAAGTCCATGCCAATTATTTTCTAGGCACCCTCCCACAGTTGACTGCTTCCAGTAGCCCAATTTTGCTCATCCACAGTTAATTACTCTTTATTGAAAGGGCATATAGAAAAGCTTCCATGTCCAGCCACTTGTCCGGGTTTTGCTTCAATTCTGTGAAGGCTCCTCTGTGCCCTTAAAGCTGTTTGACAGCAGCATGGAGGCATATACTTTGGGCTGTGCTCAAAAAGCAGAGCTCTGCTCTCTCTCCCCACCCTCTCCTAAGGGCCACTTTCCTGTTCTCTAGCCCAGCAGACCTCATGTTAGCTCACCAAGTCGGACTCTGCAGTTTGTTGCCACCTATGTATTTGGGACCCTACACCTTATTTCCTATCTTATCTCTGAGCAGTTTTTCAAACTTTGGCTCTCCCTTTCCATCAGGAGCTTTGGAATTCAATGTGAATGCACTTTTCCTCTTTGCTTCCCAGCCCTCGCACAGCAGAAGCGTTTTGCTTTCAGTCTGTCAAGTCTGCTGTGAGTTTAAAATGTCCATCAACCTCTTCGGTTGCACCTTTATTTTGAACTCTTTTTGCCCTCTGATAAATGTCATTGATTCTGTTGGTGGGAAGCAAGCCCAGCCAACTGGAAACATGGGGTGAATGTCTTTAATATTTCAGAAACGCCTCTGCTGGCACGCACTCAGAAGAAAGCCTTGACACAGGATGTTTTGATAGTTCTGTATCATGTCTGTTACACATGGCACCTTTTCTTCTTGACTATCTTTGAGTATATTCTGTCCTGTCCTTTGGCACTAGAAAACTAAGAAGGAAATTTGTGTATTCTCCTGGAGAGGCATGTTAGGTGAGACATAATGCCTGTGAGACAACTAGTCATTTGGTGCTTTGTACTTGCTCACAGTTGTTGCTCGCAGATCACACCTTCATGTTGCATTGAGTCATTAATGCCACGAAATAGGTTTTATTTTTTAAAAACTTTTTTTTTATCTCACCATGAGATATGTAATTACAGAGATGTTCATGATTGGGGGAAATAACTTTGTTTGATCCCCAAAGACAGGAGGAAATTTGAGTTTCTAGGGCTTTGGGAAGATTATCCAATGAATGTTGGTTTTAAATCTGGGTAGACTTCTTTGGATTCAAGCCTCGCTCATTGGAGAACTATCCACCCTGCCTCAGTTCGTCAGGAGAGGAACCAGAATCACTGTCAGTAAAGTGCCCAGGACCGAGTGGGTTCCTGTGGACGGATTGCCCCTGTGTCCAGCAGGGCTCCCAGAATACTATGGGGGTCACCTCTGGTATTCACAGATGTGGAACAAGCGAAAGAGGTTCTCATTCTTGAGACTTGAGAACAGTTAACTTTACGTTTTGGTTTCTGTTTGTTAATACCTAGAATGAATTAACAAGGGTAATGACTTTTGAAGTCTATTTGCAAAGTTTTATCTGTAGTAGAATTTCAGTGTTCAATTTTTTTAAAAGCAGCATTATAAAAAAGTTAATCTTGAGTTATCAAGCCTCCAGTGAATGAATCAGCTCTTTCACAGTTCTAGAGGTGGAAGAGGGTATAGGAAACACTCTTCCCAGAACCAGATGCAGTAAATAGTGCTCATATTGACTGATATTTGCAACAGGGGAGGGGCTGACTTCATCCCAACACTTCTATAAAGGTGTGTTTTTAATGCTGCCATCAGATATTTCTTCCCTTTTATGTATGTGCTTTAGTAAGTACATTCCAGTGAGAGGTTAGTCTGTCATTGCACCTTCTTGAGCGCTAACCTACTTCTATCAGAGTAGCCAGGACTAACAGTTTCAGTTGTCTACTTTTTGTTTTGTTTTGGAGACATACTTCTAGATCTCCAAACTTCACACAATGCTTAGAGTGCTTTTCTTCCCTTTGGAAGGGAGGTGTCATTTCACGCTATTTTAAGGGGTGCACACAATAGGTAACAAGTCAGGATCAGAAAACTCTGGCGGAGATTTGAGGGCTGTTGCTCTAGTCGATATGCCTTTCAGAGGACTTCGTCAGCACCAAAGTCCTCTCTGTTTTCTCCAAGGGAGGGATTTTTTTGTTCCAGTCTAATTTAGTCCATCACTTCTTCACAGGCCACTTCTGTACCATGGTAGAATTCCAGGCAGTGATGATAATGACCATAGTTCAGAGCACCTACTGTTTGAAACACCTTTAATGGATGTCCTTCATGTTGCGACTCAAATGGTTGTGACCCACACACAGCTTTCAGGACTAGACCAAGGTGCCTGAAATATACAGTAATATCTTAAAAAGGAATAGCATAGTGATAAAAGAACCCAGGTTTTAGGGTCAAATTGTCTGATTTAAATAACTGCCCATTCACACCATAGCCATCTTCCCATTTACCTCCACCAGTAGACTTGTTTACAAAACTGTGGTTACCGGGGGTCTGTTTTCAATGAGCACCATCTTAGTAGGAATAATGTAAGGTTAACCAACTGTTGGATATGGTTTTGCCTCCAGTTTTGTCTTACAGATGTCGTCTCCCTTCCAACTCTTAGGCTTTCACTTTCACATGAGATAACCTCCAACAGCCCATAAGCCTTACCATGCAGCATAAATAGTGTCTTGCTCCGCCAGTGCTGCTTCATTCACGGTGCCTAAGGATTCTTGTTCTATTGTTTGTGTGTTTGTTTTGGGGAGGATAGATCTTTTTCTCTCTTTTTTTAATTTTATTATATCACCGTGAGACAGACCATTACAAAGCTGTTCATGATTGGGTTTCAGTCATACAGTGTTCCAGCACCCATCCCTCCACCAGTGTCCCGTTTCCCTTTACCCACCCCCATGCCTGACTCTTTGGCAGGCACTTTTTCTTCTCTTTCTTTCTCTTTCTCTCTCTCTCTCTCTCTCTCTCTCTCTCTCTCTCTCTCTCTCTTTCTCTCTTCTTTTGCGCATTGCAGTTTGCAATACATACATTGAGGGGTTATCATGTATATCCCTTTATCTGTTTTCAATACTCAGTTCTAATTTAGCATTACCGTTTCCAGTTATTGGCAGGCATTTTCTATTGTTTCGCTTTTTCCTCAGATCCACCAGGCGGCTCAGACAATTACCCTTTAGTTTCTTCACTCAGCAGAATATTTCTCACTTGTATTGTAATCCTATGCCTAGAACTCTGTGACCCATCCCAATCAAGCAGGATCTGCTTCTTTACCAACTCAATTCTTGACCTAACCTTAGTAGTCACAGCAGACTCGATGCTTGGTCAATGTAGATGTACCCTGTTTCCTTACCTAAAAACAGAGGATAACTCTGCCTCTGAATGAGGCTGTCTGTAAGTAAGCAGACATATTCAAGGTCTTATACCAAAGCCTGGCACTGTTAGTTGTACTGTAGCGTCCCTTATTCTGACATTTAGCTTTCTGTGGGTGACAGTAATACCTGGTCACCCTCAGTACAAACATCAAATGATATGCTATTTTGAGAGACCGTAGTAATATCACTTTTATTGTAGTATATTATCATATTTCTATTTTATTTTTAGTATTATTATTGTCCTCTTGTCTTGCCTAATTTATAACTTAAACTTTATCAGCAATAGGTATTTATTGAAAGACATACATAAACAGGTATATATGTATACATACAAAACATATCATATACATACACATATGTTATCACCCATCATTTCAGGCTGGGATCTTAAACATGGCCCCCTGGGAAGTGGTGGTGACGGCCGGGATATCGCTCTATGACTCTCCTATTGTGTTAGTAATTTTCACATATTATGCTTTTATCCACTGGTCACCCCTTATCTTAGTTGTGACTACTATAAAAGAGTATGTCCACTACATGGTTTACCCAGTAGACACTAGGTTCTACATTTATGGGTGCCAGTATTGTTGGGCAAGGTCCTCATCCTTGTCTCTTGTCTCCTTGTCTCCTTGCCTCACCCAGCCATCTTTCCATTTTATCCTCAAAGGGCAGAGAGAGAAAGAGCTGACTCTCTTCCTGTCCTTAGCAGGACATGGAACCCCCACCATGGAGACTCCAAGGGGTCCCACCTTTTGCTTTCATCATGCTGCGGGGGTGAAATGTCAGTCTATGCATTTTTGGAGGACCTATGCCTACTTTCCATAATAACCTTACTACAGCTGTTTCGTGTTCCAGGAGGGAAAAGAAAGAGGATGAAGCACCAAGCTGATTTCTCTCTGCATTTTCCTCCATATTCTAACCTGCAAAGCACTATGGATTCATTCATGACATAGAGAGAAACCAAAAATCAGTGTGAGAAGGAGATTGGCTCAGGGCATATATTCAGCACCACAGCCTTTATTGGATGCCATCCACCCATCAGTAAAATCGTTAGAAAGATTCCTGCCCAAATTTATGTGAGGATATTTAGCCTATAACCATGGATTCCTGAAATAGAGATTTGGTCGACCTTAGCAAGAAACATTCTTTAACATGATGGTCCACTTCCTAGCAGAAAATTAGAAAGAAGGGGATAAAATACCTAGAAAAAATATTTTGAATGGATTGAACTTAATGAGAATCTGATTTCTTTCTGTAATGTATTAATTTGTAATCTAATGGCTTAGTAAATCAATATTGAGTTATTAAATAAAGTGTTTTTCTTTTAAAGATATTCTGGAGTGTATACAATAATATTCCTCCTGTGACTAGCCTGCCTTTGAGATGTAGTTATCATTTAATGAGAGGAGAGAGGCGACCACTTTGGTAAGTGTCTAACATATAATTTGAAGTTAAGGTGGGAGGGAATTGATTATGGACTTCATAAAATATTTACTTCATGCCAAATTGGAATGTCAGAGTAGTTTTTCTCTTGGTGATGGAAAGTAATTTTAGTATTACTTAATTATGAAATAACCTCCCCACCCTTGCTTGGGGCCCCAGGATGGTGAGGAGGTTTCTCCTGCTCCCCTCTGAGCACCACATTGTGCAGTTACCATAAATAGCTCATCACTGCTGCTCTTTGGAGTGGGGCTGGGGAGGGGGTGCGGGGAGTGTCACATCATTTGGGTTTGTTAATTTGCTGAACAAAGACCTAGACAGTGAACAGAATTTTCTTACAAGCTGAGAAGAAGTTGAGGGGGTAAGATTAGTATGTATATTTGCTTACATTTGAAGAAAAAATCCTGCCACCTTCAAACGTCTCTCATACAAACCAGTCACAGTCTGTGGTGCTGCCTGAGTCCCAGGGCTGAAGAAAAGGTTTTCTTCCTCTTCAGTCTCCGTGGGAAGTGATGAGCAGGGCGGGCTGTGATCCACTTTGCTGGATCTGGATTTCCTCTTGATAAGAACTTCTTATGTCATGGCCTTTAACTGGTCTCAGTTATTTACTCCTTTGTAAAACAGAAACTTACCTCTGCTCATTTGGAAACATGGCAGAAACCTCATTTGAGGAGGAAAACAGAATTTGTCAGCTCTGAGAAGTCTGTGGGCAGAGCTCATGTCTGACCTGGGTGCCCACGTTACTTGGGCACTGCTACCCTCTGCCATGGGCCTTGCTTGCTCCTGCATTTAATTATCAGGTAGACTTTCCTATTTGTGGTGGTAAATGGTTTTTCTAAGCTCCAGTCTTAACCCTACAGTTTTGGTTTATTTGTTTTGGGGCCACATCTAACTGTGCCCAGGGTTTATCCCTGGCTCTTTGCTTAGGGGACTGTATATTGATTATCTCAATGTTGATCAACCCCATGTCAGCCACATGTAAGCCATGCACCGTCCCCACTGTATTACCTCTCTGGCCCCTTAACCCTGTGATGTTCTCAAGGGCAGGACCCACCAGTAAAATGCCAGGCTTCCTGTGGTTCACTTTGTTGGGCTGCCCCTCACCTATTAACCCTGGGTTTTTGCATTGCTAATGAAGGATTGTTTTTCTCCTTCCTATAAGCCCTTTGCGTATGTTTAAGATACAAGATTTGTTCTTGCATAAACACAAAAGGAAAGTGGGGGCTGATATTTGTGTATTAGTTTGACTCTGAATTGATTGCTCCTGGACATTTTTGAACTGGTGTCTCAATGCCCTTGGGCTGATTTTTTTCAAATTTTATTATACCACTATGAGATACATTTACAAAGATGTTCATGATTTGGTTTCAGTCCTACAGTGTTCCAGCACCCATCCCTCACCAATGCACATTTCCCACCACAAATGTCCCCAGGTTCCCCCCCCCCCAGCCTGCCTCTATAGCAGGCATTTTTCCTCTCTATCTCTGTCTCTCTCTCTTTCTGTCTCTGTCTCTCTGTCTCTCTCTGTCTCTGTCTCTCTCTCTATCTCTCTCTTTCTCTGTCTCTATCTATCTCTCTTTCTCTGTCTCTATCTCTATCTCTCTCTTTCTCTGTCTCTGTCATCTTTCTCTGTCTCTCTTTTCTGTCTCTGTCTCTGTCTCTGTCTCTCTCCCTTCTCTTACACATTGTGGCTGGCAATACTTACATTTAGAGGTTATCATGTATATCCCTTTGCCTACATTCAAGCTCAGTTCTAGTCTGGCATTACCATTTCCAACAATTATTAGCACACTAGTCCCTTCTCTATCTTACCTAACCTCTGATTCCCACACACTTGTGGTAGATGGATTGATTTTAATATCCTCTATATGGGTTCTTTACAAGAGACTGGATGGTACCAAAAAAGAGAGCCACCCTGGCTATGAAATGAGACTACTCTTAGAATAAACCCTGTTCTGACCCAAGAACAGAGCAAAGATCAGAACAGCTTGTCTCACCTAGTACAAGCCTGAATGGATTTTCAGTGTGAATGACTTTAAATGACTTTAGAGCATATAAGAAATGCCCTGCAACAGAGCAAGACTGGAGACAGGAGCTTCAGGAGGATGGAGATGATCAATCTGGCGTGGAGAGCATAGTTTGGATCATATGACCTGGCCTCCCCAGGAAAGTTCAGCCTGTATATTTAATCTCAGGTGTAGTTGTTATGCCTGTCTCCCTTTATATAAAGAAACTAGATATAATATTGAAATGATTGCTTATCAGCCTGGGAGGAGAACAGCAGTACTCTGCATTAGTGTCTCTTAGGTTGGGCCACAGGGACTGTGCCCCTGGGGATTTGCACCAATAAGAAGAGCCAGGGGTTTGACCTTTGGTTGTGCCCTACCCCAGCCTCAGCAGAGGTTTTTAGTTTCGGATTTGTTTGTTTGTTTGGGTTTAATTTTTTCTTTTTGGGTCACACCCAGCAATGCCCAGGGTTACTCCTGGATCTGCACTCAGGAATTACTCCTGGCAGTGCTTGGGGGATCATATGGGATGCTGGGGATTGAGCCCAGGTCACCTGGAAAGGAAGGCAAATGCCTTACTTGCTGTGCTATCGTTCCAGCTCCCCAAGGTTTTTAGTTTCTTGAGTTTGGGGGTGTGGGAGTCTGTCCACTGGTGTAATAGTGACTGAGGATGCAGAGTTGTTAGTGTAGAGTGAAGTTGGAAGAAGTAAAGATTTGGACTCTCTAAACTGGACTCTTGGCTCTTTGTTCATTAGTCTGAGGAGACAGTCATCAGTCCTGAGAGTGACCAGTGAAAGCAATGGACCATGATACTTTTTAAACCAAAACCCCCCCACAAAAACAACCCAAACCCCAACCCAAACCCAAAAAAAAAAAAAAAAACCCTCTGTTAGAGACCCAGACTGCCCCAACACACCTTTCTACCCCAGCCAATCACAAAGACTAGATAGAGGCAATTTATAGTCTAACCTGGCCATAGCCCTGTCTTTGCACCTTGGTTGTGGAACATGTAGTTTTGTGATGAGTCTGAAATAAGCATGGATGACTCGTGTCTCCTTAAAGGTAAAGTGGTGCTTTTCACCAAAAGAAGGAACGGATAAACAGAGATATGCAGCAGAACCTGTTATAGGGGCTGAGTCTCCAAATAGAGTGAAGATGATGCTGATCTGGAACTCAGACATTATGCTGAGTTCATTTGTTTCTACTTTTCCACACCACAGAGTCTGGGGGCCTCTCACACCTGTTTGGTGATGAGAGTATGGAGTCTCGTCCTTTCTCTGTCCTTCAGGCTGTCGAATTTTACATTCTTCCCTGTCAGACCCAACTCCATTTCCTTTTTCTTTCATTTGCTGCTTCCAAAATTGAAAGATGAACTTGTTGAAAATAGTGTGTTGTTTTTAAAGTGTTCTAGGTCAGGCAACTTATTTCTTAAGTCTAACTTTCAACATTGTCTTTGATCCAGGGAAGAGGAAAGTAATGCAAAGGGTGGCGTATGGAAGATGAAAGTTCCCAAGGATAGCACGGTAGGTCTGTTCTGATCTTCCTCAGGAACCAGCTAAGCCTGGGGTGGTGGTTGACTGCATATGATGCATCGCGTGCTTTTCAGACAGCACTCTGGGTAGTCTCCAATTAGGAGGGGATTATTTTTTGGCCTAACAGTGACATTGTATATTACTGTGCTTCCCTACAGAAGTGGTATAGCAGGTGACTATATCATAGTAAGAAAAAGGTATGCCGATAGGCTTCACAGAAATGTTCTGTGTCTTTTTGGTGGTCATTTGCTTACCAGCTAAAAGTGACACATAGAACTTGGCTGTGTATAGTTAAACTCAGAAATCTTCTCACCCAGGACTTTTCCCTCCCTGGGAGCAAACACCAAACCCCAGCGGAGAGACTGGTTCTGCGTATGGGCATGGCATGGTATGGGGCAACGCGTGGGGAATCTTGTGTCTTACTACTCTACCCTTTGGCACTTTATGCCAGGTGGGGATGGCCTCCCTGTGAGCTAGACATGACAAGGAGATTTTCTGCCGAGGTGCTGGTGTGCAAATGCTAAACCTCAGAATCCCCTGCCCCTGGGAGTAGCATCTAATTCATTACACTGCAACGGACCTTCAGATATGTTCATAAGCGCTAGGGACTCAAGAAGCTTTTTCTTTTTTTCTTTTTTTCTTTTTTGGGTCACACCGACGATGCTCAGGGGTTACTCCTGGCTCTGCACTCAGGAATTACTCCTGGCGGTGCTCAGGGGACCATATGGGATGTCGGGGGATCGAATCGGGGCGGCTGGCATGGGCCGGCCAGCAAGAGGCAAACGCCCTACCCGCTAGACTATCACTCCGGCCCCAAGAAGCTTTTCTTTCCTTCCTTCCTTCCTTCCTTCCTTCCTTCTTTCCTTCCTTCCTTCCTTCCTTCCTTCCTTCCTTCCTTCCTTCCTTCCTTCCTTCCTTCCTTCCTTCCTTCCTTCCTTCCTTCCTTCCTTCCTTCCTTCCTTCCTTCCTTCCTTCCTTCCTTCCTTCCTTCCTTCCTTCCTTCCTTCCTTCCTTCCTTCCTTCCTTCCTTCCTTCCTCTCTCTTTCTTTCTTTCTCTCTCTCTCTCTCTTTCTTTCTTTCTCTCTCTCTCTCTCTCTCTCTCTCTTTCTTTCTTTCTTTCTTTCCTTTCTTTCTTTCTTTCTTTCTTTCTTTCTTTCTTTCTTTCTTTCTTTCTTTCTTTTCTTTCTTTCTTTCTTTCTCTCTTTCTTTCTTTCTTTCTTGTTTTTTTGGAAAATTGGGGGGGTGTTACATCTGGCGCTATACTCAGGGCTTACTCCTGGCTCTGTACTCAGGGACCACTCCTGGCAGGACTCAAGGGACCACATGCAGTGCCGGGACTAAACCTAGATAGGCTGCTTGCAAGGCGAGTGCCTCACTTGCTTCACCACCTCTTCAACCCTCAAAAAGCTTTTTGGAAGATGGATGAAAGGGCAACTGCTTCCCGGTTCCACCTTCTCAGGGTTTATTTCAAGTGGATAAGCTTAAAGAATTGAGATCCCTCTGGGTGTGGTTGGACCTAAAGTGACTATCAGATGCTTTGGTTAGAGATGCAGTCTTTAAAGATACCCAGCTGTGGAGCCGCCAAGATTTGCCCATGACTCGGCATACGTAATAAACGTCGGCTGAGCAAATAACTTAGTAGACAAAATGCCTGGAAGCCCATCCTCTGCCTGAAAGGAAAGAGTAGAGACTATAAGAGAATGACAGGTCATGGGTTTTTCTTAAATTTCAGTAAAAGTAAGAGTTTCTTTTCATATTCTTGTGTCCCAGTTGACATAGAATTTTAGTAGAAACCATCATGATGTGATGTTGAGTGGGAAGTGACGGGGCACATCTGTTCTTTCCTTGTTGGCCCTACTCAGTCACCAGAGAAAATGTTCTGAGGTATAGACAGACTCTCAGACATGGGGGCAGAGCGGTTCCTTGCTCTCCCTGTGCCCAGCCGTTCATGAGGCAGTCGGGAGGCATGGTGGGTTCCAGCCTTGGCCCACCACCCGGCAGAACCTCACAACAAAGCCAGACGACCCCCACCCACTCCATGGGCGCCGCCATTTTCCACATTGGACTTCCCTCTCATCAGAACTCCACCCAGCCGACCAGCCCATCACCAGCCCGGATCATCGACACCCACCCTGGAGCAGTTTCTTTCCTCCAATCCGGCCCAGGTATGCTGGTCCAGAGACTCTCAGACATGGGGCAGAGCGGTTCCTTGCTCTCCCCGCAGCCGTTCATGGAGGCGAGTCGGGAGGCATGGTGGGTTCCAGCCTTGGCCCACCACCCCGGCAGAACCTCACAACAAGCCAGACGACCCCCACCCACTCCATGGGCGCCGCCATTTTCCACATTGAGAAACTTCCTTCATGAGACTTCCCTCATAAGACTTCCCTCATGAGACTTCCCACATGAGACTTCCCTCTCATCAGAACTCCCCCCCCGCTGACCAGCCCATCACAGCCTGGGCTTGGCGGCCGCTCAGTTCATCAATAAAGGCTTTATTTGGAGGTGTTTATAGAGTATGCCTCCCATACGGCAAGCCTAAGCAAGCTGCTCGTGTTGTATTTGATATGCCAAATGCCAGTAACAATTATATTAGATCATTCTCATGACCTAATATAATGGTTTGAGGCTCTTTATGTTCCTGTACCAAGCCGATGCCCTTGGCTCTACAGCATGTGACAGGACATATTGAGATATTACTGGTGCCCGCTCTAGCAAATAGATGATTAACGGGAAGATCGTGATCGTGATCGTGATAGACAGACATCCTTGTCCCATTGACACCAGCCAGGAGTAGGTCGCCCACCTATCTTTTTTTTTTTTTTTGGCTCACACCCGGCAATGCTCAGGGGTTACTCCTGGCTCTGCACTCAGGAATCACGCCTGACAGTGCTCAGGGGACCATATGGGATGTCGGAGATTGAACCCGGGTCAACCACATTCAAGGCAAACGCCCCACCCGTTGTGCTGTCGCTCCAGCCCAAGGCCCACCTGTCTTAATGTGGAGTTCAGTCTCCCTGCCTGCTCATCTTCCTCTCTTGATCCTCAACTTTGTCACTAAATAGTGCAAGAGAGCACAGGAGTTTGTTCTTCCATTTTCTGTCTCTCGAAATGGAAGGGCTAATTCCTGTCTGGCAGACAGTTGGACCTGGAGAGAGGTCTAGTAAAGAGCAAAGAAAACCCTCCTTGAGTGAGAGGCCCTCAAGGGTTCATTCATGACCCTCGGTTTGCTTAAAAAATGCAGTAAGACTCCTTTATCTTCTTAGAACAGAATAATAAACATGTTACTGTAGCTTATCATATCAGGCTCCTGACACAGCAAATACAGCTATTTACGGAAAGAATCTTAAATGCCAAGTCCTTCCGTTGCAATCATTGTGCCCTTTGGATGCATCTGTTGAGCAGATTCATAGTCACAGCCACCCGGGAGGTTCCTCGCTGATCTCTTGGCACACCTGAGGAAGACGATGCAAGAAAGACTGGGAAGCTGCCAGCGGCACAGGTGTTAAGTGTCCTGACAGGACGCAGACCTACTTCTGGGAGCGTTTAGAACCTATGAACTATGACTGGAAATGGGACCAAGAACTTTTCAAGGGGAGGAAGCCAGAATAATCATAGGCCTCCATTAACTGTGGAGTGGATGCCAGCTCATTGGATGGCATTAATAGGTTTTTACTCCAGTTTTTCCCACTTGAAGCAGGCGTACTAGTAGTGTGCTAACAGTTCAGAGGGAACATACATACACAAGTAAGGTTCAGCCCCTTGGCATCAACAGTCTTCCCAGGGTGAATGGTTTGTGCTAGTTTCCATACACTTCCTTAAATGCATTTTAGGTGAGAACTTTGAAATACACTGCAAAAAAAATCTAGAAAAGTGGTTTTACTTTATAGCATTCAAATGTCGCCAGTCAATATATTTAGAATCACATAGAGGTAAAGAAATTAGAGAATTTTGTCATTTGAAAGCATTTTTTTCCTCATTCTTCTGAACTTTTTCAGATACCAATTTAGCAACTTTTTTCTATCCTGATCTTATCTTCCTAGTTATTTTTGTGGGTTTTTTTTTTTATTATACCACCGTGAGATATACAGTTACAAAGATGTTCATAATTGGGTTTCAGTCATACAGTGTTCCAGCACCCACTCCACCAGTGCACATTTCTTATGTCCCCAAATTCCCTTCCACCTCCCCCAGCCTGCCTCTATAGCAGGCACTTTCCTTTCCTCTCTCTCCCTCTCCCTCTCTCTCTCATCTCTCTCTCTTTCTCTCTCTCTCTCCCTCTTCCTCTTCTCTTACACATTGTGACTTGCCCTATAGACATTTAGGGTTTATCATGTAAATCTCTTTGTGTCAATTTAGCAATTTTTATACACATAGATTTTGGGGCACAAAGTTTGTCGCTTTGGTCACTTGTATCCCTCTGTGTGAAGCTGTTTGTAGAGCAGCGCACTCTGCCCACAGTGTTTGCACCTGTGACTTGGAGCTGTCCGTGGACTCTGATATGGAAGATGCAGATAAAGTTGAAGAAATTGTAACTTGTTTAGCTCCAGAATATAATTGTCTAAAAATATGTATTTTGTTTTTGTTTTTTTTTTTTTTTTTATTCTTTTTTCCATACAAGTCCACAGTTTGGAAAGAGTTGTTATTAGCGACTATCGGGGAACAGTTCACAGACTGTGCTGCTGCAGGTAAAGAAGTTCACGGCTCATCCCTGGCGTGTGTGCTTGGCTTGTCTTATTTCTTGCAGAAGTTTGTGTGTGTGTTTGAGTTTTTACAGATTTTGACATTTGTTTCATGACTATGGAGTGATTTGTATTTCTGTCATGTGATTATGGCATTTAATGTTATATGTATGTGCACATATTTATTTGCATATGTGTGTATTAGATGTGTAGACGTGTGTATGCATATATTTTTCTCTCATAGCTCGTCTTAATATACCCATGACTGTCTGTCCAGAATTAGTCAGACTAATCAAACAGGAAAAGTTCTAGATCATTGATATCCTAAAAATATTTTTAGTAGCATTCCTTAATCTCTCTCATTGCGTCCGGAAGGGAAAAGTAACCTGAAGTCTAATAAAGTTTGTCCCTGATTAGATGCTATCCTTTCTGTCCCTTGGTCCCTTCTCCTCTCCTTCCTGTTCATCTTTTGGTCCCCTTGCCTTAAGAGAGCCTTAAAGGTTAGGCAGATGAGCTCACAATTAGCTCCTACAACCCCCACAATTAAAGTTAAAGTAAAATGTCTTAAGGACTTTGCTTTGGAGACCACTTTCAAATACTGAGTGAATTTTAGAGAGTCCCTTGAGTTCATTTTTATTTGCATTGTTATCAGGAAACCAGAGCAAGTGAAGACTTTAATTGTTTTCTTCAAGTTTTGTTTTCTTCTTGGGTCACTTCTTCTGAATGCCTCTGAAATAGCATTTAGAATACTACTAACTCTTGTTCATCTTTCAGGGTTTTTTTTTTTTGTGCCCCCTTTCCCCAATTAGTTGGTAGAGACTAATTTGCTTCAGAATTCTCATATGGCACTATTTTGGGGATAGGCCCATCCAGTGCTACAAAAAATATTTCAAATTAATCTCCCTAGCAGCTTTGGTGACTTTTATTTCTTTCTTTCATTTAGTCTGAAAATATTTATATTAAAGGGAGGTTAGCAACAAACACATAAAATTGAATAATATAAATAAGTTTTGGAGTATTACAGTGAGCTTGAAGAGTTATATGGGACGAAATACAACTCTTCATTAATACTAAAATAGATCTTCATACCACTACTGCACTGTGTAAATATGGGTAAATATAATCAGGTCAGAATATTAACTGCACAAATGCATTTTAAATGTTATTTTATGAACTGACTAGCGATTAAAGTGGTTCAGTCATAGTTCTAGGAATACATTATCTTTACTTGGTATCTCATTATTTCATGATTTTTAAAATTCCTTATAGCACTCACTTATAGCCTGGATTAAAACAAAAATGTTTTCAAAATGAAAATTTCTTTTTTTTTCTTTAGTAGGAAGTAGTTAGCAAATTCACAATATGTGGTCCAAAACAGGTTTTACATATGTTTTCTTACATAGGTTTTACATATGTAAAACAGGTTTTACATAAACACACACATTCTTGGGAGAGGAGATTTTCTGTATGAATTACTCCAGTTTCTAGAAATAAAGAAAATCATCTAAGTAATAATAAGGAGCTTGTAAAGGTAAAGAAGACCTGTTGTTCTGAGGCTGAACTATTAACTATTAACTCTTGTTCATCTTTCAGGGTTTTTTTTGTGCCCCCTTCCCCCAATTAGTTGGTAGAGACTAATTTGCTTCAGAATTCTCATATTGCACTATTTTGGGGATAGGCCCATCCAGTGCTACAAAAAATACTTCAAATTAATTATTAACTATTAACTCTTCTAGGAACCTGGTTCCACCACTTACAGCAGCTCCATCTTCATTTCCCTCATCTTTAAAAAGCAACACCTCCTGGCTCTCATGTTCTGTGCTGCCGGTACTCTGAAGTCATCAGGGGTTGGCTGGTTGATTCTACTTATGAACTAGGCATGTTTGTGACCCATATGCAAGGGTATGGTTGATTCTACTTATGAACCAGGCATGTTTGTAGAAGGATCCCTTTTGCATATTGGTTGCAGCCTTTAGCCATGACTTATGTAAAAGTTCTGTGCTTGAAGTATACACTAAAATCTAAGCTAGAGTGAAGTAGTACCATTCAGGAAAATATAGCATCGTCAGTTCTGGGACCCTCACACCGAGAGTTAGCGTGCCAGACAATTGGGGAATGCTAGTATTTTCCAAAAAGGTTGAGCCGCTGACTTCATAGTGACTCTTTGAAAGGTGGTAAACTAGAAAACTTCCCCTCTTTATTTTATTATCACATGAAATTTAGCATTAGGCCCTAAGAAGTTTGTTTTGAAGGTGCAAGTTTAAAATAATAACCTTCATACAAACCAGTTTTTGCATGGTAGAAGTGTTTTGAGTTATGTGTGTGTGTATATATGTATATATATGTAATATATAGAGATTATCCTCACCTTGGAGCTAGAGGGAGTACAAAGGTCAAGGGTTATGGTGCTTGACTTGGGCCGGAGCTATAGTGTAGCAGATATGGCATTTGCCTTGCATGCAGCCTATTGGGTTTGATCCCCAGCATCCCTATGGTACAGCACTGCCAGGAGAAATTTCATAGTGCAGAGCCAGGAGTAACTCCTGAGCGTCGCCAGGTGCGATCCAAAACTAAATAATAAATAAAGGTGTGTATCGCGCACATGGGAAGCCCTGGTTTAATTACTAGCACCACATACGGTCCCCGAGCACAACCAGGAGTGATCTCTGAGCATAGAACCAGGAGTAAGCTCTGAGCACTGCTGGGTGTGGTCTGACTGTCACTGCCAGTGCCCACCCCTGCCCCGACCATCATTTCTGAAGAGACAGAAGAAGGGAAGAAAGGAATTATTTTGCTAAGTATTAGTTACTTTATTAAATTATATGTGTTCTTATTGTATCCAAATATCAGAATCTTTCAATGTCCAAAAACAACCATAAAGAAAACTATATCTTTAAGTATTTAAACTCAGAATTGCAATACATTTGGAAATTTAGGCAAAGGATATTAAAGCAAAAATTTCTGATTTTATAATGCTAATTATTTGCATTTTATGATTGATGCCACATGGGCAAGTACAGAGCATTGGCCCTATTTCATTAATCAGGCGTGAACATGTAAACCAGAGTCCCCAGGCTTTACCCCCGACATTGCCCTGCAAGCTAAGGCAGCAAAGGGCTTGTGAAGAAGCTTGTGACAAGGCTGTACAGCAGAACCGTGCCATCATTCTCAAATACTGACAAGATATTCCCAACTGCCGAATTTAGTTGCTTATTTTCTTCATAAAAGGGGCCTAAGTTATTCAGTGTAGATAAGTACATCAGTTCCTGTTCCCGAATATCTGTAGTTGCAGAACCACACTCAGGAGCTATTTACTCTGCCTTAAATGCAGCAGATGGTCTTTCATGTGCAAGTCCAGGGTTTCTTAAGCTTCTTCTACTTGCCACCCCTTTATCCCCAAGGGGTGCAGCATGGGTCAGGGCTGCCAGAAATGCCCCAAATTCATCCATTAGGTAGTGGAAGAAACCTTTTACCATCTTCAGATTTTTGGCAACTTCCACATTCCTTTGAGGCACATGGGGTCGTGACCTACAGTTATGAAGCTAGATTTTAGCTCACAGGTAAGCCCCAAACTAGAAGGTGTATAACTGTCACAAAGCACTAGAGAACAGAAAGAATTCATAAGAAAGGCGCAAATAAAGCACAGAACATAGCGTAAACAACAAGGGAGCCCACAACCCGGGTCCAGCTAGTATTAGGGGTCCAGCTAGCACCAAACGCCCCAAGATATTTGAGCGCTGGGCAGGAAATTGGGGGAAATATGCCACTCCTAACAAAGACAGCCAAGTGTCGAGGAAGAGTTCATTTGAGTTCACTTGGCTCTCAGAGGGCAGGGCATTATGCAACCCATTTTAGAAAATGTCTCATTGAAACAGCAAGAAATAGTCAGAACGCTTTGGTAATGTGCAAAGAAGGGTAGATTACTTATCTGGAAAGTTTGTTTGGCTGTAACGCTTTGTTTATCTAAGTGCCTGGGTAAATTTGATGTGACTACAGCAGCTCTGCCCCCTGCTGTGCGGTTCCCCCTCCCCCAGTTCCCCTAATAGTCAGTGTTTCTCTTGTGCCCCCAACCCCTGTTCCTATAACACCGTGCGCTCACTCAGGTTTGAAACTGTCCCTTGTTTGTTTTTTCCTGCCTTCCCTTCAGATGACGAAGTCATAGGAGTTAGTGTCAGCGTTCGGGACCGAGAAGATGTCATCCAAGTCTGGAATGTAAATGCCTCTTTAGTGGGCGAAGCAACCGTTTTAGAAAAGATCTATGGACTTCTGCACATATCTTTTAAAGCAGTATTTTATAAACGTAAGTGCTTCATTTCCACTTATTACCTTCTAGCTTATTCTGTAATACTTTTAAAGATAGAAACGTTTTGCAAATGAGGTGAAGGCAGAGTCACTTGAAATTCTACAAGCCAGAAAATAATTCAGTAAAATTCATTTCAGTGTTTAAAAAAAAATCCGTTTCAGAAATCAAAGTGAGATTTTATTGTTACCTAAATGCATGGCTCAGAAAAGGAGAGACATGCTGTATTTGTTATTTCAGAAGCGTAAACCAGATCTAAAGTTTGTCATTATCAGGAAAATTATGTCTATTTGAAGCAACAATAACAAAACGTTACTATATGAGCTAGTAGGTA
Source organism: Cryptotis parvus (assembly GCA_021461705.1). Taxonomy (NCBI): domain Eukaryota; kingdom Metazoa; phylum Chordata; class Mammalia; order Eulipotyphla; family Soricidae; genus Cryptotis; species Cryptotis parvus. The sequence continues at coordinate 170,269 of JAJIBD010037896.1, forward strand.
GATATTCAATCATCTCTTCATAAACGGGAATTTATAATGTATAACATCTGTATTTGTGGAGGAGCTCCTGAGTCCAGGGATGGTTAAATATTCCACCGAAATGCGAATACTTCCTCATTATGGATAACGGTGACCTAGAACCAAGAGAGAACTCCTGCCTAGGGGTGAAATGTGAGGGAATGAATAGGTGTGTGGCCCGTTGTTTCCATCATGATTCATGTCCATTGCTTTTGTGTGCTTTTTGAAATAGTCATCTTTTTCATAATGAAAGCAGTGTAGTGCTATTAAATCAGTGTTTGGTAGAACAAATCTGGGTGATACTTTTAACAGTGAATTAGAGGAAAAGATTGACAGCCCTACACATATATGATAAATTTTCTATTTGCCAGTATGTTCCAAGGGTCAATAACCCAGTTTTCAAACTACTGTATTTTATTGATTCTGAGATACCTCTAATGATAAGTATGATTTTAGTCTTACCAAGAAAGGAACACAAAAGACTCTCAATTAAGCCCTGAAACATTATTGATTCCAGAAGTCTCCAAGTGTTGTCGGGAGAGGGGAGTGCATCTTAGAGTTGCTGCAATACATTTCGTTATTGTTTCATTTTCCTCAACCACTTGGCAGAAAGAAGAAAAATTTTCTTCTATTCTCATCCTTAGTGTAATAGAGGATATTGAAACTAAGGCCTTCCTCTAAGGAATCACACAGTCCACCGCCAAATGATTCTGAGTTCAAGCAGTAAGGCTAAGCGGGTGCAGTATATAGTCAGAGGGATTTGGCTCTGAATTTTAAAAGAAAGCTTAAACAAAAGACACAGAAAGATGGTACTGCCAAAGTTATTGGCTGTACAGCGAAAACTACCCATTAGTAGATGTAGTTTTCATTCCTCAGAAAGCGTCAGCTGTGTTTTCAGTCCAGATATTAAGTGAAAGGTCACCAAGGGCCTTATCTTTTTTTCCTATACCACAAGACTAACTTCAGCAGAAACTCATCAGAAAGAAATATTTCATGGCAGCTTATGGCTGCGGCTAAAACATTCCTTCCTACCATTGGAGTCAACTCCACCTTTGCCTCAGAAGAGGCGAGCACTTGGGAGTCCTGAAGGCAGGACCTCTGGACGTGGGCGGTGCCCACAGTGTGACCTCGGACAAGTCACAGCTTCTCATCCACTCACTTGCTCATCCAAACACTGGTTGGTCTTCAATGATCTCCAAGGTCCCTTCTGCTTCCCAATTTTGTGACTAAATTTCCAGAGAACTTGTTTGTTTTGCAGCTGTGAGTTGAGTGTGTCATTAGCGCTCAGGCCACAGGGTGGCGAGGCCAGGATTTCAGGACACTGGTGCTGCCCAGGTCAGCCTGACAAAGGACAGGTTCTCAGTGTAGCTGCCCTGATGGCTGAGGAGGAGCAAGGAGGGGCCTGCACACCAGCCAGGTCAGCCTCGCTGGATTGGCCGAGAAAGACATGAGCACAGGGAATGCGGGAATGCGGAGCTGGCTGCCGGGGCTTAGCCAGCTCTGGATCCTAATGGCACACACTGACATTTAGGAAACTCAGAGATTATTCAACTAGAAACCTGAATTGGAAAACACAAGCAGGCAGTCCTTTACTCCATAGGGTTATGTACCTCATGCTGCAGAACTGATTTGGAAAAATGAGGTTTGGACAGAAATCTTTGTGCGCGATGAGGCGCGCAGCCCGAGGGTGAGCTAGGTGAGAGACATAGACTCCAGTGGCACACATGCGCTCTGGCTGGCTAACGGGACCCTGTTGTGAGTACTCACCTGTGTCCAGATCCTGGCGACCATGCAGCTATTCCATGTGGGGCAGCAGGATGGACTTCCCGGACGGGCTGCTGATAAGGTTTCCATGATTTGGGTACAGAGCAGCTATGGACTGAGAAATTCACATGGCGGAAACACCCCTGCTCCTTGTCCGATTCCCTTAAGGTCTTCAGAACACCTGAATGACAGAAGTCTGAGGTGGGAACTATTCAGCAGGGAGATTGGCAAAGTATGAACCTCTGGACCGATTAACCCCTGCCCAGCCATTTAAAAAAAAAAAATTTATGTAGGTATGGGCCACAGCCAAGAAGGGTCTTCACGTTTTCAAATGATTAGAAACATCAAAAGAAGGATGCTCTGCATCCATACGTTGTCTGAAAGCCCGGTGACAGTTTGTCTGTGCAGTGCACTCACACCTGCAGTGTTCATGTGTGCCATGTCCTGGGGCTGCTGAGTGTCACAGCGCAGAGAGACCCTCAGACGTTTATTAGCTGCTGAGATTTGTTCTCTGCCTCTTTTCAGAAATGCTGATTCCTGGCTTGAAGCATTTCTGTATTTCTCTCTCTCTACCGAGCTGACTGAAGGCGGACCAGACTTTTTTTCTGGCCCCAGAACTCTGCCCACTGAGGCCCAATACATCAGAAGCGCAGTGTTCCACTGTTTTCTTCACCACCCATGCTGGCCCCTCACAGCCCATGCTGGCCCATCTTTGGAGGGTCTCTAGTTCCTGATTGATCTTTTGGAGCCCACTCAGAGGTCCATGGCTCCCCACTTGCCTCAGAAGCTCTGAATTTTATTGCTGTGCAGTGCCAGTCTGAGGCAACACAACAAAATCCTTACTCAAAACGGCAACAAAGCACCAGCCTAAAAAATGAAATACTTGTAAGCTCATCCTTGGGAGAAGTGTTCAGTTTGGGTTCCAGGTCAGAGGTCGAAATCTGGCCAGCCCTCTGGAACCTTGGGAGCTGTCTGGTGGGCTTCCGTTGCTGTTTGATTTCGGTGATGAGGGCTGAGTTGCTAGGGAGGAAGTGGTCCTGTTTCCCACCCTATGCCAGTGAGAAAAGTCCAGTCCATTTGGAAATCAGGGACTTGGCAGGGACTTAGTATGTGACACAACCAGCCCCTCTGTACCCGTGTTGGACCTCATTTACCAGCAGAGGGGAGGTGAGGGAGAGGGCTCAGGGAGGTGCGGGAGAGGCGCAGGGAGCAGAGTCACCCTGGGTTTATTCAGACCAGGGCATGGGGCTCGTCCCCTGAGAGGTGAGGGCCTGCCCCAGCTGCACAGAGATGCTGTGCCATGTCCAGAAAGCCCATTTTCAGGTGTTTGCCTCGGAGGAAATGCCAAGAGCATCCTGCGTCTCCCATTTCCCAACTTCTACTTTATGAAGTTATGAGTCTTTGAAAGTATTTTTTTGAGAGCAGAATATTTTGTTTTTATTCTGGTGTTTTATATTGTCGTCAGTACTGTTGCAAGACAGACACAGAATTGGGGAGGGTGGGGAGACATGATCAGAAGAAAATCATCAGTTTTATGAAACTTCATTCGCCACAGAGGGTGTTTAGAGGTGGGGGAGGAAATACATAATTGCTACCAGCTTTGTGTCGTCCTTTGTTTTATTTTGGTTTTACTTTATTTTTCAAGTTAGTTTATTTAAAATAAAAGTTATTTTATTTTTCAAGTGAATGGTCCTGCCTTGGGTAATGTCAGCCCCCTCCCGCCACCCCATGCATTCTTTGGGGTGCCTTTTCCCTGAAGCCTTTGCTCACAGCCCAACATATTCTCTTAATCAGCGTGCCCGGATTACTCATCCCCTCCGGCACAGCCCAGAGAAGCAGGCAGCATGCCATTGCTTGTTTATTCCTTGTTTTAATTTTCATTATTACGTTTCTCAGGAAATGCACGCCTTAGCTAACAGTTACTGGCACAAAAAGGTATTTGCGTTCTTGCCAACATTTGGGGAAACTGAATGAGATGCATAGAGGAGGGTTGCCCCATCCTTTGCTTAAAGTTTTCTTTCCTTTTTTTTCTTTTTTTTTTCTGTCCTTTAGCCCATGAAGAGCATCATGCTTTTTGAAGGTGGACGTGGAAAACACTAATTGCACTCTGTAAAGAATTCTTTGTCCTTTGCTGATTGGTTTTGGAAACGGTCTTAACAGGAGGGAGAGTGAAGAGAAGACTTGCCGAAGCCCGATGCTGGTCACTTTAGAGTGGGTTTCTGTCCGTGCAGACTGGGTGCTTAGGACTCCAAGTGGCAGGTGGGGCGGGGAGGCTGTGTGGGTCTCCCACCGTCACACTGCTTGCTTTTGGCCTTGCTTTTGGATTTTTACTTTTTGGCTTTTCTCAATTCTCTGTTCATTTCACTTCTTTTTTTTTTTTTTTTGCCCTTTTTAAATTCCTTATTCAGTCTAATTATTGTTTTCTACACTCCCTTTTCATTGAGGCAGAAGATCTTGGTTTCCCTTTAAGCAGCTCTGCTGTACCCTAGTTAATGAGACTATGCATAATCGTGACAATCCTGCTTTTGAAAACCACACTGTACTCTAGGAACTTGAGCTTGGTGAAACCTGTCTTCCGATTAGTTATTGCTCACATGGCTATATGCTATGCACCAGGCATTGCTTTTTCTGCCCCCTGGAAAAGACAAACCATACTTAATCTGATTTTGCACTGAAAGCCACACATCTTTTATTTTTCCTTTTTGGAAACATCTTATTACTTTTATTATTATTTCTTAATGATCAATAGAAAATACAAGATGGGCAGCCTAATATTGAACCTACAATCACTGTTGACTATTAGGATAGAAATCAACTCTAGGTCTCCCTGAGAAACTTTCTCACTAGGATTTCAATTTGGCCTTCTCAGAGGAAGGCATAAGGTAGCACTGAGAATTTTTCCCAGTAGGAAGCTTTACTGCTTTGAAGAAGAGGTGACAGATTCGTTGTGTTAATCAAGCTTTTTCCAAGTTTGGGGAATGCATCCCCACTTCAGTCATCCAAATTAATTCCGACACGTTGTTGAACGGTGTCCTTGTGCTCCTCAGTCTGACTCCACCGCTGTCCCAACTGACAGCTGTCCCTTTGCCTTTGCATTGAGGAGCAGGAAGTTAAATACCATTTCAAGGGAATGTGAGCTAATTTGGGGGCTCACTGTTCATGTGACTCAATAAAGCTAAGTGATAATAATGTCTTTATGTAGTAACACGTTACCAAAGAAATGCCAGGCTTGGTAGAAGGAAGTAACTGCCCTCTGCGCCACTGAGACTTGCCCGAAATGTGCCATATCCTTCCCTGGCTCTGCGCAGCCCCCTGTGGCTTCTGCCTGACCAAGAGCAGGGCTGGCTGCAGGCTCCCCCTCCCTGCTGACGGGTTTATGGGGGGTCAGGGATGCTAAGGCACACTTACCCATTTTTACACAAGACTCGGACATTCAGAACATTTTGTAACCGGGGTCTTTCCTGCCCCTTGCCCTGTTGACCCACCCAGAAAGGGTGACAACAACTGTAAGCGCTCAATGTGCAAATAAAACTTTATGTTCAGACCTTTGGGAGCAGTGGAGCAGGGGCGGGGCACTGAGTCTTTCCCTGTGGTGCTCAGGGGCTCTTCATTCAGGAGTGGCCCCTGGTGACACTTGAGGGACCCTATTGCAGTGCCAGAGATTGGAGCCTGGGTCAGTTTGTCCACAGTGCTAGCACTCTACCCCCTTGAGGTCTCTCCATTCCCCATTCAAACATTTTTTAAAAAGACTCTCAACATCCATTTGTGAAATGACAAATGAGAAGTAACCACATCAACCATAACAGCAATACTAGTTTTGCTTTTAAAGGCATCACTCTAAATCGGGCTTTTTCTAGTGGTCTCTCAAATGAGGTATAAAGGTATCAGACCCATTTTTCAAAAAGTCTGGGCCTTGTTTTTCTAAATATGTACTAATACCTAATCTGTTTTTAAATCATCACGATCTTAAGTTATTCTGAGCATAAGTTAATTCTTTTTTATAATATATTTTTCTACTAGATTAGAAAAAATGATACTGTTGACTTCATTATACTGTCATATATTTTCCATAAGTAAGTGGATCTTGAAATATTTTTAGTTTTGAACTTAAACACAATGTGATAATGTTTGACTTCTGCATGTACATAGCCTTTGAAGTAAAAAAGAAAACTAAAACAGGAATCTTAGGCTGACATGAATGTTTTCTAGTTTCTTTTGTTTATGATCATGGAACATATCACAGATCTCCCTAGCACACAAAGCAGAGTTTCGTCCCATAGAACTTCCGCGGTTGCTTCTAACCCGGTTGTACATGCCAACTGTGTGAAGGATTTGATTTGTCGGCTGTTACGCACCTATGATTTAAGTGACTTTAAGAGAGGACTCTGCCAGAGTTTGCTTCAGAAATTGTTTGAATTGATTACTTAGTTCATAGTAGACGTTGAATAAGTTAAGCCAGTTTAATCAGTTTGAAACCCCCTCCTTACCTCCTTGTGTTAAAAATGTGCCTGCACTCTTGAGATACAAGGAGATGCTTTGTGGGGCAGGGACTGCGTAAGCACAGTGACGGTGGTCCTGCTGAGCTTCGGGAGGGCAGGCGGCAAGCCTGAAGTGGAAACAGGCTTCTTCCTTCTCTTCTTGGCTGCTGCCACCTGATGCTACAAAAAAAAAAAGCCACCCAGAAGCCCAAGCGGTCACTTTCTTGCTCTTGACGTTTCTCAGGGTCTGTGACTGATGGAAATCAATATGCTTTTTCCTTCACCTGTTATTACCTGACTTCCCTACGAGACAGTTCTATCTCAGGCTCTCTATTTAAATCAGGACTGTTGCAGTTGTTAAATAAAGACAAATAATGTTTATTTCAAGTCACTTGCTTTATTGTAGTTGTCTTTTGCATGCACTTTCTGCAATGCTTACTCAATCTGAAGGTTTTCTTTCCTTCCCCACAAGATTTTCACTTTCCAAAATGAGGTGTGTTTCGTAACAAACATGTACATTTAATATACTGTGACTGTTAAAATTTGTACAAATGACAAATCATAGAGATAAAAAACATGGAAACACAACTCTGTTGTGTTAATTTAATGAATCTATCGTAACTGCAGCCTGCCCTGCTCTTCTTGAATTTAATTCATGAATCACACAGGACTATAATGCAAAGAAATTTTGGTATCATTAGGTCACCTGGGCCTGATGTATAAGCTACCAAGTGGGCTTTGAGCTCAACTGCTCTTGTGAAGGGGCAGAGCCCTAGCAAGTAGCAGAACAGGTTGATAACGTTTACAGGATCCCAGTACTGGCTTCCTTGGGATCGCTCAGTCTTTCAGCCTCTCTTCCAGCAAGGTACCCCACTGACGTCAGCCTTCCTACTGATCTGTGTAATTGCATAACCTTATAAACACCTGAAAATCAGTTTATTTTGAGAAGCCTGCCTTTGCCTAAGACTTTATTTCCACCCATCTGTCAGCACTCAGAGCCGCCACCTGGTGGCGCTGCCCTCCAGCTGATTGTCCTGCAGCCGCAGTACCTCTGTGTGTCCTTATTTTAAGATTGGACAGCATTTTGCTCTTATGTTTTTATAAAAACTTGACTGAGGTGTAGCTCTCCTTCTCTTAATAAAAATGTACCAAAAGATAGAACTCTGGATGTGTTTTTAAAATCTTAAGTCTTTGACTCTCATTGAACCTAGAAGGTATGACAATGAGAAAGAATTGAACATATAGAAAGTACCAAAAAGATTTGATCAGATGTGTTTAAAGGGAAAACTAAAATTAGGGATAGTGGTGGTGGCGGTGGAACTTTTCTGAATATGGAACTCCCTTTTCAAAATATGAGTATGAATATGTTCACTTTTCCTACATTGGATGTCTCGCTAGTATTTTGCTAATTATGAAGGAAAGTAGAGGACTGCCTGTAGGTAGTTTACTTCTCTAAAGAACATCTTCAAGCCAATTAAAATTGACTTAGGAATTGGTGACTCAGAGTTGCAAAAAAAGCCTGGGCAATCTTCCCAATACCTGAGCAGAGTCAGGAGGTAAAGGGGACAACAAGAGAAGAGGAGTAGTAGGCGCTCCTGAACAGCGTTTAGAGTGGGTTCTTCTTCCACAAGGACAAAAGCCCACGCAGCTTCCTTACAGATTCGATTATGCCACTTTTGTTTTCACTTTCACATGTGCGCCACCCTCTTAGATACTTCTTATTTAGGCAAACTCGTTCCAGCTTGAAGCCACCATGTAATGTGAAGCCTTTGATCTCGCTGACACATCTCCATTTTTTAAAGAGAACTCACAGACTCTTGGCGCTTTAGAGCGGAAGGGACCTTCGAGACCATGGACCAGTGCTTCTCACGCTGCCCTGAGGATGCAGGGAAACTCACCGCCAAGCTTAAGAAACACGAAGCACTCTTGGCCCTCCTGTCAGAGATCCGAGTCCTCAGTTTGGGGAGTAGGTTCTGCTTTTAGAGCAAGCAACCCAGAGGTTCCGTGTGATTGGTCCCCAGATCCCACAGAGGATCCCCTGAATATAGCTCACCCCACTGTGATAGATAAGGAGAGTTTCCCCTTCCACCCTCTAGGTGACCTGATTCAGTGTATACAATTGGATGAGGCTGGAGAAAGATAACGGTTGCTAAGACTCTGGGACAGTGATGCTCATAGATGAGGAGTTTATGGTGAGGGCCACAGCAGGACAAGGAGCCCATCTCTGGAAGTCCATAATATAATGCCTTGAATATAGAAGGGGGCTTTTCTCTTTTCTAAATTCCGTTTCAGTCTGTTAAGAGAAAAGAAATTAATGTTCAGAAAAGTAGTTACTCCATATGTGCAGTAACTACTTTTCTATAATGTCTTACGGCATCTGGGGTTCAGCATCATTGAACAAGATTAAATGAACATTATAGAGCTATAAAATTGCATGTAAAATAACGCAAAATGGTTCAAATGACTATCAAAGTAGCCTAGGAATGAATTTCCACTAAAATTAATTGCCACTCCTAGACGCAGCTTTGCAAAGCATTACTAAACTGGAGGGATTCTTTCAATGCATAGAACTGTCAAAACAATCAAATACGTGTTCGCTCCCCCATAAGAATGATCAGCAGAAGTCATTGTGAAGTCTGTATTTTTTGGTTCTTCATTAAGACTAAATTTTAGGATCCCATTGTATATCTCTGTGTTGAATGTACTTTATTAGAATATCCAATAAAACAGTCTTTTGGATATTCTAAACTCTTGTGTCCTTCAGAAATCATAGGCTTGAAGAAATCTGTGTTAAATTTTTTTTTTAGTTGTCTAGAGCTAGTTTTGTTTATAGTTTGCAGTCTGAAAATTGATTGTCAAATAATTTTGACATGTAATCAAGTGAAAGTTTTCATTACTTCTAATGTTGAAGTCAAAGAATTTATCTTAAACTTTTATTTTGAAATAAGCATTTATTTGGAATTGGCAACTTTCTATTAAAGAAAGAATGAGGTAAATACGACCATTTCTGAGTTTTCTATGTGATAACTCTTAACTTTTCACTTTCCAAGAAGCAGCATTTCAATGACAGTTTAAGAAGGTGTACATTTTAATTGTAGTACTCTGCGTTCTATGATAAATGAGGAATAATGAAGGACTTTGAGCATTTTAATAAACCTGGAGAGTTTCCATTTTCCAACAGAACCATTAATTTGGGGAACGTGCTTTAAAGTCCCCTCAACTCCTCAGACCTTGGGTTATTTGGCTTATAACTGTGGTATGTTTTGGTTTGTTTATTTTTTAAATGTTCACTGTCTTCTCAGTAAATATTCAATAACAAATCACTCAACCTTTTGCCAATACCCTCCTAAGATTTTTATTTCTGTTGAATTATTTCATGAAAATATTCCAGAGTTTAGGCTAGTAAGTAAGTACACTTTACCTTGAGACATCTAGCCTCATTTGTCCCAAACTTAAAATCTCTGTGCATTCAAAGCTCTTCATTGTGTCTTACCTGTGTAAGTCAAACCAGGTTTATTTGCCTTATGTTTTGAGTCTGCTTGTACCCCTTCCTCCCTGTTGTATACCATCTGTGCCCTATGTGCTTGAGGCCCTTCCACATATGGCTACAAGCTGGAGTAATGCCCTTCCTTTTTGATCTGGCTTCATCTAGTGATTTGCTCAGTATTTCTAAGGTCACACTGCAAACTTTTCTGTTCCAGTTATTTTTGATTTTATATTATGTGTTGTGTTTGATGTTCAGATACATGTGAAAGTTGCTTCTATGAGTCAGTAATTTTTATTCGAGTCCTTTGCAGCAATAAGGTAAGGCTAGACTGTACTTTTCTTATTTACAAATGTAATGATTTGTGTTTCCAATGTAAACGTCTGAACAACTTATAAAAAGGTCTTTGCGGTTTTGGAATTTGAGATTATATTACAGAATTTTGTTCTCCTTGAAAATTAGAATTTTCAAGCTCTAATTTCATAGGGTTTGTAGGAGTTTTTATTGTTTTGTAGAACTTTATGTGAGATCTTTTCTAATTGATGCCATTAATTCTTACTCTGTTTGGGGTCTTTCAATAATGTTTTTCTCCTCTCTCATTTAAAATTTCATGCAATTTTTATTAATTGCATTGCTTCCATTAAGTTTCAAATGTATGTCTGGTGACTGCCTTAACCTTATTTATTCTAGCACATTTCCAACGTCAGAGCTTTGTACTCAGCTGCTGTAATGTGTGTGAGGTTTCTAGCACAGGGCATGATGCTTCGTAGGTTGTCTGCGCCACTCCGACGGGAAGCAGCTGTTTCTGCTTCTTTCCCTCCCCTGCTGAACACATGTGGTGATGAGGCTCGTCTTGGCCTCACGAAGGCACATTTTCATTTATTTTAAAATTTTTTTTCTAAAAGTAATTTTTATTCTGCAAAAAGGCAATTACGCTTTCTCTTGTTCTCCATTTTGCCCATAAGGTGCAAGTAGCCAAGTAAAATGAATTTATTCTTCTCTTTTGGTGACCTGATGCACTGATTTAAAAACAAATGAAAATACCAGCAAATTCTTATTTCTTCCCCTTCATCTGGAGACTTTCCTGTCTGACATCATAGAAGCAAGTGGTTGAAGATTATGTTTGTGATGCCCAATTAATTTTAACACAGTGAATTTAATGAAATCGTTGAGAGACCAGACATACTACTTTGAAGGCTTTAGAATTTCCTTCTACCTCACTCACATTTGAACCTGATCATTCGTGCCGTGTTTTCAGTGTTTGCTTATTCTCTCATGGTTATCACATACTTAAGGGGGACACTTGATCTTGGTGGTTGTAATAGAATAGATTCTGCTTTCCCACATAAGATAGTTTGATTTTAAGACATCAACACCACTGGTTCTTTTTGTGTAGTAACTACACTAAAAATCTTTCAACTGTTTGTCGCTAATGAAGGTTTTTTTTTGAATCTCTGAAATCCAATGGGAAGATTTTTTTTTTGTTATAGGAAGAAAAGAAAAACAGTAGCATTTACAAGGCTCAGCAAGTTAAAATGTATATCATTGAAATATGTATTTATTTCCCATCATCTGGCTGGCTGTGGGGCTGACTAGCTTATTTCTTGCCAGAGAAAATAAGTTTAAATCATAAGCATATTTAACTAGCAAGCATAAATCATAAGTCCTCATAATCACAAGCATGTTGAACTTTGGTACCATTTGTACAGATGGTATGACTAAATGTGTGTGCTCCTCCCAGGCTCAGAGATGCGGACAAGCTCTTACTCCTCAATTTCCTCTTTCACTTCAGGACCTTAAATCATTTTTTTTTTTTTGGCACATAGAGAATTCTAGAAAAATTAACCTAGGGTAAGGTCTCAGTTCTTAGGAAAGTTTTGGGTCCTGTGGCTCCCTTTTACTAGAGAATGATAGAAATAAAAGTTACACATAAACACAAAGTTCTCTTTCAGGCCATAAGTAATTGGGACTCCATGAAGATAGTCAATCTATAAAGGACATGATTGTAGTTTTCAGGATGTATCTCTTCCCCCTTTTCTGTCCCCTTCCTCCCCAAACCTCATGAAATAAAATTCTCTGGCTTTCAAAGAATGTTCTCCAAATGGCTGGTTCTCCAGAAGTACTTTTGATGCAGAAAATGAGGTTCCTATTGTAAAATATGTTTCTAAAAGTATTTTTAAAAGTGTAGCAAAAACAATAACACATCCATACTGACTTACATTGCATAGCAAAATGTTAACATTTTGGAAGCCAATAAGCATAATTTGTATACTCATTGGTTTTGTTTTTATGAAACATTACTTTTTAAAAAAACTTTTTATTATAAAACAAAGCAAAGACACAGAAAACAACGGACCCAAGCAAATGTCTAAGCTGTGAATTTTTCCAAAAATAATTTCCATTTAACAGTACACAGGTAGAGAAATCAGCTGCTAGCTAACCCAACTCCCCTGGGTGAGCCCCTTACCCATTAAAGCTCTTCACTGCTCTCAGATGGCCGTTGTCTTCTAGTACGGTAAGCTTGTCCTTGCATTCTCTTACAACTTCATCACAACAGCCTCACTCCTTTCATCTAAAGTATAGCCCCTCTATCACCGAGGAAAGTGGGATTCAGAAGCGTTATTTATGTGTCAGTTAAACAGTGCAGAACGACACTGGACACAGCATTTGGGCTGCTCTTCTGTTACAGCAGCAGTTATGCTCGTGGTTGCGATATCAATATTAATATCAGTAATAAATAACTAAAAACTAATAAAAACTAATAGTAATAACTAACGCCGGAGTCCCATGTCATCAGACAGACAGTAATTAATTTCCTCTCCTCTCCTAAGCCCTGTGAAGCAGATACTCTCGTTTCCCTGGTTTGCTGTGCATGGAGATTCGAGTCAGATGCCTGGGGGTCACCATGGTTGGGCCAGGCTACAGCTAAGGTGGTGGCAGTAGCCTGCCCTGTGGCTTGACTAGCTCTATGGAAGTTGAAAATTCTGATGCATAAGATTTCTGAGCTGCCTTAGAGGAGCTTATTTTTAACTGATCTACAAGATTTAAGAGTAGGTTGGAAAATCACTGGCCCTATGTTCAGGGGTACCCGCAGTGCCGGAGATCAAACAGCTTGAGCTGGCTCAGGACAAGCACCATGATCCCTGTGCTGTGTCTCTCTCCCGCCCCTTGAGCACCCCCAGCTGGCCCGACCCGGCCCCAAATTAAAAGAATTGCAGGTCCCACAAACAGTGGTAGTTAAAACCAGAATCCTGAATCTCCTGACCGCTGAAATCAATGATCTTTTCTCCATTCTGCATTTTATACACACATCTTTTTTAGTTGACTTGCCCTCCACCCCACACAGACAGATTTGACCTGGAAGCAGTTTGCAACCAGGACACTCCTTCCACTGACTTATTTTCTGGAGGTTTTTAACTGGAATTTAAAAAATGTGTACATGAAGTTTGCTTCTCCGTTTCTACCGTGCTGAGAGCCCAATCTGTGTGCACGTGCCCGACACCCCTCTCCAAAGAATGTACAAGAATAACACATCCGACTGGTTGTGGATGGCAGGTGAAAAAGAACTGCTGGTGTCGTGTAGGCCCTACAGCTTATTCACGGCCAACTCTGGATTATCCCAGCACAGATGGATTGTGCAAAATCCCTCTTCTGCTTCTTACTGGTGACCTTTCACTATTTGTGTTTGCAAAGACTTAGTGTGCCAGCTACAGGAAAGGGGAACAGAAGATGGAATTTGGTTTCTTGACCAGAATGTAAGGTGTCCTGGTGAAAGGTTCGGTGGTTTTGGTTAGAGACTGATGGAGTCGTTTAAATGGGTTTGAATACTCTGGGCTGCCCGACTTGGCCTTGGATGTAAGCAGAAGGGTGGCTAACTGGCAGCATGCAAATAACTTGTTCTGGAATTGGCTGGGGTGGGTTGAAATTGCATTAGCTGGGACCTTAAACAGGTTATTCATTACTGAGTGTAAGTTGCTGCTTACAGGGGAAGGAGACAGAGCTGCTTTCACCCCCAATTCTGTTCTTCGATTATGAAGCACTAGTTAGCAGCTATTCCAGTAGGTGACTCTGTCTGTTCGTCCTGCAATAAAGAGAACAAAGTCTTTCTACTTTCCAGATCCAGTGAGACTTCCACACACTATTTGGGGTATGGGTCCAGCTTAAGTTGTTTGTAGTTCTGTGAGTTGATTATTGGTGGCAACACTAGACACAACCGGTAGTGACATTGTTGCTTGTTTATTGACTCTCTCTCTCTCTCTCTCTCTCTTTCTCTCTCTCACACACACACACACACACACACACACACACACACCACACCATGTGGAGGAAACAAGCCGCCTTCCCCACCCGAGTGCTGTTACCTGACTTCTGTGTTGACTTGTGGTGAACCAATTTAAAAGAATTGAAACCTTCCATTTATTTTCTGGGGACATTATCACCATCCTTATTCAGGACTGTAAGAAAGATGCTTAGTTAATAACTGTTTTTCAGACTGAACAAATTTCTATTGAAACATAAGTCCTGTACTATTCTTTAATGGATTAAGCACTCAAATTTGTCACTGGGAGAAAATTGTTGGGAGCTCTTTAGAGTTCCCTATATTGAAACAAATTCTTTTAATCCTGTTACACCACCAGAGAAAAGATAGAGGCGTTAATATAGCTGAGATATACATTAGATAGGATATTGGTTCATTTACTCAGTGAATATTTATTAAATAATAATGATGAACTAGGTACTGAGGATGCAGAAATAAACAAGACATTGTCCCTTTATCATGGAAATTACAATTTAGTAGTCGGTGAGGTTCATGAAAACTATAATCTGTGGGCTGAAGAAATAGTACAGAGATTAAGGCTCCTGCCTTGCCAGGTTCCAACCCTGTGTCCGTCCCCACACTGCGTATGATGACCTGAGCACTGCCAGGAGTGATCCCTGAGCACAAAGCCTGAAGTAAGCCCTGAGCACTGCCAGTTGTCACCCCCAAAATGAAAAATAAGAAAATAATCAACAACCTTTTGAGCTACGAGACAATGAGAGGCAGTAAGTATATCTTAAACATCCTTGAGTTTCATATATCCTAGAAACTCAGTGTATGTTTGAATAGAGGAATGTTTGCCTGTTGTCGTAAGCAGAGGTTTTCTTTAAGTAAAAATATCCTTACATTTCTAAAGCTGAGTGTTTTCGCTAATCTCATTATTGTTTTAAAATTCTCTAATGATAGTTTTGACACAGAATCCGGTAACCACAAAGGCTGTTTATAATTTGTTGGTGCTTTTCAAACATCTTTAAAAGCCAGGCGAGCCCTTGACTTTTGCTTAGTAATTCAGTGTCTTTATATATATGTCTATATACCTGAGGGGTAACCATCATAAAGAGGCCTGTGCACCAACATGTTAAATATAGGGATTCTTACACGATGGAATGTCTCAGGATTGCTTACTCTGTAATTTTTAAAAGCCCTGTAATTCCTTATAAAGCATATATAGCATCTGAACAAGAAATATGACACTAAGTCTAGGATTAAATAATATCTTGGGGCCACTACCTTATGCATTTTCAGCAGTTTGGGAACTCCACTAAGTGCAGGTTAACAAGACCAGAGCATCATAAATGAGCATCTGTCCCCTGACCCAGCTGGAGACCCCTCGCGATTATTCATTCCAGAAGCGCTTGCTGACGCTGAGCTCAGCCCGGAGCTCTCCCACTCACATTGGTCTTTTAAGATTGGCAGGAGGTCAAATCCTTCCACCCCCTCCAAGCTTAGTAGCCTGGCTAAATGGTTTCTGGGTCTCACTCGCTTTGTAGCCCTGATCACTCTTTTAAAAATTAAAGTAAACCGAAGGAGATCCTGACCACTCATGTGGAGAAAGGTTTTTAGGGCTGCTTTTTTTTTTTTTTTTTTTTTTTTAAGTTTTAAATGAAAACAGGCAACTGTGCAGGGAAGAACTTGCCGGATTGGGCGTCACCGCTCTTTTGCCCCCTGACCTGAGCCTTTGCCGTCCAAGTTGATCCTTCCACTTCAAAGGCCTGGCTCCGAGTGGATCACACACTTTTCCTTGATGACAAATTAATCAAACTTGATTTCTTGGATGAGATGGCTACAAAAGAACTACAACTCCCCCAGGCCCACAAGTCAATATGGCCCTTCTGGCTCTGATTAGGGTAACAAAAGAATACCTGGGAGCGCCTCCTCCCTCCAGGGCTGGGGGCTGGAGCTGAAAGGCAGCCGCCTTGTAAAGGACAAGGGCCTTATTAAAACACATTTCAGCTGCGACCCCGTGCTCAGCGAGCCCTCCTGACAGAGAAAACGACTTTCCAGCCTGAGCCCACCTTCTCTCCCAAGCAAGGTTTCCATTGCGAGGAGCCCAGCGGAAGCAGTATATTATGGATCTGAAATTTTTATAGATCTCCCCTTTTATGTTTCCACTGTGAAGATGAGGTTCAAAAACCCAGGGAAGACCTAGGCCTGGGATCTCTGGCAAACGTTAGCGAGGGCCAGGTTTGGATTAGGACATTCACATCTACCTGGTGAGAAGGGCCAAGTCAGGCCTCAGGCTTCCTCGACCTGTCCAGGCAGGCCTCGGCCAAGGTGAAGGGAGCGGCTTAGAAAATGCCACTGCTGAGGTTCTGCTCAGCAGCCCACTCGTGTGAGAGTGAAATCAGCCTTCTGCTAAATCGGGAAATGCAGGATTTCGATGCAAAACCCTCTTAGCAGCTTTGTCATTCGCCTGTTCTGTGGAGCATCCAAGGACACTGTTCGCATCCTTCTTGTGATTGCTCTGCCTTCTATATTTAGGAGAATTGCTGCTGCACAAAAATATGGTCCCCTGGCTGTCCTGGGAGTGCTCTACGCTCTGCCCAGAAAGCCTTCAAACGGACGCTTCAGGTCTTCCTCGCCATTCAGGAAAGAAGTCCTGGATGGTATTTTCCCTTTAACATGTGGGCAGAATACATAGCACCCACCCGCCTCTCCCCATCCCAGATGCC
The DNA here is from genome assembly GCA_021461705.1 of Cryptotis parvus. Lineage (NCBI taxonomy): Eukaryota > Metazoa > Chordata > Mammalia > Eulipotyphla > Soricidae > Cryptotis > Cryptotis parvus. Next base: position 187,003 of record JAJIBD010037896.1, read on the forward strand.
TCCCGCCGGTGGGGGCCTAGTTGGTAAGTTCTTGGGGGTCTGCTCCCCACCAGCCACCCAGCGCTGGGAGTTGATAAACACTCTGCGGGAGTGAAGTAGGGTCACGCCAGCACATCTCTCATTTCTGACACTTGGTTTGAAGATTCTTCCTCCCTGTGTCTTGGGGTCGTGACAGGCAGTTTGCAAAAAATATTTGTGGCATTCCAGGACCCTTCAGAACTTAAAGCTGCACTTCAGATTCAGCAAGGAGCAGGCTTTGGAGCTGTCCATCAGCTCCCTGGCATGTGTGTGCACAAGCTGTGGGCAGTCAGGACGCCTGTGCCCCCAGGACACCACCCCCACCCATGGCACCTCAGTGTCTTCTGGGGCTCTGAGCAGGTGCTGCGGCTGCCTCTCCCCGATGTGCTGAGCTGTAAGCCTAAGCTCATCTAGGTCCTTCCTCCTCATCTAGGTCCCCTATGAACGTTGCTATGGACTTGGCACCTTCTAGCATGTAATGAGGGAAACATTCTCAGGATGCTGGAGCATACCCAGGCCTTTGAGCCCTGCCATCTCTCCTTCCCCAGAGGCTCTGCAGGGCTGTGGCAGGTGTGACCCCAACTATCAGAGCTGGCATCTTCAGGACCCCCATCCTGCATGCTCAGGGCTTTGGAAAGAACCCCAAGCTCCACGTGAGAAGAGTCAGCTGCGCCCCATAACCCTGTTGGTGTTGTGACCTGGGGTGACCTCTGACCCCTGAGCCTTGCTTTTCTCACAGGAAGAAGGAAGCCCCCCAGGACTGAGTGAAATGATGAAAATTAGTTGTGAAGGCACTTTCCAGACTGTCAGGTATGGCTCCTATGTAGGTCTCCAAGGATTCATGTTACCACCTTGCTAAGACTGGACTTGGGTAGGAAGGGCTCTCAAGTGATATTCAGGGGGCCAGGGGTGGGGACGGAGTTTGGAGGTGGTGGTGCTGCTTGGACTCCGACATTGCTGAGGCAGCGGGGGCGGGGGGTGGGCAGAGTCCCCTGAGCAACCATAGCAGTGTTTGGGGCGTCCAAGATGCTCAGGAGTCCATGTGATGCCAGGGATCAACAGTCTCTTGGCTCCTTTAGAAGTAGTGGGTGGATCGGGGAACTAGAGAGCGTGTCTTGTGTGTCCATCCCTCATGTTAGATCCCTGCCGTCCACGTGCCCCTGCCCCCAACACCAGAGGGACCCTGAGAACCAGCACTGAACCGTCAGGCTCTTACAACCAAGCAAAATGATGGGGGTGAAGAGTCCCAGGTTCCATGCCAGCTGCCAAGTAATGACCTTCTTAAGCTCATGTATCATCTGTCTAAAGCTCCTAGGCTAAAGACAAGCCCAGAAGCCTTCTACTTTTATGAAGATAGTTGCTCCCTACAAATGATACTTGTTTGTTTTGGTTTTGGAGCCATATCTGTTGGTTCTCAGGGCTTATTTCTGACTGTACTCAGAGCTCCCTCGGCATAATGCTCAGGGACCATATGGAATGTTGAGGAGCAAACCAAAGTAGCTATGTACAAGGCAAGTGCTCTCCTCCTTCTGGCTCTGAAAAACACTTTTAAAATCGATATTTTTTAGGAATTATCTTCTAATTGGTAGCGCTAGAACAGTGTGCCTCAACACTCAAATGACCCTTTAGTCACAAGGCACGGTCTCCTTGGAATATCCCTGGGGACCATAGAGGACTCCTGGCCCCACATCAGAGAGAAATATGCTCTAGACTTGTAGAGATTGTTGAGCTGCTCAGTTCCAGTAAGGGAGAGCAGCAAAAGGAAGATTTATGGTAGATACCAAAGAACTCCAGGGAACCCTGGAGAGGCACCCACCATAGTCGGGGTACCAAAGAAAGAGCTTATTAGCATCATCTCTTTCTCTCTCCTCTGGGAAAGTCTTTCAAGGCACCAGCCATGATGCTTCGTATCTGTGACGAAAAACCTGTCAGAGGCCCTAATGCCACACTTGGGAAGGAGAACTGAAGATAGGTACAGGAGCTCCCGACTTTCTCAACCTGGGAAACCTTCCTATAGGTGTTAGAGCCCCTTGCTTCACCCCCACAGATGCCTTTTCTTCTCACCAGGAAGCAGAAACAGTTGACCTGAGGACACTTCCGTGTGGACCGAGTTATAAATCTAATCACTTATTGGTGTCTTCAGTATCCTCAGGACCACTTCAAGCCTCGCGTTTTGTCACAGAACTACAGGTTCCAGGACAAGCAGCTGCCACTGGGCTTTTGCCGGGCTTTTGAGCATATGTCAAATCTCAAGAGCATGAAGATGGCATTCCTATGGTTTCCTTCTGGTTGGCACTGTGTGACAGTCTGTTACAGTTCTTTGCCCTCCCGGAGCCCCCAGTAGTAGCCCTGAGGAGGGACGTGAGCCAGTTTAGCTTGTTCCCTGGCAGTGTGGGGTCTGAGGACACAGGCTGCGCTGTGACAAGGGCTCAGTGATGCCGGCGCCGCACCCTTTCTAAACCATCTCAGTAGCCACTTTATGGACCTTCTTGAATGTTTTTTTTTTTAATGAAAAGTAATTTAGATGCATGTTGCAGACCAAACCACCTAATTAATTCCTCAAGTCAGCTGTTGGAGAACAAAATGTCTTTATCTATGACAGTACAGGTCTGCGGCACAGATGTGGAAAGAGGGATGGTGGGAAAGCTCCTATCACCAGTTCTTAGGCTTTCTTCATGGAGTGAGAAGCAAAAATCATTGAGCAGAGTGTTCGTGGAAGTTGTCGGGTAAATTGTGGGGAACTGTTTTTTAAGAAGGAAAGAAAAGTAGCAGGGAAGCAAAAAGCACAACAGCCCATCAGATTCTTTCTGCCACTAGCCCTATACCAGTGTCCAGTGCCCTACACCAGTATCCAGTGTCCTGTAATGGTGTGCAGTGCCCTATACTCGTGTCCAGTGTCTATGTGAGCAGACCACAGCTTTACAGGGGTCCTGGATGTCTTCCAGACCAACTGCACCCTGCAAGTTGAAGGCAGGACTTGCTAGTGCCAAGCAGGAGCCACGAGCGCTCAGCACAGAGCAGAGCACTGTCTCTTGAGTACTGTTCGATTCTAGCCAGGCTGGATCCCTTCCCAGCTCTGTCACTGGAAGGTCCCAGATCTGGTGTGAGTTAAGCTGCTCCGCCTCAGTTGGTTGCGTCATTTCTAGTCTTTGGCTGCAAACACAGTGAGGATCCCTTCTTCGCAGCAGTTACAGGTGACTTACAGGTGACAGCTTTCTAGGAAGGTCAATGTCTCTCCTCTGACCTTTGGGCTCCCTGGATCTATAGTCACTAATGTTTGATTAGTCAAAAGCAACCTGGGAAGCTGTCACTGGGGCTAAACCATGGTCCCAGCTAGTGGCACACCCTTTCTTTGTAGCCTGGGGTCCTGAAGCTTAGAGGGGGAAATGTCTGTTGCCCTAAACCCCAGAGGACAGTCTTCTCCAGACCATCCAAGTCTTACCAGCTCCCTGCCCCTAAGTAACTTCTACAACTGCTTGCGCCATGCAGTTGCACTTAGGCAGCTTACTCTATTCACAACCTGGATTTTCCAAATTGCTTCTTCCATACTTGAAAGTTTCACTGACATCATTTGGGGGAGCAGGAGAAAGGGCAGGGAAAGCACCCAGCGGTGCTCCAGGGCTTACTGCTTAGGGATCACTCTTGGAGGTCTTTGGGGGACCATATCCATTGCCAGGAATAGAATCAGAGTCAGCTTCTTGCAAGGCAAAGCCTTAACCCCTATAGGCTCTCTCTGGCCCTGGCATCATTATTTAATGTAAGAATTTATCAGGAAGCAAATATGAATCTATTTCCTAAGTTATGTATAGGGGACAGTAGGAGGAAACCATCCTAAGCACCATTCATTAAGGCTATTTTGCCACAATGCACAGGAAAACCAACCTAGACTTAAAAGGGTTTTAGGGTGGGAAGAATGATTGTCTAAGGGAGAAGTGGGACAGCGGCCTCAGGAGTTCTTGATCCAAGAGCTCCAATCTCTTGATTCTTCCCCTGGCAGGCACTTCATTCTTTGTCTAAACATGCACCCTCCCAGTTTTAAGGGTAGAAAGAGAATTTCTCCTTTCTTAAGTTGCAAGGAAGTTCCATCGACTCTCCCGGTTCTCAATTCTTATTTCTAAATTCATTGCCATGGCCAGATGAGGGCAGAATACAGAAAGACAAGAAGCCCAAGTCACATCCTGATGATGCCTCCTACAGCTGGAAGCTGGAAAAGGGACATTAATACTGTGTGACAACCCCCTCACCCAAGCATCACCACGCGTCAGATCTTCAGAGCTGGTACCCAAAGGCAAATTCCTGAACATGACTTCCAACTCCTTCCCTTCCCTTGTAGGGTGTCTCCTTGTGTTTTGTGTAGGATCCTTAACTGTCTGTATAGCCAGGTACATTTTAGACATCAGCACACACTGAGAAGGCTGGGCTAAGAACGTGGGGAGGCTGTAGCTCCTAGCTGCCCTGTGGACTGAGCCCTTGCTCATGGAGTAGCCTGTGAAGCTGAATATCCAGCCCTCTCTTCCTCCGTCCACCTCATCTGTCTCAAAGGGCCCTGACCTCTTCTGGGAACCATTGTTGTACTCTGCTCTTCCCATGAATGATCTTCCTCCTCGGGAAAACTGCTCCCTACTCCACAGAATCTCCATGACACTAGCATGTGGACCAGAGATTGTTTGCTTGCCTGTCCCTCCCCTTAGAGACCAAGAGCTCCAATCTCTTGGATTAAGAGATTGGAGATAAGAACTGAACTTGGTTTGATTTGGTTTGGTTTGGGGGTCACACTTGAATGTGCTCATCACTTACTCCTGACTAACTGCACAGGGGACCCACATGGGATGTCAGAGATCAAACCAATTCAGTAAGAGATTCTTACTAGCACGTGGACCAGAAATTGTTTGCTTGCCTGTCCCTCCCCCTTAGAGACTGAGATTATGCCTCAGGAGGCCACAGGCCTAGCTCATAGCAGGTCTTTATGGGCTCTTTGGCTCAGTGATCTTTCAACAGGGCCGAGGGAAGGCCTGTCTGAGGGTATGACCTGGTGGGCCCTGTGGATGTGGTGCCCGAGGTGTTGAAGAGACTTCACTCTGAACTGTTGGGGGATTCACACCCAATCAAGGTCAGTGCCTTAAAAGGTCTAGCTTGGTGAGCTGGGCGACAGAGTGGACATGCCCCACCCAGCTTCCTCCCCAGTCTTGGTAAGCTCCAGGTCCTGGGTGTGTGTGTGTGTGTGTGTGTGTGTGTGTGTGTGTGTGTGTGTGTGTGTGTGTGTGTGTGTAAAACACTGAACAGGGAGGTGGGGATACAGTCACTTGTTGATTACACAGGCTGTTGAACTCCTTGTCTGAGCCCTAGAAAAGGTGGTATTTGTGTTAGACATTGGCAAATTCAGTCCTTATTTGGGGCCAGGGCAAAGTATGGTAGGTTGGTTACTTGCATTGCATATTTTGATCTCTGACATCCCATGTGGGACCCTGTGCAGTTAGTCAGGAGTAAGTGATGAGCACATCCAAGTGTGATCCCCCAAACCAAACCAAATCAAACCAAGTTCAGTTCTTATTTGGAAAGGAAAGTAGCTGCCTAGTTCAAGGGAGCCAATTTCAGTTTGCCAGAGAACTTACCTAGAAGTTAGTTTTTACTTTGTCAGAGCTTTATGAGTGTCTTAAGGTAAAAATGTCCCTGGTCTTTCTCTTAACTGGACTATACATGGAAGGAAATTTGCTCTAGGAGGAGGATCAACAATATAATAAAGGGAGGGAGGGAGAGAGAGAGAGAGAGAGAGAGAGAGAGAGAGAGAGAGAGAGAGAGAGAGGCATGTGGCTGGCCCAGTTTGATCCCTAGTACCATGTGATCCCTAGCACTTCCAGGAGTAATCCCTGAGCACAGAGCCAGGAGTAGTTCCTGAGCACTGCCAGGTGTGATCCAATCCCTGGTCACCCCCACCTATATAAAAGAAACCCCAAAACAGAAATAACACAATGGTTTTGTACCCGCCCTCTCTGCCTGCCCACCCCCTGAGGAAGAGCAGCTACTGTTTTCTCTTTGGATGGGGTGGCCTCATGCTGGTAGTGTGAAGTACTTGTGATAATTCTTTCTAGTCAAGTTCAGTTTGATTACTCACAGGCTTGAAGCCTAGAAATCTCAGCTGTGCTTCTTGGGGTGGGCTGAAGGGTGGCCCTCCGCTCTGAAGGCGGGCTGTCCATCTGAAAAATGAGTACCAGGCACCCGTGCATGGGGCTCAGCTGGCAAGCTTGTCTTCCCCCTCTGTTTCTGACCCCCAATTTCCGTTTGTGGAACTGGTCTCTCTCTCTTATTGGACTATTTCCCATGTGTTTGCTAAAGGGAAATCACCACCAAGACATCTGTGGAGTCTCCAGGCTTTGAAGTGCCCACAGGAAACTCAGCAGAAAGAAATCCTGAGCTCCTATGAGTTGTTGGGGTGGGAGGACATACTGTTTGTTTGATTTGGTTTTATAGCAGTTGGAGGTGATGCTCCAGTTCTGGAGGCTGGCACCACAGGGAATAAAAGTGTCTTGTCTCTTTCTGAGACAAGAGGATGTCAACTCTTTCGTCATTCAAAGCAACAGACTAGATCACACATGAAATAAAAAGTGTTTGACTGCTCCCTGGTTCCAAATAAAAATTCAGATCTTTGTATGTTTTTAGAGTGTGTTTCTGAATGCATTACATTTTTAACATAGCATTTAAGAGTTTATTTAAGAGTTTATAGCACGTTCTTGTGTTCATAGATCACGTCACGTCTCTAGCAAATCTAGGCACTTGCCTGTTACCATTATTTTGCAGATGAGTTGAAAGATGAAAGAAAGTCCTTGCCAGTGAATGGTAGGACAGTGTGATTCTAGGGGCCTTGGGAGAAGAGACTCTTCTGATTGCTGGGGTGGTCCCCTACTCGACACATTACGCTTCCATTCTGTCCTCCAGTTCTGGAGTAATCTCTTTCTCTCTGGGTATAGGCCAGCGTCCTTGATTCCACAGACAAAAGAGAAATAAGAAATGAAGCAATCGTCATGATATGATTAATAATAACATGCATCAAGCATGAACTCTGCCCAGTTCTGTTGTAAATTACAGTCATTACTAGACAGAACATTTCCACCCAGTGAAGTCCCAGGATCACTCAGCTAGAGAGCAGGGAGCCAGGGTGCCAGCACAGACAGCCTGACCACAGACCCCTCCTCTTTTTCTTTGGCACACCTGCCCAGAGATGTTCAGGGTGTGCGTCTGGTATGGGGCACCATATGTGCTAGGATTGAACCCAGGCCAGCTGCATAAGGCAACTGCCCTACCTGGTCCACACTGAGCCTCTGCTTGCTGTCCCATCCACTGCATCTATACTACCATTGAATTAGCACCAACCTTTGTATCTTTTGCTTATTATACATGTTTCATGGGTGCGATATTACTGTCTTATGCTTGAGGCAGAGGGTGCCAGAATTCCTCCCGCCATTACCCTGCAGTCTCCCCCGCTCCACCCAACCCCTTACTTTGTTTCTTTATGCTCTGCATATGAGTGAGACCATCTGGGATTTCTCTTCTCTTTTGGGTTCGATGTCACACAGCAAGACACACTCCATCCGAGTTGGAGCAAAGTACCAGATTTCACTTCGTCATGGCTGAGGAGTATTTTGCTGTGCATGTACACCCCAGTTTCTCGAACCTCTCCTCTGTTGTTGGACACTGAGGTTGTTTCCAGATCTTTCACAACCCTATTTTCCAGATGAGAAAACTGAGGTTCCATGTGGTTCTATGGACCTGCCCAACGCCCTAAGACTTGAGAAGCTGGAGCCAAGCTCTGAACCGAGTTGTGAGTTTCCCACAGCCTGTCTCTAACCCTTCTGCTCCATCTCATCCCAGAATAATCCATACACCGGCAGGGCATAAAACTGTCTGAGCCCAATGGAGGTTGGATGGCAGAGTCTGCTACCATTTCTGTAAAGAGGACCCAGAAGGCTACTTAGAGACTGTCCTGAGCAGAGGAACAGAACTTCCCACCCCTTCTCAACGCGGCCTTTCGCAGAAGCAGAGCCTCTCAGTCACGTGCCTGCTGAGGAGTAGCGGCCACCCGCAGGCGCACGTGTACTAGGACTCTCTGACCAGGCAGGGCCCCTGGGGAGAATGGGCTTGGCAGCTCCTGCTCATCTCTGGCCATCCCGTTTTACCCCAGGCCCTCTTGTCTCTCCCCTCTCCTCCAGAAGAGTAGAGAAACTGCCACCCACCTTCTTCACAGGAACTTTGCAAAGATTAATTGGATAATTTCAGAATAGTTCTTTGAGCTGCTGGAGGGAAAGATGCCATCTAGAAGAACAAAGTAAAATAACAATAATAATTATTATATTTAAATGTATTTATGAAAAAATCTCTACAGGGGCAATTAAGAGGAGACCAGCTTGTACTTGTGGGAAATTCAGTAGTGGGTGAAACGCCTCAGTTCCCGTCGTCCCCCTGGGGCCTGCCAAGGTGCGATTGGATGCCATGTCCTGGAGCTCAAGCTGAAGGCCAGGTGCGGGCTATGAGCAGGGCAGTGACGAGGGGTGGGGCCGTGGGCTGTGGGCTGTCAGCCGCCTCTCGCCATTCGGGCCTGCAGGAGCTGGTGCCATTAGGCCCCCAGGCCACGTTGTGTGAAATACTCACAGTCTTTCAAATCCGCTGCTCCCTGGCCTCCCCCAAGAGAGGACTCACTTGTGGGGCTGCTAGGCTATAATTTGTTATGCCCGTTTACCACAGGGACAGAAAATTCCTCCCACCTCAGCCGGGTGCCTGGAAGGGACGGCTTTCACATCTGCTTGGAGGACTGTGTTTGTTTTTAGCGGTGGGCCCTGGCAGAGATGGAGGTTTTGATGCCATGGAGCTATTTAGGTGAGGGGTTATTCTAGGCTCTTGGGATCCCTTGGCGGCTAACATCTGTTCGATTCAGATGGTGCCCTCCCTCCGTTCGAGGGCCTGGGTTTGGTGGGCAGGATGTTCTCTTTTACCGTCGACTTCCTTTGATCTTCAAGACTGGCTTTCCCATTTAAACACCTGGCCATGCTTAGCCTCTGCTGCAGTCTACACCACAGCCCCGGCTCCTTTGGCTTTTATACACAGATGGTCATCACGCTGTGTGCAACTGCGCCACGGCCTGCCTCGTCATCTGCGAACAGATTTTGTTTTCTCCCTTCAGTCCATTCAGACAGGATAACCTCTTCGTCAGAAACACTTGTGTACCTTCCTATCTCTCACAACTTAATTTTCTGCTCAGCACTGCAGCCTCACCAACTCCTCTCTGCCTATTGGGAGCTGAGACTGGACCCCCTCAGCTCAGGGTTGAATGGGTCTTTCAACCCCAGTGTAAATGTGAATTGTCTGGGAATCTGATTGAAAAAACAAATTCTGAATACCAAGAGATAATACAGTGGGTAAAGCTTTTGCCTTGCGTGTGGCTGACCAGAGTTCAATTCACTGTGTCTTACATGTTCCCCCTGGACACTGCCAGGGAATGATCCCTGTGCACAGAGCCAGGAATCAGCCCTGGGCACAGCCAAGTGTGGCAGCAAAATCAAAAACAAGAGAAAAATATAGATTCTGGAGGCTAGAGAGTTAGCATGGCCGAGCACATCCCTGCCTATGAAAGGCCTCTCGAGAGCAATTTCTGGCATTATATGATTCCCCTTCGCCCTCTACCCAGTATACCAGGTGACCTGGTGGCCCCTCACTCAGTGCTGACCAGAGTGGCCCCAGCCTCTGAGCACTGCTAGGTGTGGCCCCCTATTCAAAAAAATAAAAAGGATTTTGGTCTATAAGATGGGGTGTCTCTCGGATTCCTGTTTCTGACAGGCTGCCAGATGGTTGGTGCCTGAGCTAACATTGAAAGACAAAGTTTTTCATTGCTTCTAGAATATTCTACACTGTAGCCTTTCCCCAGGAATGCTCCTATCTCTTTTCTTTCTCTGACCAATATTTCCACGGGGTAGAGGGATGAGAAGAGACTTTCAGAAGGAAGGGAAAGAGGGCCTCTGTTGTCATCTCTCTGTGACAGTAGTCACATTTCCAATTAATGAGCCTTTCTTGTTTTGAATATGCCCTAATGCTACTCTAGCTTGATTAAAAAGCTTTGAGAGAAATATCAGTGTGAGATGTTTGGGCCACACCTGGCAGTGCTCAGGGGGTTATTCCTGACTCTGCTCAGGGGCTGATCCTGACTCTGTGCTCAGGTGACCTCTGGCACTGCTCAGAGACCCGTACTTGATGCTGGGAACTGAACTGTGACTGGTTTGCATGCAAAGCAAGCACCTTACCCCTCCTATCCTATCTCTCTGACTCTAGAGAATTAATTGAATTGGAGTGAAATGATGTCTTGAGTCTTTCTGCACATATTCTCTCTACTTGCAGGGAGTGCAGAGGATCCCTGAGATAGAAATTGAAGCCCTCTCAGGATTCCCTAACCCTGAGAATGGTGTTTAATGTCAGTTTGTGGTCAAGAAGACTAATCTTGCCCCGTTAGATTCTGTTCTGTAGCTGAGAGCAGTCCGTTTCAATCAGACTAGAGAAAAGCGTTTCTCATAATGATAAGTCTGGTAATGTAATTAAAGCATTGGCATCCGCACGGGGTCCACTCTTGCCTTTTAAGGAATCCTCGAGGGAACATTCCAAGGAGCAAACATGTGAAATATAGCTGTTCCGACAACTCCCTCTAGGAGAGCTTCTCTTTCATACCCTCGTTCAGTGAGTCTGAGGATTCATCTGTATGGACATACGTGAAGTGGAGAATCCAACTCAGCCTCATTCCTAGCTTGGCTCCAGAACTTGACTTTTGCTTGTACTAACCTTTAGAGCCCAGCTCTCCCTGCCAGTATAATGGGTATAATTATGATCATGATGTTACTCGTGGGAGAGGCTCTATAGAATCTACTGTCTTGAGAACAGTCTTAGAAAGCTATCTAACAATTGGCGTGGCATGGACACCAAGCCCTGAGAGCCCACCTGCCCTTGCTGCCAAACTCTGGGCTTCTACTGTGCCTGCATCTCCCCTGTGTTCCTGTATGGTGGGCCTCCCACTCTGGAAAGGGCGAATCCTAGAGAAAGGGTTTGTTCATTCAGCATGAGAGGAGGGCATGTGCTCTGGGGATTTCCGGTAGCTGCTCCTGACGGTCTGAAACAGTATTTCAGCTGCTCTCTCCCCCACTTGTCCAGCAAGACTATCAAGAACTAGAAGTGAATTTTCCAATTCAGTGCCATCAGTGGATGGCGATCCCACGGTGGCTCCCTCCATGCCTAGGGCTCCACCCACTGGGCAGCTCTGCTCAGTATGTCAGGGGATGTCATGCATATGTGTGAACGTGCCCAGTACACCATCTCTGGCCATGGCTGGTGGGTTTTTGGGAAATCATGCTCTTCTTTGCACTTTGTCTATGTTTGGCTTCTGTAGGCTGCAGAAATTCTTCTCATCTTGGGGAATGGTGTGGGGTAGACCACGAGTAAACCTTTGACCTCCTCCTTAGCCAGCCTGGCTGGTGCCATGACTCATGGTTTCCAGTCGTTCCAGCTGCACTGCCACGCTCAGGAGTTTTCTAGCTACAGGTTGGTGAAGTATTTCAGGGCAGGATGTTTACATCCCCCTAGAGGAATGGGCACAGAGTCAAGCCAGCCCTTGCTTGGCAACCCCTGGCTGTTCTTTTTCTGCCTGAGGCGCCCTGCCAAACCCACTCCAGGAGAGGGAAACATAACAGTGCTGGTGTGCTTCCATTTTACATAGAACATAATAAAAGTCTTCGGGATGATTTATTTTTTCTAAACAAGAAAATACAATGAACACCATCCATTATTCAGTACACTAATGATAACCTTTACTCTCTTGTCAAGGATAATCTAAGGTGGTGTTCAACTAAAGTGCAGAGACTATGCAGAGAACACTACCACACACACACACACACACACACACACATTATTCCTAGGCTCACAGTGCATGACAATGGGAAAATTAATTGCGAAACAGGGGATTTACTACTAAGGGGAAAGATCTTTCCACATTTGCAACCTTCTAAGCTTCCTAAAGATAGAATTTGTTTAATTTTTAAGCAATTAGGGGCTGGAACCATAGTACAGCAGGTAGAGTACTTGCCTCACACTTAGCCAACATAGATGTGATCCCCAGTATCACATATAATTCTCGAGCACGATTAGGAGTTATCCCTGAATGTGACCCAGCAATAACCCTTGAGCACTATTGGGTGTGGCCCAAAAGCAAAAGCAAAAAAAAAAAGTAAGAAATTGACTTGGAAATGACCCCATCCTGAGGGGCCATTGATAACCTGTTGGATGCATATTGTAATTTTGTTCACTTTTAGGCAAGTTTTATAGTCTGTATTCCTTCTAACTGACATTGTTCAAGTTACCTGGAGCAAAGGACCCAGAAATGTAATCACTTCTCAAGATCTTTGCTCCTATTAGCACGTCTGTGTGGCAGTAGAGGAGTCACCTGGGACGTCACATTTTCTTCTCAGCAGGAAACAGAGTGTTTGCTCTTTCCCTGAAAGTCATCGTTTTTTGTTTTGATTCCAAGCAAATTTGACAAGGTGGCAGAATTTTTTTACTTTTTGTTTTGTAGCTTTTGTTGATTGTTTGTTTGGCCACACCTGGCTGTGTTCAGAACTTACTCTGTGCTTGGGATCACTTTGGGTGGTGCTGGGAGGACATTAGAGCTGCTGGGGATAGAACCCAGGTCGACCTCTTGCAAGACAAGTACCTTAACCCCTATACTCTCCCGTCCTGAGAAGTTTTACCTTTGATGAACTAGGAACTTTTTCCAAGAGAATAAGAGGTGGTTATTACATTTTGTCATGTTTGGTTGGTATATATTAAAATGGATATCCAGTTGGTATATATTAAAATGGATATCCTAAAATATTAATTAGTACAAATAGATTATTTTTAGAATTAGCAACATAATTCTTGTACTGGGGGGAGGAGTAGGCACACAAATAGTGCCAAAGATTAGACCTAAGGTTCCCACTGCAAAGTATTTACTCCTGGGTCTGGAGTGATAATACAAGAATAAAGTATTTGCTCTGCATGTGACCAACCTTGTTTCCATCTACAACACCATACATGGTCCCATGTGCACTGCCATCGCCATAAATGGTGATGCCTGAGCACAGAGCCAGGAGTAAGCAGCTCTAAGTACAACAGGTATAGCCCCAAAACTAAAAAAAAAAAAAAAAGAGAGAGACAGAGAGAAAAAGAAGAAAAGCATGCACTTCATCTTTTGAGCTATTTCCCCAGCCACATAATTCAGATATTGATGCCTCCTGATATATTCATTTCTGAATTTATTTTTAGTTTTTTGGGTTTTTTTTTTTTTTAGGTAACTTGTGGACCCAGTGAGTCCATTATGGAAAGGAGGGCTTGAAGAGAAAAGTTTAGAGCCAGACACCAGACATCTGACCCTTGTTTGCATCTTCCAGGAGACACCATTAATTAATTAAATTTTTAAAAGCAAAAGCCTTTGCAGATTCTTTTTAAATGGTTTTTTTTTGGCTATGAAAATGTAAGCATCCCTGAAAAATTTTAACGGCTTCAACCATTGTCCAAAAAATTCCCTCCATCTTGATTTTGAAGATTTGTGAGTAATAACAGAGAACAGCATTTCTCAATTCTGAATCACAACAGAACAGCCTTTGCTTGGGAGTGGTTGGGGCTTTAGCTCCAGAGTTACCAGCCCAGTGACTTTGGACAGGCTGTCTCTCCCCTCTCAGCACAGTTATTATGCCATTGGAGGACGTCACTGATTGTAGGTTGTTGTGAGATTGAAGTAACGCAACACCAGCCAGGTAATTAGTACAGTAACAAGCACGGAGTTCTTCCAGAAACGTGGGCCTTTCTATTTTGTCTTCTCTAATAAAAAGAAAAGTAAATATATGTCATGGTTAAAATGCCTCAAATAATCTAAAGTCATAGACTTAGAAGTAATTCAAGAGGATCCAATTTTATTTTTTCATCCTTTTGGTAAATGCGGTTTATGTACTGATCCTAGATAGAGGACTGGAAACAGTTTACTCCTCCAGAATTGGTGATACCTAAATCTGTAGTGGTCACATCAGATTTTCAAAGTGCTTTTCAGGAGAAAAACTCTGGCTGGAGGCAATAGGCTGTATCCAATAGGCTGTCAACCCCCTTCTCCACGAGAGTTCATCCCAAAGAAGAGTTCTAAAGTGGATGCTACCTTAGGAAGGTGCTTCTCATATCCCACCATCCTCTCCTTCAAATATTATGTCGGATTATTCTAGAGGATGCTGAGCCTTCCTTCCCGCAACCATGTCTATTTCCAGTCTGTTCTCAGAAGATGGGACTCCACAGAAGGCAGTTCACATGATTTTTCATCCGAACCTATAAATAACCAGTGCATTCATTTTAGCCCCCCCAAACTACCATCTGGTTTTCCTTTAACAGAGACATTGGGGTGAAAGCTTGGGCTGGCAGCGATAGCCTGAACACAACCGCATCATAGTACGCCAGTAGAGACACTTCGCTCCTGGGATTTGAGGACTGTTCCTTGGGCTTCCCAGAGAGATGGGTGTAGGGTCTCAGGATGGAGTGATGGACCGGGAATCCCAGTGGTGAGGCCTTTGTTTCCTCTTCCTCATCCACTTCTCTTGTGTGTTTACAGGCATTAAAACTCAGGGCTCAGTTCACAAAGGTCTGACCTCATCCTTGCTCCCAGTGCAGCCTTTTTATAATTCATGTCTGTGAGAGAGGCAGAAGAACACAGCTTGTTTGGGGGAATCCCAGATGGAGTTTGCAGGATGGATATTAGGAGAAAAATCATTTCTTTTGACTGGTAAACTGAGAAATTTAAATCGGAAAAGCAGCGAAGAGCCATACATGCGGGGAGGTGGGCTGGGGGTGAGGCATGCCGTGATGTCACTGTGGGATCTGTAAAGAGCCGTTCTGTAAAGTGGATCTGCACTTTAAGAATTCCTAATGGGTACAGTCAGTTCAGACTCAAACCCAATGTGTTGGAGTCCCCGATCATGTTCTGCTGATTAAAAGGGGGGCACACAATCATAGACACAAACACATATTCAACAAAAGATGAGGGAAGTGTGGGCACCAGCACATTCCTGTTGATTTGGGGATGACAGTGGAAGAGAAGAACATTTCAAGTGCAGGGCTTGAAGCAGGAGCAGCCCCCAAACGGGAACAGGGGCGAAGGTCTGCAAAGGTAAGTCCACAGGCTAAGCAGAGAGAGGGGAGGGAGGGCAGAATTTGGGGCTCCAGGAGAGGATTAGGGGTCCGAAAACAAGAGAGCAAAACCCACCTTGATGTATCAGGAGAATCTAAGGTGAAACCCTGACCTTTAACATTATTGGAAAGGAGCAATTAGGAAAACAGTTCAATTGTAATAGGGTAGAGAGAATCCAAGAAATATTTCACATTCAAATGCCTTTTCCCCTTCCTAAATCTCCCCCCCCCCCCCCCGCCACACCCCGATGCTGCCTCCCCCCCAACCCCCAGTCCCTGTGTTCCCAAGATCTTATTTTGCATCTGGTTAAATGCATATTAATCTTCCTTCCTGCATCATGAGTCACTCTCTGTTCTGCGTCTCCGGCTCCGTTCTGAGGAGAAGGGGGGTGGCTGTGGCGGGAATAATGCTAGGCGCCCTCCCGGCCTTACACCATCAACTCAAGCATTTCCTTCTGCTCCTATAGGAGTGATGGGAAAACAAATGGGGCAGTGGGGAAGGGAGGACTGACCCTGAACAAAAGAATTCTTGAGTGATCAGTAGATCACTGTGCTAGCTGTTAAACCCTTAAGCAGGTGGGCATTTACTGTAGTCACACCCTGTTCCCAGCCCGGATCTCTCAGGATCCTGTTTCGGGAACACGTTGCATTGAGCCATCACCCCCAAACCAAGTTGCATGGGATTGAAACCATCCTCTCCCTGAGCATTCCTGTAGGTGACTGGCAGGGTAGCCCCCAGAACTGGCAAATTCTGATTAAGGAATTAAATTCAGGCCCGTTCACGATGTACATTAATTTGTTGGTTGGAAAGAAACCTGGAGAGGAGAGAGGAAACAAACCTTAAAGCCTCCAAAAAATTGGCAGGCAGACTTCTGGAGTGAGGCTTCTCCAAGGGATCTTTTCCTCAAATTTAAACCTGGGAATGAGATACATTTGCAAATGATCAGGCTTAGATGTGGGTTGGGTTTTCTTGTGTCATGCTGATCTGGGTCGGAGAGTTTTGTGGGTTTGTTTGTTTGTTTGTTTGTTTTAGGAAGGGGAATGATTTGCAAGCTGGAGGGATCTGCATTGCACCCAGAGGGTGCAGAGCTAAAACTTGGGGTGGGGGTGGCTACAGATCACTCAGACCAGACTCTCCCGCTGATACCCTTCCCAAATATGCCATGGAATTCACGAAAAATACCTTTTCAGTGTCAGATTCTGCAGGAGTCATCACCAATTGAGAACATAAATGCCTGGGGGAAAAATTGCTAGTTGTCTTTAAGATTTGCTGCTCGAATCTTCTCTCTGCCCTGTGTGGTTTCCAGCAGACACGGGGAGATTTTCTTATTTACACACCTCCATTTCTGACAGTCCTTATCTGCTGTGACTAATTAAAGATGATTTTTTAACCTTCTCTCTTTCTTTTTCAATACCAAAGCAATGGCCCTGAGGTTTTGCATTCATGGTTATAAACTACCATCAGATGGCACTGTAACATAAATTATGGAAATATTCAACTTATGGTGTAAGGACTGAGAGAATGAAAAGTTGATGGCTAGATTCGCAGGTGAACAGAAGGGAAACATTCCCAGGAAGATGCATTAACTAGGAAACATGCTATGAGCATGGTGCGCTCACCATGGATGTTAATCAGTGAGACTCTATCCAGGAATCCAGAGCAGACAGACCCTTTAGCAATGACTTCAAAAAATAACCTGAACAAGAAGCACTGAAGACACAGAGAGAGAGAGAGAAAAGAAGAGATAGAGAAGAGAGGAGAGAGAGAGAGAAGAAAAGAAGAGAGAGAGAGAGAGAGAGAGAGAGAGAGAGAGAGAGAGAGAGAGAGAGAGAGAGAGAGATCATACTGATGGCAGTTGCCCCAATGGAAAGGTGTTTTCCGTTCTTGTGACTGTGTTGGGCTCATGGTCTTCCAGCTCTGCCTGGAAACCGTGTTCCACCAGTCTCTGGTCTGGGCTTCCCTGTCCCTATGGCATGGGGTGGGTGTGTAGACACTTTCGGTGAAGTGGCCAAGCCCACAGGGCCTGGCTGTGGAGTCTGCATGTTGGTGCCAGGACATTTCTTCCCTTGCTTTTCATAAAGCGAGTATTGCCTTTTACAGATGGGCACTGGGAATAAAGGGTATTCTGGGATATTGATGAAGCCGGCACCAGGTTCTTTTTTGCTGTTGTATTTGTTTTGTTTTGTTCCCTCCAGTGCTGTTTGAGAAGGGTTCTTCTGTGTGGCCTCAGCCAAAGTGGCTTCATTTTTAGGGCATTCCTATGAGGTTGAAGGGAAAGGGAGAGAAGAAAGCCTCATCCAAATTCCTTTTGTACAGGTCTCATAGCTTTAGGTGCAGTGGAAAATAGCAACCCCGCCAGCCTTGTTCTCTGGCTTCAAGAGAAAGACTTTAAAAAAACAAAACCTGTTTCTTGGAGATCTTAGGCTATTATGATACCAAGTGAGTACTCTCTTTGGCTTGGCTTGAAACCAGGTACATGCTTTGCCTTGCTTAGCAAGCAGGTATCCCAGCCCTGTTCAATACCGTGTGCTCAGGGGAGAGGTGCTGGATGCTCTGGCACGTTCGTAAGAGCTTTCTGAAATGCTCAGCATCCCTGCCACCAGCACAACATGCGTGGGTAAGAGGTCACTGGCGAGCTGGACTTTCAATGCAACCTAAAATGCTGTTTCTTTAAGATCGTCCTCCCCACTCTGAAGTAGAGATAATAGTAAGAACAGCAAGAAACTGGCACTGAGGAGAGGAAGTGCATGTGGCAATATGGTTGCTGAAACCCACAGAGCCCAACTTTTTGCTGATAATCTAAAGAATGGGTTTTTTGTTTTGTTTTGTCCCCCCCACCCCCACCCCCTGCCCAAGCTGGATCAAGCCTCTGTATGGGGAAGACTTGCCTAGTATCTCTGGCAAGCCAGCACATGGTGCAGAGTCTGTGGGACAGGATGGAGGAAGGAGTGTGTTACTGCAGCAAGTGAATGTTGGTCCTTACCGGCAGATTCTTTCCCCTAGAGGCCTCTGCAGAGGGCTGTGGGACTGCAGTGTCGGCTTTGCTGTGTGAAGAGCATGAAGTGGAAGTTCGCCTGGAAATGGAACAAAAGAGCAGCAACTTGCCACTTAGAACACTTAGGCCCCTCGCCTCTCTCGGTGGGCAAAACTCTGTCGTATGATCACACCCTGTTTTGTTCTGCTTATCTGCGTGGTGGGAAATACTGACCTCTTGCGTCTTGAAAAATATTCAGCTCCTGTGAGGGTCTATATAAGCTTTATTCTGAAAGTTCTATTTTAAATATCCCCCAAATACTGTGCTCACCCCCCACCCCCAACCCAACAGGGAGCTTTTGTTCTTTCTGGGATCAAAAAAAGTTCATAGTTTTAAAAAAATGTTCAATCTTAATTCCTAGGTTTGTTGATATTTAAAGCACTGAAACCCTTGGGCTGGGATTGATAGTGTAGCAAGGAAGGCTCTTGCTGACCCAGGGTCAATCTCGGGTACCCCTGATTGTCCCCCAGTCCTCACCAGGAGTGATCCCTGTCAGGAATATCCCAGGAATAAGCCCTGAGCACCACCAGATGTGGCCCAGAAACCAAAATAAAACAAAAGGAAGGATCTGAAACCCATGGTATAGAGTTTAGAACCTTGGCAGGCATTTTCTAACGATACTATGGACGTTATGTGTCCCCTAACAGAAAAATTAATATTTCTACAGGGTGAGTGGGACAGGGGTTACAATCAGATCCCATATAAAGTCTGTTCCTGATAACATGAAGTTATCTTTAAAATACAAACAAAACTTTGAATTTCAGAATTGTAACTAAGGAATTGTGTACCTGTATTTTTATCATATGTGTTTCTGTCTTAAAAGAAATAATGCAGAAGTTACTTTCAAAATGTATGGATTGGAAAGAAAAAAATGGTAGTCTTTGAGATCTAGCTCTGAAATTACCTCTAATCATAATCCATTACATATTCATTGCTTTCTACTTTTCCTTTGCACTAATTAGAACCTGTAGCCCAGAAGTATCACGTTCCTGTGCTTAAAGGGGCTGAGAGAAAGTGTTGGAGCAGACGACAGGGCAAGGCAAGCAGCAGGGTGGGGGTACCTCTGATACGGGAAAGGGGGTGCCGCACCACGCGGCCGCAGATGGTCAGTGCCCTGCTCATGACTTTCAGGGTAAATCCAAAATAAAAAGTCATGTAAAATATTCTTTAATTTTTTTTAGTGTTAGCACCTAACCAGTGTTTTCTTTTATCCACTGAAAAACATTTAGCTTATGCTGTCTTCACTAGTCACTCAAAACTTAGAGGACCAAAATAAAATAACACTATATATACATATATATATAGTGTTATTATATATATATATATATATATTATATATCTCATCTCTCTCCCCCAATATTTATATATTATATATATATATATATAATATATATAATATATATATATGGGGGAGAGAGAGAGAGAGAGAGAGAGAGCACCTTTAGACAGTACCATTTTATTTATTTATTTTGGTTTTGGGGCCACACCTGGTGATGCTTAGGGGTCATTCTGATCTGCACTTAGAAATTACTCCTGGCAGTACTTGGGGGATCATATGGGATGTCTGGATTGAACCCAGCTTGGCTGCCTGCAAGTCAAGTGCCCTGGTCACTGTGTTAACGTGAACGTGGATTCGCCTGTGCTAGTGGTTTCTTGAGGATTGCATGAAGAATTTGCATACAAAACTCAGAAGATTGAAAGTTAGTTTAATGTGCAGATGATTCCAGGTCCCTTCCAGATATCTAGCCTCCCTGTTACCTGTGAACAAATTCCGGTCCTGTCCCCTGTGGTCCACTTGCTTCCCATGAACGATGGCCCGGTCCTGTTCCTGTGCTGCTCTCTCGGTGCCTGCTGCTGGGCCTCCCAACTGTACCCCAGCGGTTCCTGTTGTCTTGTCCCAGCTTTCCCTAGTCTCCAGCCTTTACTCTGTCCTCATGGGTGAGACTCCTGTGCTCAGTACCTTGCCCTGTGCCTGGGCATTCGTGCCTTGCCTGAACCTGGGCTATCCTGGGCTTCCAAGCCCTACCGTAACCTGGGTCTCTGAGCCTGGCACTTCCTGTAGCAGCCCTTGCCTGGCCTTCTGTGACCTATCCTTCCTGGGCCCTGTACCTGGGCATGCCGTCCTACCTGATCCAAGGAGACAGGAGGAGCTGGTTGGGAGCAGCTGGCCTGAGAGTGAGAGCTCTTCCCTTCCCTTGTCTCTCTTGTCTCTTCTTTTCTCTCTCTCTCTCTCTCTCTCTCTTCTCTATCCTTCTCTTTCCTCTCCCTGGAAAGGAGCCTGGGGTTGCCTTTTATTTGTTACCAAATCCCACCCCCAGTTTTCCCTTCCACATTTTTTTTTTTTTTGCTTTTTTGGGTCACACCCGCCCGATGCTCAGGGGTTACTCCTAGCTCTGCACTCAGGAATTACTCCTGGCATTGCTCGGGGGGCCGGGCTGGCATGGGCCGGCCGTGCAAGGCAAACGCCCTACCCGCTGGGCTATCACTCCGGCCCCCTCCCTTCCACCTTTTGATTGGCTACCTAGACCACAGTTGGGATTAGTTACCTAAGACCTGGTGCTTTCCTCTTTAGCTCCTGCTGTATCAACTGTACTATCACTCCAGCCCCGACAGTATTTTCTTTTTTTTTTTTTTTTTAATTTTTTTTTTACAATTACAAAGATATACAATTAAAAAGTTCATATTTGGGTTTTGGTCATACAGTGTTCCAGCACCCATCCTGCCACCAGTGCCCATCTCCCACCACCAACTCCCCGGTTCCCTCCCCCCTCCCCCAGCCCTCCTCCATGGCAGGTTCTCCATTTCTTTCCCTTTCTCTCTCTTTCTCTTTTCCTTCCCCTCCAGACTATGGACTACAGAACATACATTAAAGGGTTGTCATGTGTATCTTTTTGCCTCTATTTAATGCTCAGTTCTAGGTTGGCATTAGTACCCTCGACAATTATTAGCACATTGTTCCATTTTCCCGACAGTATTTTCTTAATATGGAGAAGAGTCACCCCAGTGATACTCTGCCAGTTGGGCCTGACAGTTTAATGCTTGTGTCCAGAGGTGCTAGGGACCACGAGGGTCAGCCCCTGGGCAGTGCACTCAGGGAGCCAGGCCATGTCAAGGACCGAGTTCTAGTTATTGCATACGTAAGGGATACTTACCCGCACCGGGGCCGTATCCCTGGCCAGCCTGTGCTCTTTCCACTGTGCTTGGTTTTCCGTGAAATAATGACCACTTCCTCCTTTCCCCTTGCCCTTCTCCCCACCTTGCCTGTGCTGGCGCGGTGTCTCTCTCTGCTCGCTAGCTGGGCTGGCCAAGGCCTTACTCTCCAGATGCCTCATGGTGCCCTCCTGCCTTCTTCCCTTCTCACCGGCTCATTTCTCCCAAGGGTCTTACATATCATCTTCTTCCCTCTGTTGTTTTGATTCCAACCCAACAGAAAGAGATCAGCCCCTTATTGAGAAATCTTTGGTTCATTGTTGGGTCCCTTCTCCTCCCTCAGGACCATGCCTGGGGTTGCGTCTTTTTCTCCATCTTTTCACTGACCACTGTCCATTTTCTGTCTATTAGATTCTAACTTCCACTTTCTTCTTTCTAAACTCCAGCTCCTTTGTTCTCTCTCTGAGCCTAAACGTTACCTGGATGCCACCAAGCCACCATGCAGACTTTCCGGTGGGATTTTTCTCCTCAGAACGAAGACTCAAGCTTCCTTTTGGCTATTCCATGGCTCCTGGGACTCAAGTTTTTTGCAGTAAAGCTTCACGCATTCCTCCTTATTCAACAGGAGGTCCTCTTCCTGCTGTCCATTTTCCTACAAGAAACATAAACCTGCTATTTGGGACCAATGTGCTTTCCTCCCTGCAGACTCTGACGCCAGGAGGACCAGTTCCCTCTTTCCTACCCGCTGATGGGAGCCCCCGTAATTGTGCCAACTCCCAGAGTCTCCACCTTGTAGTCTATCCTCTGAGGTTAAAAATCCAAGTTGCTCACATCCGGTAGCAGCCATGCCACTCACCTGTCTGCCTAATGGTTCCTCATTGCCCTGCCAGTGAAGCTGAATCTCCTTACCAAGCTGATCAGCCTAACGGTATCCCTAACCTACCTTATTTTCAGCCTCATTGAATGGGATTCTCATTTGTGTACACTAAGGTGAATAAACCTGGACTACCTACTGAAACTATCTCATGTTTTCCTGATGGAAACATGCATTTCCTTCTTCTTTAAGTTGTAGGCTTTAATGCTCAGAGGCCAAGACACAGTTACTCTAGTTTGACCAATTCTTTTTTAGATCTACACAATGTAAGCAATGTAAACTTTTTTAAAATCATCTCCATTGGAACTTCCTGGGATCTGTGTAGGTGTGTGTGTGTGTGTGTGTGTGTGTGTGTGTGTGTGTGTGTGTGCAAGCACACCACACCTGGGAATCCTAGGGGCTTACTCCTGGCTTTGCACTCAGGAATTACTCCTGGTCCATTTGTGGTACTATATGGATTGCTGGGGATTGAACCTGGGTTGGTCAAGTACCAGGCAAATGCCTACCTGCTGTACTATCACCCCAATCCCTCTGTGTCTTTTTAAAAAATTCTCTCAATGGTAAAGTGAAAGAAGAGGATTTTATGGCCTTTGAATATATTTTAAAACTTTTTATTGCATTAATAATATCTTGAGCAACTGCTAAGAAAGCTGTGAAACTTGGCTAAATAAAAATAAGCTATGTGGAGAGTCAACAGCTTAGTCATGGATTATGACATGCACTGAACTTTAGTAGCTGAAAAGTTAAGGCCAAGTTTTCTGCTAATAGTGGGCATCAGAAGCATCTAATAGGGCTAATGCCTTAAAAAGGCATTACTGAAATACTGCTTCACTCACATGTATGGTACAAGTTGCATGAATTTATTTTGCATTTGAATAGACATTTGTAGCGTCAGAGACACACTCATTTTGCTTTGATAGTATTAGAAATATATGTCCCTTTATTATTTTTATTTTATTGATACTCAAAACCATAAACTTAAGCATTTATTTTGGTCATTGCCTTCTCATGAAATAATAGCAATGAAATGAGCTCTTTCCTGTCATCACTGCAGATTAGTGTAGGTCTTTGTACCCCCCAGGAAGTTAAAAGCTAGAGGAGGGTGATAGCCCCTTGTGCCTGCCGTAGATGCAGATTGGGGGTGGGGGTGGAAGGGAAGGAAACTGGGGACATTGGTGGTAATACATGTACACTGGGTGAAGGTGGGTGTTGGAACATTGTGTAACTGAAACCCAATCATGAACAACTTTGTAACTGTGTATTTCATGAAGATTTAATAAAAAAAAATCTTTCCACTAGAGAGATAGTACAGAGAGCAATGTAGCTTGCATTGCATATGGCTAATCCAGGTTCCTAGGTTTGACCCCTACCACCACATCAGTCACAGAGCCCTGCCAGAAGCAATCCCTGAGCATTACCAAGTATGTGGCCCAAAATAATGGAATTAATTTTTATTAATATATTTATTTACTATTAACATATAATATGTGATAGATAGATAGATAGATAGAGAGAGAGAGAGAAAGATTTCCACTTTAAAGAAAGAATATAGAGAAATGCTGGATCTTCTCTGACCTCATAAGGACGTTTCAAGAGCTGTGATGGTATATGGGACAGGGGGGTAAACTAGACTCTCCCCACACGGTTTGAGATGGATAACAGCTTTTCGAACTGGAAAGATTGTCTTTTCCTTTCAGCCATGCTCAGCAGTGCTGGGAGCTACTACTCCTAGCTCATTACTTGGGGCAAGCCCCCCAGTAGTGTAGGGAGTAGCTAAATCTAGGCCTTCCATATGCAAAATATACATTTGGACTGTCAAGCTCTCTTTCTAACCCTTTTCATTTTTCAACTGAATCACAGTGAGATACAGTTACAAAGTTGTTCATGATTGGGTTTCAATCATACAGTCTTCCAACACCTGTCCCTACACCAGTGCGCATTTCCCACTACCAATGTCCCCAGTTTTCCTCCCACCACCTCCATCTCTGCCTGCCTTTATGGCAGCCACTTTTATTCTCTCTCTCTCTCTCTCTCTCTCTCTCTCTCTCTCTCTCTCTCTCTCCCCTCCATTTTGGGCATTAAGATTTGCAATACAGACACTGAAAGACTATCTTATATAAATGAATGGATATGAAGAGTATCATGCCGAGTGAAATGAGTTAGAAAGAAAGGGATAGATATAGAATGACTGCATTCCTTTATGGGATATATGTATATGTTAAAAATAGTATGAGACGGGGCGGAGTGATAGCCCAGCGGGTAGGGCGTTTACCTTGCGGCGCCGGCCTGTGCCGGCCTGGGTTCGATCCCGGCATCCCATATGGTCCCCCGAGCACCGCCAGGAGTAATTCCTGAGTGCAGAGCCAGGAGTAACCCCTGAGTATAGCCGGGTGAGACCCAAAAAGCAAAAAAAAAAAAATAGTATGAGACTAATATCCAATACCAAGAAAATCAGGGGCTAGGAGGACTGGTCAATGGTTGGGAGCTTGCCACAAGTTTGGGGGTGGGTGGGTATGGAGAGCATTTAGGATAAAGAAGGGACCAGTATGGCAATAATAGTTGGAAATGATCACTCTGGACAAGAACTTAATGTTGAACATAGATTTTTTTTTTAAAAAAATTTTAAAGCAGGCAATATACTTGCTTTCAAAGCTCAAGTCCCAATTCAAGTCATTGGAAACTCTAACAAGCTTTCCATATATTCACTGTATCACTATCTTCCCGTTCATCATCGATTTGCTCGAGCGGGCACCAGTAACATCTCATATGACCTGTCTCATGCAAGTAGAGCCAAAGGCCACCTGCTTGCTCCAGGAACATAAAGAGCCTCAAACCATTCCATCAGGTCATGGGAATGAGGTCTATAATTGTTACTGGCATCTGGCATATCAAATACGACACGGGTAGCTTGCCAGGCTCTGCTGTGCGGGTAGCATACTCTTGTAGTCATTTCAAAATCCAGCATTTATTGATGAACCGTGCGGCTGCCAGCGTCACGCCAGGCTGTGATAGGCTGGTCTGCTGATGGAGTTCTGACGATGGGGAAGTCGGATGTGGAAAATGGAGGCCCCTCATGGAGTGGGGGTTGTCTGGCTTGTTGTGAGGGGGTTGGCAGGTTGGCACTCTGCTGGGGTGGCGGGCCAGGGCTACAACCTGCCATACCTCCCGGGCACCTCATGAGCGGCTGGGCACAGGGAGAGCCAGTAGCAGCTCTGCCTCATGTCTGTCTCTCCATATATTAATATATCATATATACTAATATATTCCATATATTAGTATTTGAAATTGTATTAATATCTAGTTCAGAATCTTAGCATCCATTGACACAGCCATTGAGATTGAGTGGCTTTGACTAAGAGAAAACACTAATGATTTGAGTGTGTTTAGCTGCCACTTTTGAAGGCAACACTGAGTAGAGGAAGACCAGACTATAGCAAGCCTCCTTGCTTGCATTTTGACTGATGCTGAAGAACCCATTTCAATTCAGTGGGAAGGCTTATAGCCATGGCCCTTACTTATTAATAACTTATGGTTAGTTATGCAAATGGTACAGAGAAGCAAGTGTCAAGACAGTGTTGTGGTTGTGGCTTTTGCCATCTTCCCAGATTAAGTGTATACCCACAGTTTTCTGTACTTGTAGCAGCATGGCTAGAAAAAATATGATTCCAATACTGCTGCCCAAAGAAAAGCTGGGCATCCAAGTAATATATTGTACACATCGATATACCCAAGAGTTGCTGTGCACTTTGGATCAGCATCTCTTAATACCTACACGTTCCTGAGATTATCAAGATCTGGCACTCGAAGATTATTCTGGGTAGAAACATTTGTCAGCTGAAGATAAAACACTATCTGAACTTCATCTTGGTAGCCATAAATTTGCCTCCTTGTATGACCACATTTTTTTCTCCAGTCATCACTTGGGTAATTTGAATAGAGGTTGATGATTCTGAAACACACTTGCAATGCCTGATTTCAGGCAGAACTTCTGCTTTTCTTGCGCATTGGTCCTCACTGTGATAAGCCACATCTGGTGGTATCACTCCCGTTCTGTTTATGGAACACAGCCTAGTGTCAAGCAGTATTGAATTTTGGCACAATTGTAAGTCAGAGAAATCACAAATCAAATATTATTTCTGAAAACTGCAACAAAAGTGTCATGGTGTTTTAAATATTGTTCCAAAAAAATTTGTTCTAACCTCTTAAAATTAAGAGAATTATTTGCTTTTTGTTTGTTTGTTTGTTTGTTGTTTTCTTTTCTTTTTTGGGTCACACCCAGTGACATTCAGGGGTTACTCGTGGCTCTTTGCTCAGGAATTACTCATGGTGGTGCTCAGGGGACCATATGGGATGCCGGGGAATCAAACCTGGGTCAGCTGTGTGCAAGGCAAACTTCTGTACCCACTGTGCTATAGCTCCGGCCCCAGAGAGTTATTTGCTTTGAAAGCTTGTACTTTAAAAAAATCTTGTTCTAAGGGGAACTGTTCTCATGAACTAGAGAGCAACAAGTTTAGTTACTTGGTTGAGCAAATGTTTATGGAATGGTTCCTAGGTACTAGGCACTGTGTCTGGCATCATAGTTACCTTCTGGGCTGCAGGGAGTGAGAGAAATGAAGGCAAACATTCAGTTCAGCAAATGGGAATTGTGTGCCCACTATTACATACACTGCTAACACCCAAGTCATGGCTCAAGTTTTTCATCTTTCTCTTTATTCCAGAGGCAGTATCTCTGACTGCCTTTCTGTATCTTTATACGAACCTCCATCTAGCATCTTTACTTCAAAGTGCCATGCCTGACCATAGCCAGGGACACCTTAACCACACCTGGAAGCACTGAGTAGGATGAGGTGTCTGCAGAAAGAGGGTCTGCCATAGCTGTCTGGGCATGTCCACTAGTGAGAGAAGGTAGAATGGAAATGACCAGTTGCTGAGGAAAGAGACAGTGTTTGTTTTGAGAAGGTTCAGATTTTCTGCTTGGAATGATGGAAAATTTTGCCAAAGAGTTTTTGGAAATGGTTACACTATTGCAAATGTACTTCATGCCATTTAACAGGATGTTCAGAAAGGGTGATTTTTTATTCTGTGTATTTTTT
Source organism: Cryptotis parvus (assembly GCA_021461705.1). Lineage (NCBI taxonomy): Eukaryota > Metazoa > Chordata > Mammalia > Eulipotyphla > Soricidae > Cryptotis > Cryptotis parvus. Next base: position 214,401 of record JAJIBD010037896.1, read on the forward strand.
TACAATAAAAAAAAGTTGGGGCTGGAGATAGTACAGCAGGTAGGGCATTTGCCTTGCCCACAGCCAACCCAGATTTGATCCCTGGCATCCCATATGGTCCCCCCATCATCGCCAAGAATAATTGCTGAGTGCAGAGCCAGGAGTAACCCCTGAGCATCACCAGGTGTGACCCAGAAAGAAAAACAAAGTATATATCTGACAATCTGCTCTTCCACTCCCTGAATTTGTTGATCCTGCCATAGTCTTCTTAGCTAATGACACCTTACTTGCCTCTAGAATCACTGAAATGTTTGTTGCTCCCATTCGTGATTCTTTTTCTTAGTTCCAATATCCAATCCTCTAAGCCCATTGTTCTTTCCCGATATATTCCCCAGCTATCTCTCACCACTTTTGCTCAGACCACAGGAGCCTCCCAGCTGGTCTGTCTGATTCTGCTCTTGCCCTTCTCTAGTTTTCCACCACACAGCATGAAAGGAAAAAGATATCCACTGGAGAATGCCAGTCCTCGGTGCCACAAGCCCCTGTGTTCTCCCTTCTGCAGAATCTTCTGGGCCCCAAGGGCTTTCAGTTGATGTGGCCTCTGGCTCCTTGCTGATGTGATCTGTCATTGCTCTCTCACTTAGTTCCAGCCATGCATTTGGTTTTCCTGGAACCCAGCAAGCACACATGCGGTCTTACATTCCCTATGGGTCATATCCCATCCCTAACCCCGCACCTAGTGGCCGTGTCCATCTGAACGTCAGATCCTCTGCTACAAGAGCGTCCTGCTCATGTGTCTTGAATGGCATCACCACCTGGACCTTTTGCTCTGCTCACTTTGCCCTGCTCTGCTTCCTGAGATATTTATTGTCTATTTGTCTTCCATTAGAATATCAGCTCCATGAGGGCTAGATATTTTTTTTCTGGATTTCTTTACTGTTTATATTCCCAGTGGCTTGGAACTTAGTAAGTTTTCAGTACATTTTATAATATGCAGGGCACATGACTGTTTTCCTAAACGTCATCTTTAGTACATACATTGAGCTCATCATAGAGAGTTTAGTTACTAATAAATCCCACCAGCACGGCAGAGCCTGGCTAGCTACCCGTGTCATATTTGATATGCCAAAAACCAGTGACAATTATAGACCTCATTCCCATGACTTAAAGGAATGGTTTGAGGCTCTTCATGTTCCTTGAGTGAGCAGATGCCCTTGGGCTACACTAGTTGTGACAGGACGTTTGGGGATGTTACTGGTGCCGCTTGAGCAAATCGATGAGCAATGGGAAGACAAGTGACAAGTGAAATCCCATTTGAAATTGGCTTTTCACCATTCTATGTTAAAGCATTTAATTTCCAGTCAAAAGAAATATAGGGTACCTTTTTTTATCTTAATATTTTAATTGTTCTTGGCTAACACCTGTGCTTAGGCCTTATTCTTAACTCTGTGCTCAGGGACACTCCTGGTGGTTTTCGAAAGACCATATTTGGTGGTGGAAATCAAACCAGGGTCAACTGTGTACAAGGCAAATGGCTTAATCTCTGTATTATCTATTTAGCCCCAAAGGTGTAAAATTTTTAAGCAAAATTCAAAATCAGTGAATCATAGGAAGCGTAATAAATATAGGAAATATGAGGAGCTATTTGAGGTAGGTAGATGTGATTCCAAAGTGTAGTTGAACTAATGGTGTACTCCAGGCTCTTTTAATGAGAAGATTCCGAAATCTAACCCAACTTGTTTGGGAGTAAATTATATCTACTTTGTAACTATTACATCCAAAGTGGTACATTCAGGCATCTAAATGATCCTGTGAGCTTTCTGTTTATTCACTGCTCTGACACTCTGGTATTGTCCAAAGAAGACAGCTCTATGATGATGTGTTCTTCATAGCTGGTAATATCAATGGAAGGAGAACTTTTTATATTACCAGTCCGCCCAAACTCCAGGACAGACTCACATGAGCTCACTGGTTATGACCTACCATAAAACAAATATCGTAGGCAGGGGATGGAAGGTTTGGCTGACCTAAATCATGTTCTCATTTGGCATGAAAGGGGAAAGGAGGATTTAAGTAAGCCCCAGTCAGTCACCAAACACCAGGAGGAATGTACACAAAGGAAAACAGAGTATGAAATAGATAATGCCAGGAGGAAGATATCCAGTGTTTGACAGATCCAGAAGATGGGATGATTCCACTTGGTTTTGTGGCACCTGCATGGTTCTTTGACTCACCTGTTTCCCGTTGTTCTTAATGGGTGGGTGTCAGCACGTGGTGAGTGAGATTTGTTTGCTGAATATATTGGTAATGAATTCATATGAGTTGGAGAACATGAGAGGGCTGCTATTATTATGAGAGAAAAGACTGTGTGTGTGCCTCTGTGTGTGTGTCTGTCTGTCTTTCTGTGTGTGCATATGTCCTAGGTCACAATAGCAGAAGATTTGTGGGGCCCATAACATGGAAACCCAGGAGAGTGGGATGGTTCATCCCGTCCCTCATATCTTTATTGTCTTAGACCAGATTACAAACTTGAAAACGTTACTGAGTAGTTCAAACTCACTGATTCATTATCCCATCCCTTGGACATTAAATCACAGCCCCTATTTCGTTCTCAAATGTGCTTATACCCTAACTCTCCATGTTTTTTAGCATTGCCCATAGCCAAGCCACCCATCCCTTAGTGGACTGAATGGTCCGATGGTAAGAACAGTTGCTGTAGTTTTGGAAAACATAATTTTTCAAATCTGAGTATGCCGTTCACTCTGTTGATGTTCTTGAGCAAATGACTTAACCTCCTTGAGTCTTATTTTCCTCATTTACAAATTGGAAGTGATAATATCTTACCGGTAGTGATGATTGAAAAAAAGAAACTTAAGTGAAATGCTCTAATACAGCTCTCGGTTCATAAAGATACTCAGTGAGTGAGATTTGGTTGTCGAATAAATGAATGTTTCGGACCAAGTGGCTATATCTAGTTTTAGGTCATGGGACTGGGTCTGTGTCACAAATGACATGATAGGAAAATGCCGGTATGATTGGGTTGTGGTGACATAAATCAAGATGGTGTAGTTACGCCGAAGGAATTTATTTATAAGGGGCATTTCAGAGAGCAGAAGGTGGCACTGAACAGCCAGACCTGGGAAGTTCAGGAAACATCCAGGGAAGGTAGCATCTCCCTTGGACCCACATTCCGGATGAATTGGCTCCAGAATGCCATGGTTTGATCCATTCATCCACACCCCCAGGGTTAATACAGTTGATTCAGGCTTCACCAATCAGGATTACTAAGCACACACCATTTAAAACATATCACACTGTTGTACTGCAATTATTTCCCCCTGTTTTTATTAGAATCTCAAGTGTCTAAATTGTACTCTGGGCTAGGATTGAGGCAGAAATGATCAGAACTTTGCCCTTGTGTAATTCACAGGCCAACAATGACTGAAGAAAGTCATCTCTTTGGGTCACACCTGGCAATGCTCAGAGGTTACTCCTGGCTCTGCACTCAGAAATTACTCCTGGTGGTGCTCTGGGGACCATATTGGATGCGGGTATCAAACCGGGCTGGCCAAAGTACAAGGAGATGCCCTCCCGCTGTGCTATCGCTCCAGCCCAGTAGTCTCTTTGAGTTTTCAATTTAGGACTCTTATTCTACTGAAACGGGGGAATAAATGAAAAGAAGATACTATCTCCAAATGAAATATGGAGGCACTGTTAGCAGAAGAGGAAGAATGTCTGCTAGCAGGATGAGCCGCAGCTGTTCCATTACACCTCGTCACTCAACTCCATCTTACCTCAGTTTCTTTATCTGTACAATGGGCATAATCATGATGCCTACCCACTCCATCTGGCTCTTCTGACGATAGGCTGGCTTAACACAAGGTTCTGAGGACAGTGCCTAGACTATAACTGTAATCGAGGGGACTATAGCCCAGTGGGTAGGGCGTTTGCCTTGCAAGCGGCCGGCCCATGCCAGCCAGGTTCAATCCCGGCATCCCATATGGTCCCCGAGCACCGCCAGGGAGTAATTCCTGAGTGCAGAGTAACCCCTGGGCATTGCTGGGTGTGACCCAAAAAGCAATTGGGTCCTATTTAGTCATAGGAGATCCCTGACATCACCTATGAATAAATAATAAATGAATGAATGAAGGAAGGAAGGAATGAATAAATAAATGAAGCTGCAATCGAGGGGCAGGAGAGTTGACTCAAAGGGCTGAGCTCCTGAGCTACCTTGCCTTTGCACACTGTTTTCGTGATAGATCCCCGAAAGCGGTTGGTCATGCCCCAGCTTCCCATGCAGTACAACCTTTGGAGTGTTAATGAAGAAAAGGGAGGCAATGGACAGCTTCGCTTTTGGCAATCACAGGTTCAGGTTTCTCAGGTTTCTCTGTGGCTTGAGAGCTGCAACCTGTAAGTGTTGATTTAAAGTGAACTTTCCAAGGCAGGGGCCTAAGGCAGGGGCCTCAGGCTATACAGACAGAATCTTCTCTGCAGAAGGTTCCAGCCTCGTGGCTTCCATCCAGCCCCTAACCCTGCACATACTCATAACCCAAAACTGACTGAAAGTGATTGAAATGCAAGTTTTTGTTGAGCTGAGATGCTAAATTCAGGATTGGGAGCATATGGATTGCTCCATATTTGTTTTCTGCATATCTGATGTTAGCAATTTAGAACATCACTGGGACGCTCCTAGAGAATTTCAGCTCTGTAAATGAAACAATTATTTTGGCAGTTTGGGAAGGATATATTCATAACTTTCATGGTATTTAAAGGGGAAATACACCTTCCCTGAGTCCCTTCTTTCCTTGCCAGATATGAAGAATGAAATCAGAGTGCCAAGGGAATAGATGGCATAAATAGAAAAATTGACAGTCAGAGTGTTGCATTTACAATTGGATTTCTAGGATTGACAGTCTGACAGGAAGCGAAAGGGTTTCTCCAAATCTGGGCAGAGAGGAGTCGCGAGGACACCGTGGGCGTGATGTTCATTCATCCGGTCATCGGTTATCTATTAAGGACCTTCAGTGAGCTCTTACTATGATCTGAGTTGGAAGGAAGCAGAGTGCGTCCTGCCGGCCTAGTCGATAGCGCTGTGCCAGATGGCAGGGAACAGAAATACAAGCTCAAGTAACAGAGAAAACTGTGGCCTGGAGACATAAAACTGCAGTTGAGGCATTTGTCTTGCACATGGCTCACCCAGGTTCAATCCCTTGGCACCACCTATGGTCCCCCTGAACACCATCAGGAGTGATTCCCGAGCACAGAGACAGGAGTAAATTCGGAGCACAAGTGGGTGTGACCCAAAAACTACAGAGAGAGGGAGGTAGGGAGAGAGAGACAGAGACAGACAAAGACGGAGAAAGAGAGAGAATCCTAATGGTGAAGGGGGTGTCCTACGCAACCCAAGTAAAGGAAATTTAGGATGTGCGACTAGGCCCTGGGCCCAACAGTGAAAAGCCACAGGCCCAGGAACCCCCCTTTATTCACATTTTGTTCACTTTTATTCACAAACCCCCTTTATTCACATTCACAACCTGTTCCTTCTTCTGTACCGCCTTGCTTTCCAGTGTTCTAGTTTTCACAGTGAAAAACAGTCGCCCTGTCTCTCCTGAAATCTTAGCTCTCTTTCCATCTGAGAAGCCATTACAGAAGGAACCAACTCTGTCCCAAGTCTAAATATCAAGGAGAGAAGCTGATTGGCTGTTTGAACAAATGTTTACCCAGGTCCAATCAATAATGGCTATGGTTAAATATAATCTGTAGGGGGCCGGGTGATAGCCCAGCGGGTAGGGCGTTTGCCTTGCACGAGCCGGCCTGTGCCGGCCTGGGTTCGATCCCGGCATCCCATATGGTCCTCCGAGCACCGCCAGGAGTAATTCCTGAGTGCAGAGCCAGGAGTAACCCCTGAGCATTGCCGGGTGTGACCCCCAAAAAGCAAAAAAAAATAAAAATAATAATAATCTGTAGTTTAACTTTTTTTTTTTTAGCATAGAAAGCCAGAAAGACAGCGTAGGGGTTAAGGTACTTGCTTGCTTGCCTTGCATGTGCTGACCCTGGTGTAGATCCCTGACATCACCTATGAATACCCAAGCACCTCTAGGGATCACAGAACTCAGAGCACCTCTGGGTGTGATCCAACTCCCCCAGTAAATGAATGAAATGAAGTGAAAATAAGTTTCATTTGTTGAAGCCCATGGAGTGCTTGCTGCAGATGGGGTGCACACCCTGGAGAAAGTAATGTCCTATGCATTTTGTCTCTGTTCTGCTCCATCCATATAGGGCTGTTCCCATCACATGTGTGCAAACAAAAGTGCTGAGAGGTCACGTAACATACACAGAGTCATCCACTAGCATCTAGGCAGTCTGGCACCAGGGCTCCTCTTCAAACCAGAGCTTCCAGGAAAAGTCAACCAGCAGGACTTTTGCTTATATGGAACAAAGAGCATCTCACCCTTTCCCTCAACCCTTCCTTCTTTTTTTCAGCCCTCTCTCCTTCCTTGGACATGCCTTCAGTGTACGCCAAAAGTTGACAGTTTGGAAACCAACCCCCAAATCTATCATATGATGGCTGAAGTGTGCCAGGTTTCAGCTCAGAACACCCAGTGTCATATGACAAAACCGCAACACTGTCACATGCGGTTTGGGAGTCTCTCTTGCACACACATACACACACACACAACTACGTCTTGTCTGTGCCTCTCTTTTCTACTACCATCTTCCTTTAGTGTATTTTCCAGGGGAGGGACTTGAACCCAGGACCCCCTACTTGTGTTTTCTCTTGGAACTCTGTCCTGTGCAACACCCCAACTCATTATAGTGTTTTCAATGTCAAGATTGTCCTTCCCGTTTTTCTTTTCTTTCTTTTTCGTTTTTTTTTTTTTTTTTTGGTGTTTGGGTCACACCCAGGTTCTGGGTTACTCCTGACTCTGTGCTCAGGGATCAATCCTGGCAGTGCTGGGGGAACAGGTTGGGGGCCAAAGGGGGTATTATATGTGTTTCCAGAGATTGACCCAGCTGCCTGCAAGGCAAGAGCCGTAGCCTGATGCTCTAGTTTTCCAGCCTTTCCCCCTACTTTATCCCTGAGTTTTACGTGATTGTCCATCTAGTTCCTGCTTCTTGCTCATTTGATTGAGAGTTTCAGATGTGAGGCGATTTTAGGCCACACTGTGTTAAAGAAAACAGAGTGGGCAGAAGTAAGGCAAAACAGCCTCCTGGCAGGGCTGCTGCTGAGACCTCATCAGGGTGGGAACCTTCTGATGACCCACGCCCATGTCGAAGTATGAGCGAAGGCTCTCAGGACCTGTTGGATTTGTCCAAACACACAGTGACAGCCCACTTAAAAAGAATTATTTGTGATTTGCACACTGCTATCAATCGAGATTGAGAGTATTGATCCCAACTGATTGCCGGGGCCCAAAATAAAGTGAAAGGGTAATTGACTGCCGTGTCCCCAATCGATCGTGCGCCACAGTTCATCGCCACTGAAATTATTTTCAAGTACTTTGGTTTATCATTCCTAATAAATATAGAAATTGAGTAATCAAAATGACTTACATTCACATCGAACCAAAAGCTTTTAAGGAAGTGTCTATGTTTAAGTGAGTCCATATTCTATGCTGGTTTTTCCAATCAAGCCCCCAGGGCCCATTTTGACAGCGCTGGGATAAAGCCAGGCTTAAAAAAATAATAATAAAGCATCGTGTCTCAGAAGCAGGAACCCCAGGCACAGTGCTTTCCCAGGCTGTCATAATAATCGCAGCCCCTGGGATTTTAAGGCAGAACCCTCCTAAGGACTCGTGCCGTCCCTGTCATCCATAAACCAAACACATTTTCCTTGACACAGCAAGACCTCTTATTTATTTCCCTCCCCACTAGCCCTGCTCATAAAAGCACAACAGTTGTTTTCAGGTTTACAGCCATGTTAGCAGCGATGTTACTAAATCAAAGCAAGCATTCACCACATACCTCATACAATAGGTTTTTATGGCATTTGGCCCCTAGAAATTTTGCTTTGACAGGGCGTAGGACCTCCGCAGCAAAGCTGGGGCCATGGGAACCACTCCCAGTGGTACTCTGCTCATGTTGCAGGACTGATACTTTTTTTAAAAAAATATTGTTGCAAAAAGTAGGACTGCTGAGAAAATTTGCTTTGGGAACGGAAGCTGTGTAACAGAGTGGCTTACTAGAGACACAGCCATAGATGCTTTGGGGGAAATATACAATGCAGAAACTCAAAATAAACTCACACGGGAAAGTGAAGCTTGTGAACTATACCAAAAACTTGGTCGGTGACCCAATGGAAAGAAGCTAGTAAAAATGGCAGCCTAGTTTTACAGGTATTGAATGGTGACAAATGCAGATGAAGGAGCCAGAGTGCTAGATAGTATGCGAGGGAAATTGCTGGCCTATCCGCGACCAACTCAGGTTCTATTCTCGGCATCCCATGTGGTCTGCAAGCACTGCCAGGTATGATTCCCAGCGTAGATCCAGGGAGGAAGTCTGGAGCACCATGGGGTGTGCTCCAGAAAACTAAAACCTAAGAAACAATCAAACTAAAATTCTGTGTAAATTTGTGTTGCTTTCACCTGGAAAATCCTTTTTTTGCTTGCAGAAGTTTGCTTGCGTCCACAAGCAGCGTGTGTGGTGCTGTTAGTTACTGCACTGAGGGAAGGAGGCATGGCAAGGATGGAATAGGAAGTCCTTAAGCAGATGTGGCCGGGCTTGGTGCATGGCTTCTGCTGTGTGGACGGGCTGGTAGATGTCTGACGTCTGCATATGTACAAGCATTTTCTGTAGCCACACAGCTCAGTTTAATTGGGTGTAGTTTTCTGGTTTCACCTCATATTCCTTGCAGATGTAAGCAGACATGAAATCTGTGTTATTCTCAAGTTATTTCTCAATAGATTTGTGAATATATTGTGCATGGGAACATATTTGCATATTTCAAACAAAGTATTCTAGTAGAACTGACTGAATAACATGAGCCACAAATGGGAACCTCATATGTGATTTTGAATTTCCTAATAGCGACATTTTAAAAATGAAATGGGTGTTGATTTTATGTAGTCCAGTGTGTTTGTTATACTGACTTACAATTATAATAACCCAGTACACTTAACTTCACATATTCAACATATTATTTAACATGTAATCTGAATAAAATTATTAAAATTTTGGTGTTCTTATACCAAGCCTTTGGGTTCCAGATCCACACAGGCTTTATGGATATTACATTAGACAGTGAAAGTTTGGAAAATAAAACTAAAATAAAACTAAAAAAATAAAACTAATAAAATAAAAACAAACTGTGGAAGTCTGGATTATGACTCATGGTAAGGTGCATCTATCTATATATAAAACATATATATGTAAAACTTTCTGAAGTGCCAGAATTAAGGTTCTGATTCATATATATGTGTATTTATGTATATATACACACATATGCAATACACATAATACATATACATGTAATACATATACATATATAAATATGTTAGTATATATTTTATAATATTATATATACATATATAACCACATGAAGTGCCAGAATATATATATACACACATATGTGTGTGGAACAGCCGTGCTACAGTGCTGTGGAGAATAAGGGGAATATGCAGTGGGAGCATGAATTCATACTAGGGTGTGAGGTTGCCTTCTTTGTGCTGATTAAAGCTAGAGATCAGACCTACCTTCCAGATATTTAAAATATATATTTAATTATAACATATTCTAATGACATATTACAACGAGGTGCTTGTTTTATATATCTATACATGCGTATATTTGAGGCACTGAGATTATGTTTTGAAAGTAGACCCTTGCTTAATGCTTACCTTCTACATCTTTCATGCTTGTTTTTTATGCTGGTTGTTTTTTTTTTTTTGATCACACTCGGCTATCCTCAGGGGTTACTCCTGGCTCTGCACTCAGGAATTACTCCTGGTGGTGCTCAGGGGACCCTATGGGATGCCGGGGATCAAACCCAGGTTGGCTGCATACAAGACAAATACTCTCCCTGCTGGACTCCAACCCCACTGCTGTTTTTCTTGAGGGGAGTGGGGAGGTCATACTGCAATGTTTAACCTTACTTATGGCTTTGTGATTACGGGTCACTTCTGCGCACTTGGGGTACCAGGAGCTGAATTGGGTCAGCTGTGTGCACGCCTTTCCCTCAGTATCTATCTCTCAGTTGCCTCATACTTTGTTTCTGTCAATAGTCTAAGCTATTTAATAGTTATTTAAGTGGGTGATGGTCAAACAAATGTCATATGCCTTGGTGAGCTTCCCAGGTGAATTTCTCCAGGACAGGAGCCAAGTCACAGATGATGCTAAAATTAGCATGTGGCCTATGTGTAGTAAGTCCTCAGTAAATGTTTCCTGAGTTGAGTTGAATTCATTTGTCAGTTTGTCATCTGCTATAGAGTTTTGGTGCTAAAACAGCAATATTGAAGGAATAGAAATGTTAGATCAGAATTTTCTTTCATCTTGGCATGTGCTTCCCACCTTTCATTTTTTTCACTCATTTCCTCAATAAGCATTCATTGACCTTTTCATTCTCAGTTTTTTTCCTTCATTTTGGTACCATACCTGACTGTGCTCAGGCCTTACTCCTGGCTCAGTGCTCAGGGCTTAGTCCTGGCACTGCTGAGGTCCTATATGTGGTGCTGGTGATCAGATCAAACTGAGGTCAGCCGCATGCAAGGCAAGTACTTAGCTCTTGTACTGTTTCTCCACACAGTTCAGCCTCATTTGTTAACCACTCATTTTTTACATACTCTAGGCTTTCGTCAGACCCAGTTTCTCAACTCCCCAGATACTTTATGCTCTTTGCTCTTTGGCCTTTGCAAAATGATCTTCCGTGACCGGCCGATCCCTTCTCCTCCTCAGCCATGAGCCTACACATTCCTGCCCTAGGCAGTCCTTCCCTCACAGCCACAGGGCCTGAGCTCCCAATCTCTCTGCTGCTTCATCCACTTGGCGTCTCTCTGACTCTCCTCCTGTGCATTACTGAGAGTCACAGGGGTACAGACTGTGTTTGGTGTGTGTCGTGTGCAGTTTGCAAACCTGCTGTGGAAGAATTGGAGACGCTTGTTGTATAATGGGGAAAAATTGTGGGAATCAAGTTAAGCACTGAGTGGAAGTCAGATGACAAGAAACTCAGACTTCCACCCCTCCAGACTCCAAAATGTCTTCGCAGTAGTCAGTGATTTTGGGGGGAGCACACACCCAGCGGTGCTCAGAGCTTACCCCTGGCTCTGGGCTAAGGGTCACACCTGACTTGGATTAGACGACCAAATGGGGTGCGGGGATCAAACCAGGTACCATAGGATCCCCTGAGAACTGCTGGGAGTGACTCCTGAGCACTGAGGTATGGTCCCCAACAAACAGATGGTGGGTCTGTTGCCTAAAGTGATGTAACTAAAGCAGCAAGAAAAACAGAATTTCTTTTTTTATAAAATATTTTAGGGCCGAGCAATAGCCCAGCAGGTAGGGGGTTTGCCTTGCTTGCGGCTGGCTTATGCAGGCCCGGATCGATCCCTGGCATCCCATTTGGTCCCCGAGCACCTTCAGGAGTAATTCCTGAATGCAGAGCCAGGAGAAACCCCTGAGCATTGCCGGTGTGACCCAAAAAGAAAAAAAAAAATTACAAAGATGTTCATGTTTGGGTTTCGGTCATACAGTGTTCCAGCACCCATCCCCCACGAGTGCCCATTTTCCCACCACCATGTCCCCAATTCTCTCCACACTCCCCTAGCCTGCCTCTATGGCAGGTTCTTTATCTCCCCCCACTTCCTTCTCTTACACATTGTGGATTGCAATACATACATTTAGAGGTCATCATGTGTATCTTTTTGCCTATATTCAATGCTCAGTTCTAGGCTGTTTGTTTTTTTTTTTACTCCAACAAATGTTTATTGAAAAAGATCAAAATATGATCATTGAGTACTTCTTTAAACATTTTCGGGGCCACACTCTGGTACTCAGGGCTACTCTGAACACAGAGATAACTTCTGACAGTGCTCAGCAGACATGTGCCAGGTTCATACCCACATGCAAGATGCTTCAACCTTTTGAATTATCTCCCTGGGCCCTGAAATACAATATTTTTATTTTATTTTATTTTATTATTTCCCCCCAAATATTATTACACCATTTTAGACATAAAATTGAAAGATGCTCATGTAGAGTTTTGGTTCTACAGTGTTCCAACACCCATCCCTCCACCCAAACCCATCTCCCATCACCAATGTCCCCACCTCCCTCCCCCCACCACACCCTCAACTACTTGGCGGGTTCTGTATGTCATTTCTCTCCTCTTTATCTCTCACTCCCGCCAAACTTTCCTGCACATCGTGGAATACAGTGCATTAAAAGACATTACTGTTTCCACTATTTTACTGGACCATGCGGCCGCAAGAGGCCGAGCGACATGGGCTCGAACTGGTTTTGCTCTGTTAATCAGGTCGTGAGACAGTTTCCCAGCGTCTGGACAGCGAAAATGGTGGCTAGTGTGGTGGGCGAGTCTCATCTGGCTGCTTCCAGGACCCCCAGAGGCGATGGGCCCACTCCCAAAACCCATCTGCCCTCCCGGGGGGCACAGTCAGCTGGGCCCGGGGCGAGCCGAGTTCCAGCCTCCCAAGCCACTGGTGAGGCTCTTCATGCTATGGTTGGTGGCCCCAGGGCAGCTCCTGGGCAGGGCCACCAGGCTCGACAAAATGGAGGGGGAATGGCCAACCCATTCTACGCTGGTTTTATCATTCTCGACGATTATTAGCACACTGTTCCCTTCTCTGTTTTACCTAACCTCTGACTTGCACATGTTTGTGGTAGATTACACCTGTTGACAAGACCCTCCTGATTCATGTTTTGCCTGACCTTGGATATTGGTATCATAATATATGTGTGTGTAAATATATATATTTATGTCATGCAAATAAATGCAGTCATTCTATATCTGTCTTTTTCCTTCTGGCTAATTTCACTCAACATGATCCTCTCCATTTCCATCCATTTATAGGCAAATTTCATAACTTCATCAGAAAAACAGAATTTCAATGGTGTCTTTAAAAAGCTATCTTTAGGGCCGGAGCGATAGCTCAGCGGTAGGGCGCTTGCCTTGCACGCCGGCCGCTGCCGCCTGGGTTCAATCCCCGGCATCCCATATGGTCCCCGAGCACCGCCAGGGTAATTCCCTGAGTGCAGAGCCAGGAGTAACCCCTGAGCATCGCCGGTGTGACCCAAAAAATAAAAAAAAAAATAAAAAATAATAAAATAAAATAAAAAAGCTATCTTTAGCTCAGAGACTCCCAAATTTTGTTGGCCTAGCTCCCCCCATTTTCAGGAAAAAAATACCCCCCACTCAGTGCACCCAGTAATCCACCTTCATAACCTGAACAAACAGACACCCACTCCCCACATGTACTGCACTCAGACTACCCCAAGCCCTCTGGATCATTCCACTGACCCCACATCCCCATGTGCTCGGGAGCCCTAAACTTCAGTCCTGCAGAATAACAGGGCATTAATTAACCAGCCAGAGCTGCGGCTGTTCAGTTGGGTCCTTTCCACTTGTCTCTCCAGGTCCTCAGCCTGGCCCACCGGGCATTATCCTTGGCAGGAACCGAGCACAGGAGAATATGCCCAATCTCACAAATGCTTTTTTTTTTAAATGAAATTCTTTGGTTGACACTCAGCAGTGCTCAAGGGCCTTCGCCAGACTCTACCCTGCAGTGAGCCCCGGCAGTGCTCAGACATTCCGAGAACCAGCAGGATGCAAGGCTGTGCTTTATCCCTAGTGTACCTTCCCCTACCCCGCACTATCTCTCCAGCTTACAAATGCTTTATTAAACCTTTTTTCCATTTTTGGTGATGCTCAGGGGATACTTCTGGCTCTGCACTCAGGAATTATTCCTGGCAGTGCTCAGGGAAACCATAGGGTGCAGAGTATTGAACCCGAGTCAGCCGCATGCAAGGCAAACGCCCATCCCACTGTGCTGTTGCTCCGGCCCCAAACTTTTTGAGCATGCTCATACCTGCTATTATCCCACTGGACAAAGTGGGTCACATGTCCAAACTCAAAGTCAGGAAGTCCAGTAAATAATGGAGAGTGAAGGATGCACGGGGAGGAAGTGAATGCTTTTGAACAAAACTCTAATTTACCATGTAAAAATAGGGGTCAAAGAGAAAAGAAATTAAGGCATATCCTATCTCACATTTTCCTGGGTTACAGCATTATTCCCCTTTTCTTCAAATTTTCTAAGCCTAGCTAGGGTGCCCTGAGACAGAGCTACTTGGGGTTAGTGGTGTGGCTGCATCAGAAAACAATGCTTGGTAGCTGCTGCCTTGGAGGAGACTTTGGGTGAAGGCCAGGGCCGCACATAGGCATAGTTCTTGACCACTGAGACTTCTCCGGCCTCCATTGCAGATGTAGCGTGAGGAGGCCTGGCTGCTGCTGCCTGGAGCCTCAGAGAAGGCTTTGGAAGGTGTAGAGATAGGGATAATCGAAGATGTTAGCTAGCTCTTCTTTTTTATCTCTAAGGCTGACCGTGTTGGATCTTCCCGATCTTCAGTTTATTAATCAGTAGGAGAGAAGGAGATAAAAACACATCGCTGCAATTACAGGGGCAGGCCGGTAATTATCATCGAAGAAAACGATTGGAAACACATTTTATTTAAATATTTATCTTAGTGAGTTGTGCTTTTCGAAGTTTGCCGTGCTACTCGCGAGCTCAGCAGCTCGGGAACCAGTGACCTGTGGTTCTGCTGGGGACGGCTGGAACCTGGAGGTTTTCTTCCTTGACTCCCTCTTCACCAGCCAATGCCAAGCACATGGCAGTTACTTCATACACTGTCATGGAATGAATAAACTGTAAAATTCGAATAAAGCAGCCCAGGGAGACATAGAGGAAATAAATGAAATGACATTTAAAAGAATTGGAAGACTTAAAGGTAAAAATCTTAGGTTCTCCCCCACTTTGAATGAAGTCTAAATTCAAGAATATGTGATTTTGCACAATGTAGGGATTGCAAATATTCCCAGATTACATAAATATGCCTCACCACCCCCACACCCAAACCTAAGGCACAAATTTTTGTGGGCTCTTCGAAACAGAGGATGTTCAGTGCACAGAGGGTTTTGGTCTTTCTATTCTTTTCATCAACAGCTGGGATGATGGAGAGCCCATTCCCACGTTAAGAAAGTATCAATTACTTAGCTAATTACATTTATCCTCTAGGATTCTTTATCTCCTGGTGGCAACTCAGTATTTAGAGTTCTTGTGTGCTATACATGTATTTCCCTGGTTGCAGTGAATATGGTTTTTATATTTGTGTGAAACTGCTAATGTGTTGCTCGCTAGATCATGAGCAATGGGCTTCTGACAGCTCCGTTCATTAGTCAGCTTGGGGGGAAAAATAAAAGAAAACACATTGATATAGAAACAGAGTGTGAGCCAGCAATTACCATCAGAGAGCACAATTGAAGCCACATTTTATTTAAATATTTATCTTGTGAATTGATTCATACAAAACAAGAAGCCGTTTTTTTATTTATGAATGACTTTGCTGCCGCAATGGGAAGAACAAGATTGCTATTTGCGTTGGGTTTGAGGCAGTCCACGGCTTAGAGTACAGAGTTAAATAACACCAAATTATTCATTGTGATGTATCATTAAGATTGCTATGTGTGAACGTGCAGAAAGATGATAACAACGTGCAGCTGTTCATTTCGGAATCCCAACTTTTGTAGTAAGGAAAAGAAGTGTGGGGAGGGCGGGGAGCTTGCAGATAACTTTTAGTACTAATAATATCCTAACAAATGCTTGCAGGTGCTGTGCAGGGAGTCCATTGCACCTCTCCGTGCATTCTGCATATTATCCTATGAAAAAAATACTTCCTTTGTTCCCACTTTATATGAGAAAATCTAAGGCACAATGAGGTTGAAGTACCTGGTCAGTCACCGCAGAGAGAACTTACGTAGGTCAGTATTCCTGGGGTCAACTGAAAGACCTTACTCTGCGTAGTCCTTGTTCCTGGTTCCTATTAGGAGCTTCTTCTTGAAGAAGGAGCACTGTGCCCTCAATATCAGGGGCCTGAAGAGAGCCTGTCTCTATGTCTTGCCCGGACTTCCTGTGGCCTTCTAGGTAACTTCCAGTGAATGGGCATCTGTCAGTTTTCAGCTGTGTGGCTGACGAACTGACAGTATTAGGTCAGTTAGAACCACTCCAGAGGCTCTTAACTCCCTTTAAGACTCTCTTCAAACTATTTCCAAGCACTGCCCTTAGGCAAACTCAGCCAACCCTTTTCTCTGTTCTTTAACTCTCTATCCTGCCAGGTTCTCTGCTCCTCCAACTCACTCCTGCCAGCCAGGCTGAGAACCCAGTCTCCACTGACTCAACTCTTTTTCCAACTCTTATATATCCCCCTAATTAGGATATTGGCCATCCCTTTAACTCTTAAAGGCTATCTCTTTAACTCTTAAAGGGACCCCAACAGGCATCTATTTCATTCGTCCTCTAAAGGGAGTTGCCAGTAGCACTCTGATGATGGGGGACTCACCATTCATCTCGCTCCACCCCAAAACAGAATTGTTTGCTGTTTTGTTTGTTTTTATGTGGCCACATCCAGTGGTGTTTAGAGGCTTCTCCCAGGGGCCACTCCCTAGTGGTGCTGAGCTAGGGATCAAACTGCCTAAAGCTAGGGATCAAACCTGGGTTCTCTTGCTTGCAAAGCAGGTGCTCCAGTTTTTTAAACTGCTGTCCTGGCCCTGTTGGATGTTGTGCTACCTGATCTTGCCCTGTCCTCTACTCCGCCCCATCCCACTACACAAAGGGAAGAACTTCAGCTCACCTTTGCTTGATAGAATATAGACCTGCTCAGTACTCACGGCTTTGTTTAGGAATTAGCACTATAGTCACTATTTACAGGACTACACTTTTTGTTGTTGATACTCTGTCTTTGGACCTTGATATTATTTGTGGTTTGCCAACGTTATAAGCATTGTGTCTCTGACTAGAAAACTTATCTGTCTACTTTTGGGGGATAATCTCAAAGATGTGTCATTGTTGGGTTAAAGCTCTTTATACACCTTGTGTTTGCCTTCCAAAGAACTTAAAGCTTTTAAAATTCCAATCAGTAGGCAATGAAGTGCCACCTCTATTGTTCTGTGTAAGGCAGGAGTGACGCAAAGTGGGCTGAACACCGAGTCTATAGGTTCAGGAATGGACACCTCGGTAAGTGTGTTCAGGACCTAGTTTTCTAAAGGCAGTATTAATTTGGGGGATAAAAAAGAGAACTTTGAAATGAATAGTGTCAGCTCAACAAGTTGTATGTGGAGAGAAATGCAATGGAGCAGCAGAGAGTATCCAAGAGCCATTTTGTGAGCACTGGGGACCACTACAATGACCTAAAGCAGAATCTTACCCACAAAAAGTGAGCCTCAGGAACAGAATAAGAGATAAACCTGGTGTGACTAAACAAAGTTACAAATAACTTCATTTAGAAAAAAAAAGTCTGTCTATTGTACTTGTTGGAGAGATTGTAGGCAAGCTGGGGTTAGCCATTGTTGCTATTGGAAGAAATCCTGAAAACAGTGGGGCAGAGGTATAGTGTCACTTCCCTCCAGGAGCTGTGCTGGATATTCCGTTTGCTAAGCACACATAGATGCGTTAAACCTGAACACTGACTCACAGGATTCAAACTCACAAGAGACTGGTGTATAAACCAGAACGCGATTCCCTTATAAGGCTGTCTCTGTCTACAAATAGTACCCCATTCTCAACCTCTAAGTGTGTTCTGTGAATAAAAATGTGGACTGTCATGCTAGTATTAGAAGTTTAGCATAGTCATAAGGAGGAAAATTAGTCTTTAGTAAAGGGCAGTCAGTCAGTTGAAACTCAGAGACAAATGATTAGAAATCAGATTTAAACTGACTTAAAGAAAGACTGGTATAGATTGCTCATGTAACTGAGACAAGGGGTTCAGATACAGTTGGATCCAGGAATCCATTGCCATCTAGACTGCTTCTGCCCACTGCTTCTTGGATAATACACTCTGTGCTAATAAGGAAATTTGTCTCCTACAAGCTTGTCTGTAGCCAGTTCTCAATGAAGATTTGTTGAATATTCAGAGAAGGGATTCTTGAGCCAAGACACATTCTCACCTGGCAGTTCTAGAAGATAATCACTACCTTTGTGTCTCATTGCAGAAACATCGCAGCATGTTCAAATGCTCCTATCAAAAGACTTAAATCATCAATTTCGGACCTCTATCTTGAAGAACTGATGTAGCAGATTTCGCAGAACCCCATAGCCTGTTTTGATTTTGTGTTTTTTGTTTTATCCCAACTGCTGGGATGCCCGTGTTTTGGAAAGGAAGAGTCATAAGTGTGGATTGAGTCATGGACATAGTTGGCGCTTCACAAAACGCAAAGTGCATCAGGAAGCATGTGATGATCTTGTTACAGTGCAGATTCTGATTCTGCGGGTCTTAGTTGAGGTCAGATTCTGTATTGCATAATAAGCTCAGAATGATGATGCTGGTGTGGGGATAGCACATTGGATTCTAGAGATCAGCATTCAGCGGCAGTCAACTGGAGTCCACGTCGCACATGAGAAGGCATTGACAATTGCTAGTGTTGCTATAGACAACGGCACAGTGAGGGTGGTGTACTACTGGCACCTAGTGGGTGGAGGCTAGCAATGCAGCTGCCAAACCACCTACTGAGTGCAACACAGAGCCACACCACATAAAATATCCAGGTTCAGTGTTTAGCAGCAACACTGCTGCTGCTAAAACCCTTCTGAAGTACCCTTATAGCTTTCCCATTTCCAGCTCACATCATTCTTGATTAGGTGCTCGCTTCACTAGCTGCCACCAGCTAGTGGCAGGTTGGCCTCCACTCATGATTTCTTGTTTGGATGCTATTGTTGAAGAGTCTTAATTACATACTGGTCATACACACTAGTCAGTGCAATCTTCCCTGGAGATCTCTTTCAAGCTGTGCAGTTTTTAAATACCACACACTGTGCAAAGCAGCCTTGATTGTTATCCCCATTTTCTCTGGATGTGCATTCTGAGGCTCCCAGAGGTGACGCAACTCTTTCAGGTCTTTTCCTATAGATTTTTTTTAAAAATACAGTAATTTAAAAGTCATTGATTATTTAAATAATCCACATATGAGTATAGTCCAAAAGTCAAAACGTTAAAAGAGAAGGAGTGAAAAATAATTCCCTGCGCCTCCCATTACTCCCAAGCAACTTCTCATAAAGAAGTTCTGTTTCTTGGGTATCCTTTCAGAAGGAGTCTCTGTATTTCAAGATAAACAGTCAGACAGGTTACCACCAAATGACAGTCTTCTCTGTTGACTTCTAGAGTTGCCATAATGAATCTACCACCACAGTTTTGGTGGCTTGGAAACAAAGAAAGTTAATTATTCTCTCACAGTTCTGGAAACAGGAAATTGGATCGCTGGTCGTATAAGTTCTTTCTAGAGATTCTTTTTTTTTTTTTTTTTTATTAATTTATATTTTATTTTTTTTTTTTCCTTCTTTTTTTTTTAGTATTTTATTATACCACCGTGAGATATACAAATAAAAAAGATATACAATTAAAAAGTTCATGTTTGGGTTTTGGTCATACAGTGTTTCAGCACCGTCCCTCCACCAGTGCCCATCTCCCACCACCAACATCCCGGTTCCCTCCCCCTTCCCCAGCCCTGCTCCATGGCAGGTTCTTTATTTCTTTCCCTTTCTCTCTCTTTCTCTTTTCCTTCCCTTCCAGACTATGGATTACAGAACATACATTAAAAAGGTTGTCATGTGTATCCTTTTGCCTCTATTTAATGCTCAGTTCTAGGTTGGCATTAGTACCCTCGACTATTATTAGCACCCTGTTCCATTTTCTGTCTTACCTAAGCTCTGACTCCCCACACTTTTGTGATAATTTCTGAGGAAGACTCTCTTATGGTTCCTCTCTCCACTTCTGGGGCTCCCAGCTGCTCTGGCATTCTTCAGCTCGTTAGCGCATCACTCCAGTCTTCATCATCCTTTTCACCAGATCCTTCCTGACAGCAGACTTCCCTCCTCTTTACGGACACCAGCCACTGAGCTAAGGCTCACTGGAATGCAAGGCCTTGTGTTCACTTGATTACTTGTGCAAATGTGTTCTCATTCAAAGGCACTAGGGAGTGAGGACTTCATATTTGGGGGAAGATCACAGTGCAGCCCATAGCAACCAACAGTCGTGGCTCTGTTGCTTACCTTTTTATCTTACTGACAGGTACAGGTAGTTTACACATAGCTAATAATATGTTATATGGACACACTGGCTCTATGGACACACATGATTATTTATGCCATCCTCTATTAGCAAATATGTAGGCTTGATCAAGCTCCTGCTGTTTTGTACCATTTCAGTGTGTGCCCTTTCTTTGGTCTTGGGTTTGCTTTTATTTTTTTCCATTTTTGTTTTCTTTTGTTTTTGCCACATCTGGTGATGCTCAGGAACTCAGGAATTACTCTTGGCTCTGCACTGAGGAATCATTTCTGGTGGTGCTTGGGGGACCATATGGGTTGACCATGTGCAAAGTAAGTGCCTTACCCACTCTATCTCTCCATTCCCATAGATTTTAGAGACTGACAGGGAAAAAATAAATTTCTCCTCATACAGTCACATGTCTAGGTTTCCCAGAGTCAGAAGTGACAGTTGAAAACATATTCTAGATGATTTAGAAATCTCTTATGTTTCCCAGCATGGATTGTTTACTGAGTGATAACTGCAGTGGTTCTCCACTCTCCTGTAACTGCTTAAAAATACAATGGTTGGGGAGACCAGATAGATAGGACAGGGGCTTAGGCTGATTGCCTTGCACATGGCTACCCCCAGTTTGATCCATATTGGTCCCCTCAGCACCACCAGCATAGGACCAGGAGTAAGAACTGAGCAATGCTAGGGGCCCTTCTCTTCCACTCCCCAATTTGCAGATTGTAGAGCCCCCACCCTAAGTTCATTTGAAAGAGGGTGTGTTCAGGAAGGCTATTTCTTCGGCTAGAATTTAGCAGTAAGCACTTGCCTTGCCTCCCTGGATTCTATCCCCACTACTGCAACAAACAAATAAGCAAACTCAACAAATCTAAGTAAGATGGGGGTCATGGAGTTATGTGGCTTGAACTGTGCTGAGTTTTGGAAAGATAGCTACAAGCATAGTTATGGTTTCTTGAGCTGAACAGAGTGGGAGAGATCGTTGTGATCTAATTCAGCGTGAAGGATCCTCCACAGAGCCCAGGGGGAGGAGCTGGATGAGTGCAAGGGAGGGAGGTAACGCCACCTCGGTTGAAAGGTCTGAGTTAGCAGCAAGCCGAGGCAAGTACCAGAAGGGCAATCTCACAGAGCGCTACAGCATGTCCTTGTGGGAGAACCACTTTGAACAGTTTTGGGGGTGTGGTTGAAACACTGTTGTGGAGGTGGGGAGGGAGGACAGGAAACTAGAGTAGGTGATCACTGTCATAAGCATCTAAGGGCTCTTTTGTGCTCTCTTGTTCTTGAAGATTGGAAGTTAAATTGCAAGCTGAAGCTCCCCCCATCCTCGCCACACTCCATAAATGCTTTGTCCCCAAAGTCCCATCCAGTCAATTTGCTCCGCCAGCACAGCGAATCTAGAAGCCTGAAGGGGCTGTTAAACATCTCTCAGCCTCTCTCTTGGCAGCCTGGGAGCTGAGACCAAGATGGCGACAGAGGAGAAGCCGCAAGAACCCAGAGCCAATAAATGTTTGTGCAGAAACGACTTGGTTGTGGCCGAGAAGAGGAAGGAACGTGGGAACAGCATCCCTTACAATCCTGTCCTTGTATTTTAAGAAAACTGATGATGCAAAACTTGGGAAGAGGCTGGGGGAAGGTGAGAAGAAATCTGAACTGTGGCTACATGGAGGCTGGCCATCTGGAGCTGAGTCTGCTCATCAAACAATCTCTAATTGTTTTTAATAAGGTGCATAAGTTATGTTTGGCTTCCTCCGCTCTGTGCAGTCTCCCTGTTGAGGGTTTATTTTCTTATGAAACAATAAGGCCAATATAATTAAAACGCAGCAAACATATTCACATCCCAGTGACTAGGGCAGGTAATTACCAGCGGCTTCTTGGAGGACGGGTCGGGTTGTTGTTTTTCTTTGTTATGTTGCAATTTTAATAAAGAAAGAGACAGCAGGGAAGAAGAGCACTGGTGAAGTTCCTGGATTTGTTTTCTCCTTCCATTTGCAGAGAAGGAACTGTTTTTCTTTTGCAGATTCCAAGCGTGTATGGTGAGAAACTGTGGATTCTCAGGCCTGGCACAGTCCCTGGTTCTTGCAGGGCACTCCCTACCTAATTATTGACAGCAAGAGAAGGGACAGAATAGTCTTGCATTATCAATTCGGCACCAGACGCCATGAAGGCTGAGCACGGAAGTTATCCCATGAAGGCTCTCCAAATCCTGTAGAGTTAGAAGCATTTATTTTTTTTTTAAATAATCGAGATTCTTGGCAAGTGGGGAGTAAGAGGAGAAGGATTGGGTGGCCCCAGGACACAATGGTCTAAGTGAGCATTATTAATATAGGAAATAAAGAGGCAATTGAGTAATCTTTTAAATGCCAATTTTCAGAGACTGATACAGAGCTTGTCTAAGACGAGCAAGTCCTATTTTCAGATGTTGGGGAAAATGCGCAACCAATAAGCCCTCGGTGAGAAGCTTCTCTATCTGGGGTGGGGGTGGAGGGACTGTGGGGGCTGGGGGTAGGCTAAGGATGTTGGTTTCAGACATCTCACTTGGCTGCTGCTTTAAACTCCTGCTACCTGTCAGGCAGTGAGCCGATGGCTTCGCATATGCTTGAATGTTCACACTTCCTGAGCGTCCTGTGAGATGTAGTGTAGCAACCCCGCTTCACCAATGAGGAAACAGACTTGGGAGACGGAGAAACTGGCCCAAGATCCCGCAGACGTGGCGAAGGATCTGAAGTGAAACTGGATCATCTCCAGAGTCTGTGCCCCGCGCTCTCTGCACTGTGCTTGCACCGTGTGGCCCAGGTCTCCCACGTCCCTTCAGAAGTAGGCAAAGAGGTTCCCTAGAGCTGCTTGAGTGCTTCCATCTCCACAGCCTTCTGCCTGTGAGAGAAAAAGGAACTTATTTCTAATCAGGCCATAGGCAGAGAGCAGGGCAGGGTCTTACTTTTTCAACAATAGTCTTAGACCAGAACAATAGGACAGTGGGTTGGGCGTTTGCTTTGCATGCTACCAACCTGGGTTTGATCCCCAGCACCCATATGGTACCCTGAGCCTACCAAGAGTGATCCCCGAGTGCAGAGCCCTGAGTACTGCTGGGCTTGGCCCCAAAACAAAACTAACAAAGCAGTATATCTCTTCTAGTGCTGTTTGGGATATAAGAATGAATGGGACTAAGAGAGAGAGTAATTTAGTGGCTACATTAAGGATAGGGGTATGAAGACCTAAGTGTCACCGTGCTTGTAATCATAGTGTGCAACACCTGCAGGGGCCTCCCTAGGGGGCTGTGCTCCCTCGATAGTGAGGTGTCCGCAAGAGTTCAGATCAGGGAAACAAGGCCTTAGCTGGTGGTATCACACAAGAGTTGATGGGAAAACAGTGTTTGAGTGGAAATTGGAAGGCTGGTGAGACCATAGGATGGAAGGATGGAAGACAGGGTAGATGAGGCCATGAAATGGGCCAGGGTGTGTGTGTGTGTGTGTGTGTGTGTGTGTGTGTGTGTGTGTGTGAAAGAGAGAGAGAGAGAGAGAGAGAGAGAGAGAGAGAGAGAGAGGTGGGGGTGGAAACATTTAGCTATTCTTGCAGGAACCCAAAGGAAAGGCTCATTGGAAATAGACCATGACGTTGGTGTACTGCACATGGTTGACTCTTAGAGGGAACCCGGTCCACTACTCTTGTCAGGACTATTTCTGCCCTCCATGACAAGCTCAAGTCAGTGGCAGCTTAAATAGGGTATAGGTGTTTTGAGTCCACAATAAGATTGGTGGCTTCAGACTGGACTGAACTGAACTCCCCAGCTAGACTGTGATGCTGAGCCTCTCCTTTACATCCTGGCTCCTGTTCATCAGTATTTAGAGGCCACTCCCAGAAGTGCCCAATACCTGAGGATTTGGTGCTCGGGAGCAAGGAAGCCGTGCTGCTTGGGCCTGGTGTACATTGGGGGACAGGCAGTGCCAGGAATGAAATACGGCCTCAGGCATGTGTTGAGGGCACATCCCTTTGGGCCATCTCAGGACCCTCTATAGGCTACACAAGTGGCTCCTCCCATTGTCCTTTCAGCCATAGCTATACCAGTCTCTTTTCAAAGGTCCCAAACTTCCTGGAATCCAGCTCATTGGTGCAGTGAGAATCATCTCATGTGCTCACCATTGCATCAATCTCTGAGGCCAAAATGATGCAGGACTCTGTGCTCCAATCCTATCAGGGCCTGGGGGGTGCAGTCATCATTCCTGGAAACCTGTGGACTGAGAGTAGGGGAATCATTTCCTTGGGGGAAAGAAACGGCAGCCACTGTTTCTAGTAGGGGGACTACAGGGTGGACAGACATAAATATCCTCTACATAGAGCTGGTCTTTGTTTTTTGTTTTGCCTCCCAAGCAAACCTCAGGAGGCCTGGACCCCCCCCTTCCCTGTGATTCTTAGCCTGGTGGTTCAATGCAGGGGTCTGAGGTTTCTTGGCTGAGCCCTGTGGTGCTGGGGACCAACAGGCACTTCTCTAGTTGTTAGGGGGACCATGCTGTGCCAGCAATCAAATGGGGCTAGATGCATGCAAGGCCCCACCCGTACTCTTCTACTGTCTTCCTGGACTTGACTCCAGGGCTTTTAAATTTTTTCTGCTCATATCTCTTTTTGCTCAAGACATTTTACATTACCCTAGATGAAACTGGGGCCAGAGTGATAGTACAGCAGGTAGGGCATTTGCCTTACACACAGCCGACCCTGGTTCAATCCCTGGCATCCCATATGGTCCCCTGAGCAACGCCAGGAGTAGTTCCTGAGTGAACCAAGAACCCTGAGCATCCCAGGTGTGCACCATAAAGAAAAAACAAAACCCCAGCAGAATGAAATTGTACCCATAGCTGAACGTTTACAGAAAATAAATAAAAATTTATTTTAAGAAAAAGTTGAGTTATGACCCAGCACTTCCATTCTTCACATCAACCCCCAAAAAGGGCCTAAAAACTCTACTCAGAAAAAGACATTTGCACTCCTATTGTTCATTATACCCCCCCATGTTCAGCACTGGTCACAATAGTCAGAATATGGAAACAACCGAAATGTCCAAGAGCAAATGATTGGATCGAGAAACTACAGTCCATAAACACAATGGGATACCACTGGGCTATGAGAAAAGATGAAATCCTGCAAGTTGCAACTAAGTGAATGGACCTGAAGAATACCATGCTGAGCGAAACTAGCCAGAAGGAAAGGGACGGATACAGATTCTCTCTTTCATATATGGGGTAAAAAGAAACATGTGGAACAACAGATGCCCGAAGGGAACGGACACTGAGCACTGCTTCCAGGGGAAAGCTCACCGTGGAGGAGAGCAGAGGGGCGGGGGAGGGCACATTGGGGCTATGGTTGGGGGAAGTGGACACTCTGGTAGAGGATGTAGTGTTGGCCGTTTTATGTATGAAACCATACTACCGTGCCATTAACAATTTTCTAAATCACAGTGCTTAAAATAAAATGTAAAAAAAACTGAATTTTTTTCTCAAGCCCCACATTCAGTTATTCGAAAGCATGTTCCAGATGCGGCGATGAAAGTCCTCCTTTCTGTGGCGCGGCTGTAGTTCTAGACCCAGGTTCATGAGGACACCCAGTGGTCCATGCAGAATGTTTCCACGCACATAGAGATGCTTTGTTCACACATCTGCCAACTTATGAGTAAATCCTTCTTTTGTTTGTTTTCTGGATCACAACTGACAGTGTTCAGGGCTTACTCCTGGCTCTGTGCTCAGGAATCACTCCTGGCAAGGCTCTAGAGACATAAGAGGTGCTGGGGTCAAACCTGTGTCAACACGTGCAAGACAAGCACCTTACCTTATAGATTATCTCTACAGCTTCAGGAGTAAATTATTCCGAAGGATGCACTAACATGGGGGGGAATGTGGGGACTTTGCTTGATTCAAGGTATCCGTGAGGGCTAGCTACATGCTTCAGGCTAATGATGCCATATTACCTTAGAAGGAAAGGAAATGGTTCTCTTGTATGCAGTGTGAAATGGAGGTAGTGTAGAAGTGTCTAGACTAGTCACAGGCTCTAGAACCATCCACTAGTGAAGCCTCCCCCTCTAGACCCATCCATATCCAGATCATCTCCAGCCTTACTGATACACCTGGGAAATTTTTGTTTGTAGTTTTCTGTTTTAATTTATTAAGACAATACCAATACAAGCTTGCTCTCCAAAAATTATGATTTAGTTGGTCTGTGTTGAAGCCCAGATCTGAGTTTTGTTTTCTTGTTTACAGCTTTTCAAGCGCTTTTAAAATGTGCCTAGGTGGAGAATTATTCTTAGAGCGTGTGTGTTTGCTTCTCCGAACCATGTCTCAACACAACTGTGTGTTCACTTAGTTCTCTGTCTTATTCAGTCCCTGCCTTTTGGTTCTCTTCTCTCACACCCTTCCTTGGAAGCCTAATTGGAATTTTAGTTGGCAGTGCCCCACTCCTGTCTTGGGCTTCTTTTCTGATCTACAAAACTGATGTCCTAGGCTACAAAAATTCCCTTCATTCTATGTATGTTTCCTGAGATAATAATTTCTCAAGTGTATCTTCACATCTGCAAGATCTCATGAATCTTGTCCGGCTGGCCCTAGGGAACAATCACTTGAATATCATATCATTGAGACTATGCGTAAGTTTTTATCTGGAAGAATTTTTGCCCCAGGACACTGGACCACCTGCTTGGGATTCTAACAGGCAGAGGTAAAGGATGATGCTAGTCATTGACAGCATCTAAACTTGGTCCAGCACTCAAACAAAGAATGAAATTTCATACATCAAGTTGAGAAACCTTGCCTTTGGCATTCAATTGTGACCTCTCAGTGGTCAAATTTGACCTCTAGAGGTCAAAATCCCAATCTGATGGGCTTGCTATTATCAATCTGATTTTCCACAGCTTACTCCTACTTAGTTTATCAGGAAAGCTACTAGATCTTGTTTTCCATGATTATTGTGAGCTAGCTATATATTTTCTGGGTTTTCATTTTTACTTTCCCTTAATATATGAACCCAGTTTCTATATTGTGACACATGGTTACCAAAGCATTTTTTTTTTCCTTTTCTTTTCTCTTGTGTTTCTTCTTACCACACCAGTTTGAAGTGGGGCGAGAGGGACATCTGTTTGGGCCTGAGCCTCTGGAGGAGGCCCTAAAAATGTCTTAGGAAGAGCTGAGTTGGAGACCAAGAGGCGGCTATGTGTGAAGGCCCTGGGCAGCCCTCTCAGCTCCAGAAAGATGATGTTAAAAGAAGTGTTAAGTGCTCCCATCTTGTGTTTATACTATTCCCATTTCATAAAAGAAGAAAAAATTAAATTAACTTGAGAAGTGTTTACCAGCATTTAAGAGTTGGAGATTTGTATGTAATTTTTCAGAGCCAACTGGGCAACTAGAGGCCTGTGCCATTTATGAGATGAACACGAAGTTCATGTGGAAGGAACAATGATGTTTGAATTACTAACTACATGTTTGAGTCAAGCTTTCCCCATTTCTCTCTGAACATGGAGTGTTCATGTATCACTCGGCTTGAGTTTGGCTTGACAGAGACAATGTGTTACTGGAAAAGGAAGGGAGGAGGAGGAGGCAACTGTAATGCAGAGGACTAGGTCTACACATGACCCACTTCCTCCACTGTGATTTTTTAATTTAATTTAATTTTGTTTTAATCTATTTTATTTTATATTTTGGTTTGGGGGCAAAACCGGTGGTTTTCAGAGCTTATTCCTGGCTCTGCACTCAGGGATCACTCCTGGCAGGGACAGGGAACCATATTGGGTGCCAGGGATCAAACCCAGGTTGACAAGGCAAGTACCCTAACCACTGTACTATCTCTGCAGTCTCTTGACTGTGATTTTAAAGTGTAAAATCACTTACACTCAGAAAAGAGGTGGGCATGTCTCAAATTTAGTTTAAAATGAAGTTTAGAGAGCATGTGTGAAGGACAGAGATTTCCTCTTGATGGAAAAGGGAAAAGAAGCACCTTGGAATTTCAGCCCTGGTGTATGTTCCAGAAAAAAAATTTAAGATTTTCAAACAAGAAGTCTGTATACATGTTAAATCAAGCTCTCAGTAGAGAGCTGGCTAGATAAAATCAGTACAAATTTGAAGAATAATTCTAGAAGGAACATAATTTTCACAAATCATCTCGAAATCAAGATGTACAACAGAAAATTCGTTTTATGGTTTTTGGGATCCCAACAATCTTTGCATGGAAAGACAGCTAGGAAAAAAAAGAAAAAAAAAGAAGAAAGACAGCTAGGAGAGGTAAGTAGGGGGACTGGCCAGAAAAGCCAACGCTCTGGATGCCCGTATGATTTTGGAGGAATGAGTAGGGATTCTCACATATTCAGTTACATGAAAAAACCTCCCTTCCAGGACTTCCTTTCTCCTTCTTGAGAAACCACCATGGCTGCAAGCCAGACAGCCCATTTTGGATGTGCTGGCTTTTATTGACGGATCTCTTTCTAGAAGCTTTCTTAACCAGCATTTTCCATTCAGTAAGAGTCTCAGTCTTGAAAGTGCCTGGTCCAATAGCTACATGATTTCCAAGTCAAATGCTTTAGAAGTGACATCTAATTAGTGTGCACGAATAAATGACTTGTCCCAAACTAGTGACTCCACATGCTTTTTCTAAATTTTTTTTTTTTTTTGCTTTTTGGGCCACATCCAGCAGTGCTTAGGGTTTAATACTGGCTCTGGGCTCAGGGGTTATTCTTGGTGGGACTCGGTGCTGGGGGATGGTACTTAGGTCAGCTGCATGCAAGGCAAATGCCTTCCCTGCTGTACTACCGCTCCAGCTCTGAGAACTTTCTTCCTTCTAATAGAAAGTGAAATTCCCCCATTTTTTTTTCACACCCAGAGATACTCTGGGCAAACTTCTAGCTCTATGTGAAGGGATCACTCCTGGAAGTACTTAGAAGACCACATGTGATGCCCGCATCAAACTGGGTCAGCCACACGCAAGGCAAGCACCTTAACCTTGTACTATCTTTACAGCCCAGAAATTTTTTTTGTAAGAAGAAATGAGAGGGGGAAATGGGAGAATTGAGAGAGATTAGATAAAATAAAAGAAATGAAAACCTGCCAATCAGAAGCTGCAGAAGATATATCACTTACAGCACTGAGTGTATTCAAGGGGTAGCAAAGGGCTTGGAAATTCAGAGCTAGGAAAACAGTTGGGAAGGATTAAAGTTGACCTTCAGGATCAGAATGGCCTGATTTCATGTTCCCACTCCTGCCAAAATCACAAACTTTAAAATGCAGTTTTCTCATCTTCAGAATAAGTATAAATGAAAATTTATACTTTTTCACATGCTCTGAGGGTTAAAATTTATAATTATTTTACATGCTATGAGGGTTAAAAGGTTAATGCCAAGAAGCCCTTGCATGTGCTTGGTTGACTATCACTGCTCAGAGAATGAGAGTTGCTAGTATATTTGAAACATACAACATCACCATTGACTATCAGTTATTAGGTTTGTTGGCATGGGCGTGTGCTTAGGACTTGCAGCCCACTCATGGCAATACCTTGCCTGGCCGTGCGGGGGCCTGATCTGTTGATGCTTAGGCAATAAAGTAATGCTGCTTGGGCTCAATGGGCTACTTACCCCCTCACAGTGCTCAGGGACCAAGCATTACCCTGGTGGTGCTCAAGGGCCATACAGTGCTGGGCATAGACTTCTGGACTTTGTACATGTCAGGCATGTGCTCCACCGCTATGAGCTATCTCCCTGACCCCATATATTTTGGGGATAAGGCTATACCCAGAAGTTCTTTGGGCTTACTTGTGGCTTTGTGCTCAGAGATCACTCCTGGAGGTACTTGGGAGACATATGTGGTACCACGGATCAAACTGGGGTTGACTGCATGCATATTGCAAATCAAGTGTCTTAACCCCTGTACTATCTCTCTGGCCCAATCTATTATTCTTCTTCTAATGGTATTTATAATAAAGGAAAATGATTACCCCCCCCAACCCCAATAAAAGGTTTCCACATCCTAACCTTGAGCCTGTGAATATATTATTTCACCCTGCACAAAGGACTTGCCAGATATGTTTGAGGCTTTGACCCTGAAGGTAGGGAGATTATCTTCAATTATTTTCATGAGACAGATCTCATAACATAGGTCTTTAGCAAAGAACTCTTCTAAATAAGGTGAGGCAAACATGACAAGAGGTTCAGAGAGACCCAAGGTGGTTGGCTTCAAGATGTGACAAGGGAGATTATGGACCCTGGATCATGTCACATTCATGGTATTTGTCTTAGCCCTTTGATTCTCGTAGTTTTTATATAATGTTGTGGTTATATCCTTTTTTGTTTGTTTGTTTGTTTGCTTGTTTGTTTTGGACCACACTCAACTGTGTTCAGGACTTATTCTGGCTCTGTGCTCAGGGATCACTCCCTTGTGGGCTCAGTAAAGCCCACATATGGAATCCTGGGGACTGAACTCAGGCTAAGTTCATGCAAGACAAGTACCTCTACCCGCTGAGCTGTTTCTCTAGTTCTGATTATATCTTTTTAAGGGGTACATGATGAATTATTTAGGGTCAGGCTATAATTATGACTAATTTACTTTGAAACAGTCACCAAAAACAATACAAATTAAGAGAAAAAAGTTATAAGAAAACTCTTAAATCTTGGTGATGGATACACTAGTCAACATTTCAAATGGTTGTAACTGTGTAATTTTACAAAATAAAATGTTAAAACCAATTAGAATGCTCTCTCTTCTGAGTTCCTAAGGATGCTGGATTCTATTTAATATATTTGAAAACTGTGTCTAGGGCTGAGCCACCCATTCATCTCTCATGAACAGTTAAGTCACCTTTTCTACTGAATTCTGGGTTCTTATGTCATAAAGAAAATATGTAGTATCAATAGTTTTGGTATCAGGGTTTTTTTTTCCACTTCTGTAACAAATTCCATACACTAAGTGGCTTGAAACAACATAAACATCTGTCTTATAGTTCTTTATATTAGACTCTAAACACTGACTTTACTGATCTAGAATCATGATGCCTGTGCCTGGAAGCTCTAGGAGAGAACCCCCCCTTTTTATTCTACAGGCTGCTAGGTCAGGGGTCACCCCAGAGTCTCACTTGGGAACCCATAAAATAAAGAGCAGCAACAAAAATCTAACAATATTTAATCTGTGCTGCTGTTTCTTCAGTCTGCTGAACTATGCCCTGACCCAACTAGAATTCTTTATTTAAAAAACAATGGGGGGGGCGAGTGATGGTACAGTGGGTAGGGCTTTGCCCTTTGCTTGCTGCCCACTGGATTCAATCCCCGACATCCCATTTGGTTCCCTGAGCATTGCCAGGAGTAATTCCTGAGTGCAGAGCAAGGATTAACCCCAGACTCTTGCCAGGTATGACCCAAAAGAGCAAAATAAATTGAGGGGCACATTAAGCATTATTATTTGGAGGTTTTGGGGAACCACACATTTCGTGAGCCCCTGCACTGAAGTCTCACTCACCAGCTCCTGTTATAAGTATCTGGGTCTTCTTTGCTTATTGTTTCATGGGAGTACATCCTACAGTGCTTGGGGGCATACTCTCAGCTGAGTCCTCAGGGATACTCTGAGTGGTGCTTGGGGACCCAGACTGTATTGGGAATGGAACCTGGGACTCCCACATGCAAAGTATGAACTAAGGCCATTGAATATCTCCCTGGGCCCAATAACTGGCTCTTTTTTTAATTATTTTATTACACCACCTTTTAGATATAAAATTACAAGATACTCATGTTTGAGTTTTGGTTCTACAGTGTTCCAACACGCATCCCTCCACCCCTTGCCCATCTCCCATCACCAATGCCCAAACATCCCTTCCTCCTCCCCAGCCAGCCTCCATGGTGGGTTCTCTGCTCTCTCTCTCTCTCTCTCTCTCTCTCTCTCTCTTCCTACACTTCGTGGATTGTAATATATTCTAGGACATGATTGGCTCCACTAGTTTGATGTACCGCGCCTACTTGTGGAGTCGACTTGGGGAGCCTCATGGTCAGATGAGCTAGGGGGGAGAGCTGAATGCCAGCTCTCCCCATTGTGTCTGAGTCTCTGCATGCTATGGCCAGTCGCCCTGGGGCAAGTTCTTGGGCCAGTAACCGACTTTTTAAAAAATTTTTTATTATACCACCGTGAAACATACAATTACAAAGGTGTTCATAATTGGTTCTTGATCATACAGTATTCCAGCACCCATCCCTCCACCAGTGCCCCATTTCCACCACCAATGTACCCTCCCCCTCCTGTCCCCCCAGGCCGCCTTAATAGCAGGTACCCCAGTTTCCTCTCTTTCTCTCTATCTCTCTCTCTGTCTCTGCATCTCTCTCCCCTCTTATTTTACACATTGTGGCTAGCCCTGCAGATATTTAGAGTTTATCACTTAAGTCTCTTTGTGTATATTCAGTGGTGAGTTTTAATCTGCCATTACCATTTCCCCATATTTATTAAAACACTGGTATCTATTTATATCCTATTAATGAATGCAGTCATTCTATATCTGTCCTTTTCCTTCTGACTAATTTCACTCAGCATGATAGACTCCATGTCCATCCATTTGCAGGTAAATTTCATAATTTCATCCTTTCTGACAGCCGCATAGTATTCCATAGTGTAGATGAACCACAGTTTCTTTAGCCAGTCCTCTGTTCTCAGGCATTTAGGTTGTTTCCAGATTCTATCTATAGTGAATAGTGCAGAGATGAATAAAGAAGTACAGATAGTGTTTCTGCTATGTGTTTTTTGGTCTCTAGGGTATATTCCCAGGAGTGCTATTGCTGGATCAAATGGGAGCTCAATATCTAGGTTTCGGGAGGAATGCCCATATTGTTTTCCAAAAGGGCTGGACCAGTAGGCACTCCCACCAGCAGTGGATGAGAGTCCTTTTTCTCCCCACATCCACGCCAGCACCGGTTGTTCTTGCTGTTTTGGATGTGTGCCAGTCTCTGTGGGGTGAGATGGTTCCTCATTGTTGTTTTTATTTGCATCTCCCTGATGATTAAAGATGAAGAGCACTTTTTCATATGCCTTTTGGCTATTCGAATTTCTTCTTTTTGGAAGCTTCTGTTCATTTCTTCTCCCCATTTTTTGATGGGGTTGGCTGTTTTCTTCTTGTGGAGTGCTACCAGTGCCTGATATATCCTGGATATTAACCCCTTGTCAGATGGGTATTGGGTGAATATCTTTCCCACTCTGTGGATTGTCTTTTGTATCTTGGTCACCGTTTCTTTTGAGGTGCAGAAGCTTTTCAATTTTATATAATCCCATTTGTTTATCATTGCTTCCATTTGCTTGGTCAGTGGTGTGTTGTCTTTAAAGATACTTTTCGTTTCGATGTCGAGAGCCGTTTCTCCTATGTTTTCTTCGATGTACCTTATAGATTCATGTCTGATATCGAGATCTAGAATCCATTTTGATCTGACTTTTGTGCATGGCGTTAGAAGGAGGTCTAAGTTCATTTTTTTACACGTAGCTGCCCAGTTTTCCCAGCACCATTTGTTGAAGAGGCTTTCTTTGCTCCACTTAATATTTTTTGCTCCTTTATCGAAGATTAAGTGGTTGTATATTTGTGAGAGTGCGTTTCAGGATACTCAGTTCTATTCCATAGGTCTACGGGTCTGTCTCTATACCAATACCACACTGTCTTAATTACAACTGCTCTGTAGTAGAGCTTGAGGTTGGGGACCGACTTTTAAAAGGCTGAAATTTTTGTTTCACCTGAGACTTCCTATGGAACAAGAAGTCACAGATTCATTATCCTTTCTCTTGGAGATGAGAGGGGGCACACTTGGCTCTGCTTAGGGCAATACCTGGCTCTGCCACTTCAACAATGCTTGGGGGACCATGCAAGTGTGTGAGGATGGAATACGGGGTCTGCTGCATGCAAAGCAAGTCTGTAATATCTCTCCAGACATAGAATCATTTTTCTTGTGGAAAAAAGGTGTGATACAGAGAAAATGTACTGGACAGTGACACTGAACCTATATAGTACTGTTAGTCTCCCCCCACACACACAGCATGATTATTGGATGCATCTTACAGAGCTTCTGTTAAATGCCAAATGCTCAGCATACATTACCTCCAGTGCTCATGTAAAATCCACATGTCGTTATCTTCCTCTACTTTCAAAATACTACTGTTTCAGGCCAGAGAGATGGTCCACCAGGTAAGGTGTTTCCTTTGCACATGGTGAACCCTGACACCACATATAATTCCCAAACCTTTCCAGGGAGTGATCCTTGAGCACAGAGACAGAGGTTAGCCCTGAGCACTGCTGGTTGTGACCCAAACAAACTTTCACTCCCCCCAGTGATGCAACTGCCCTCACCACAGTCAACTTCTCCCCCTAATGCCACACTGTGTTGGCAGAGGAGCGAGTCTAACCCAGGTGTGCCTGGCTTCGGTGTCCAAAGTCTATCCAGCTATCTTACATTTAGTTTATCATTCAAGCAAATTATTTCTTATTTGTTTATTTGTTTGTTTACTGCAATGGAATCAATGACTTCATTTTTGTTTTCCTAGGGTCTCTGTAAGTTTGTAGACAGGTGATTTTTTTTAGGTGGAAGAGATGGACATGGAAGTGTGTAAGGAAGACTGGTTGATGCAAATTCGCCTCTGAGTTTTCACCTGTAGTTTAGGTAACTATAGAAAAGTGTGGGCAGGTATATTGTTGTTGTGAAAGTATATTTTTAATGTTCAGCCAGTCTCTAGAAGCTTCAAATGGTTGGTATCACAGCTCAGTGCTTGAATTCCAAGTACTAGGATATTTTCCCCTCAAATATTGGAGACATTTGTTTTATAGCTGATTATAGACACAGATAATTCTTATCCCAGTTCCCAAATATCAGAAATGGAAACTTAAATTTAATAGAGCTGAAATTTGAGTTAAATCTATCTTTAATGCTGTAATTTTTGGAAGATGAAGTGGGGTTTGAGCCACACCCAGGGTTGCTCAGGGCTCCCTCCCCTGGCTCTGTATGCAGGGATCACTCCTGATGTTGTTTGGGCCATCATACATGGTGCTGGGGATGGTACTAGATCTGCCACTTGCAGGGTATGCGCCTTATCCACTGTACTGTCTCTCGCTCCTAGCACTAAATTTCTTGAGGTGGGCATCAAAACCATCCAGGTAAATATGGGACAGCACATCTTTCAGAGAAACTTGCCCTCCTCTTGTCTTCTGTTGTTGTCATGGCCCAGGACTACATACATTTAGTTGTGATACTCTCCAGGGGTTGCACACTTCGCTGCACAGATTTGGTTGTGGTGCTCAGCATCTGTTGAGACACTGAGTATCCCCTAAACTGCAGTGCATCCTTGATAGTGCAGCGGCATCCTTTCATCGAATTTGTGATGGAGTTGTTGCTTCCTGACATGCTTAGCAGCCGTCACCAGCCCCCCCAAGTTGCAGCAACTGCTTCCTCACCTAGTCTGGAAGGTGGTAGGCTGGAACCGGAGCAGATTTGCACTGGCTTTGCACGTGGCTGACCTGGGTTCAGTCCCCAGTATCCCACATGGTCATGGTCCTCCTGAGCACAGTCAGGAGCAATACTTGAATGCAGAACCAGGAATGATTCCTGAGCATCGCCCCTGAATCAAAATCAGACAGTTTTTAAAAACATACACAAACAAACAAACAAAAAACCCCAGAATATTGCAGGCCTGGGAAAATGGGACTAAAAGCTGCAGTATTATGCCAAATACCATGAGAATTTGATGAGGTTTGTAACACATGCCCCACAGTTTTGTGGAAGTATATAAAAACTTTTTTTTAAAAAGTTATAAAAAAAAGTTATAATCGCTATGAAGAATGCAAGCAGTGAACTCCAGAAAGTAGGCACCATTTCTAAGCTGATTTCAAAAGCCATCTAAGAACTTGCCACCCCTCTGTGGGATGGTTAGAGGCTGCTTTGGCTCCCAGGGAAGAGAAATCGCTTATCTGGACATTTTGTCTTTCTAATTTGGAACTTTGGACTCTGTATATATAGCCAGTCCTCTGGTCAATTTCTTAAGAACCTTGTCTCAGAACTATATTCTAAATGTATGTTGAAGAAAATAAAGCTATTGATTTTTCTTAAAGTTAAATATAAGCCTGGAGCGATACTCCAGGGGTTAAGACGCTTGCTTTAGATGCGACCAGCCCTGATTGGCTCCCCTGGCACTGCCCACGATTCCCTAAGCATCCCCTTGAGTGATCCCTGAGCACAGAGCCAGAAGTAAATCCTGAACACTGCTAACTGCAGAACAGAAGCAAGGAAATAAAAAACTGAAAAAAAAGACGGAAAAAAGAAAAGTTGTTCTAGGTGCTTCCTTTTTTCATTCTTTTAATAAAGGTGGAGGATTTGTGGGCCTTGTGGCTTTTGCCAGGTTGTTGTGGTGTGAAAACAGCAGAAGACTGTATATAAATGGGTGTGACTTGTTCCAATAAAACTTTATTTACTAAAATGAAAAAATGAGCTGTATTGGGTCCTAGGGCTATCATTAGTCAACCTCTGCCCTAAAGCCTCAATAAAAATGTGGCAGCAAATAGAATAAGATAGAGCACAAAGATGCATGTGATCAGACTTGGACCATATTCAACTTTTTTCAAACGCTGAATAAAATGTCAACATTTTATTTTTTTAGCCTTTAGTATTTCTTGATAATCTATAACTTCTCCAAGGAGTTAGGGTAGATAATTAGCAACATTTCAGAAATGGGATATTCATGCAAGGAGCTAGAGGTTTCCCAGTCTGGAGCCCAGAAGCGAGGCACACTATAGATTCGCCTCTGTGCCACCCTGGGGGGAGCCTTGCAGCATCCAAGCCCTGTCTACACCCAGATCTATTGTGTTCCTGCTGCCTTTCCACAGTCTATGTCCTCGAGGCCAATTGTTTGTTTCCCTCGATTCACCTTGAACTTCTGTCTTGTCTGTTTTAATATGTCTGGCTCCCCTCCCTCCTTCTTTTCCCTTCTTTCCTTCTTTCCTTCTTTCCTTCCTTCCTTCCTTCCTTCTTTCCTTCCTTTTCCTTCCTTCCTTCCTTCCTTCCTTCCTTCCTTTCTTTCCTTCCTTCCTTTCCTCCTTCCTTCCTTTCCTTCCTTCCTTCCTTCCTTCCTTCCTTCCTTCCTTCCTTCCTTCTTTCTTTCTTTTTTTCTTTCTTTCTTTCTTTCTTTCTTTCTTTCTTTCTTTCTTTCTTTCTTTCTTTCTTTCTTTCTTTCTTTCTTTCTTTCTTTCTTTTTCTTTCTTTCTCTCTTTCCTTCTCTTTCTTTCTCCTTTTCCTTCTTTCATCACCATGAAATTAAGTTATCTATGATTAGATTTACGCTGTGTAGTGTTTCAACACTGATCCCTTCACTGTGCCCACTTATCTCCCCCCAGGGCCCCGCTACCCACCCATTTGCCTCCCACCCACCAGTCGGCTTCTTCTAGAGGCTCGGGTTGTTTGCCTGTTGTGAATAATGCTGCAAGGAGCATAGGGGTGCAAATGTCTTTTTTTTCCATTTGTTTTTGGGCCCTTGGGATCTGGATGCCTTTTTCATCTATAGCCACAATTAGATATGATAATGAAAGGTAATTGATGAATAGTAAAGGATATTTTTATAAGTAGTCATGGAAAGGTGAACTGGGTATGTAAGTATGATTGATTTTTTTTCTGTCTGTAAATTTTAAAAGATTTTGTTATTAACTCAGATTCTGTGGTTTACAGTACTGTTAATAATGATTTCTCGCCTTCCCCCTGAGATCAGGGACAAGACAAGGTTGCCCACTCTCACCTCTTTTATTCAATATAGCACTGGAAGTACTTGCCATAGCAATCAGAGAAGAAAAGGACATCAAGGGCATCCAGATAGGCAAGGAAGAAGTCAAGCTATCATTATTTGCAGATGACATGATATTATACCTAGAGAACCCTAAACTCTCTACCAAAAAACTCCTAGAAACAATAGACACATATAGTAGAGTGGCAGGATACAAAATCAACACGCAAAAGTCGGTGGCTTTCCTATATACAAATAATGAAAGAGAAGAAAGGGATATTAAGGAAACAATTCCATTCACAATTGTGCCACAGAAAATCAAATACCTAGGAATCAACTTACCCAAGTGTGTAAAGGACCTGTATAAAGAAAACTACAAGACACTGCTCCAAGAGATAAAAGAGGACACAAGGAAATGGAAACATATTCCCTGCTCATGGATGGGGAGAATCAACATTGTCAAAATGGTAATACTCCCTAGAGCTCTGTACAGATTCAATGCAATCCCTATAAGGATACCCATGACATTCTTCAAAGAAATTGACCAAACAATCCTGAAATTTGTATGGAACGATAAACCCCCAAGGATAGCTAAAGCAATCCTCGGGAAAAAGAAGATGGGAGGCATCACCTTACCCAACTTCAAACTGTACTACAAGGCAGTAGTAATTAAAACAGCATGGTATTGGAATAAAAACAGACCCGTGGACCTATGGAATAGAATTGAGTATCCTGACACCCAACCTCAAACACATGATCATTTAATCTTTGATAAAGGTGCAACGAGTCTAAAATGGAGTAAGGAAAGCCTCTTCAATAAGTGGTGTTGGGAAAACTGGGCAGCGACATGTAAAAGAATGAATTTGGACCTGTGTCTAACACCATGCACAAAAATCAGATCAAAATGGATTAAAGATCTCAATATCAGACTTGAATCCATAAAGTACATTGAAGAAAATATAGGAAAAACCCTCCATGACATTGAAGCTAAAGGCATCTTCAAAGATGAAACATCACTAACAAAGCAACTAGAAGAAAAGATAAACATATGGGACTACATGAAACTAAAAAGCTTCTGCACCTCAAAAGAAACAGTGACTAAGATACAAAAGCAGTCCACAGAATGGGAAAGAATATTCACCCAATACCCATCTGATAAGGGGTTAATATCCAGGATATATCAGGCACTGGTAGAACTTTTACAAGAAGAAAACAAACAACCCCATCAAAAAATGGGGAGAAGAAATGAACAGAAACTTCAGCAAGGAAGAAATTCGAATGGCAAAAAAACATATGAAAAAATGCTCATCATCACTAATCATCAGAGAGATGCAAATCAAAACAACAATGAGATACCACTTTACACCACAGAGACTGGCACATATTCAAAAGAACAAGAACAACAAGTGCTGGCGTGGGGTGTGGGGAAAAGGGGACACTCATCCATTGTTGGTGGGAATGCCGGCTGGTACAGCCTTTCTGGAAAACAATATGGACTTTCCTCCAAAGACTAGAAATTGAACTCCCATTTGACCCAGCCATACCAC
The DNA here is from genome assembly GCA_021461705.1 of Cryptotis parvus. Classification (NCBI taxonomy): domain Eukaryota; kingdom Metazoa; phylum Chordata; class Mammalia; order Eulipotyphla; family Soricidae; genus Cryptotis; species Cryptotis parvus. Next base: position 253,918 of record JAJIBD010037896.1, read on the forward strand.
TCCTGGGAATCTACTCTGGGAAGCCAAAAATACACAGCGGAAACACCATCCCTACTTTTATGTTCATAGCAGCATTATTCACAATAGCCAGAATCTGGAAGCAACCAGAGTGCCCGAAAATTGATGACTGGATAAAGAAGCTTTGGTACATCTACACAATGGAATACTATGCAGCGGTTAGGAAAAATGAAGTTATAAAATTTGCCTACAAATGGATGGACATGGAGAAGATTATGTTGAGCGAAATTAGCCAGAAGGAGAGAGACAGATACAGAATGACTGCATTTATCTGCATAACATAAATATATAGGTACATATTATGATACCAATACCCAAGGTCAAGTGAAACATATATCAGGAGGTCCTGTCAAAGGTGGAAATTATCACAAACGTGTGGGATTCAGAGGCTAGGTAAAACAGAAATGGAACAGTGTGCTAACAATTGTTGAGGGTACTAATCCCAACCTAGAACTGAGCATTAAATAGAGGCAAAAAGATACACATGACAACCCTTTAATGTATGTTCTGTAATCCATGGTCTGGAGGGGAAGGAAAAGAGAAAGAGAGAGAAATGGAAAGAAATCAAGAACCTGCCATGGAGCAGGGCTGGGGGAGGGGGAGGGAACCGGGGACGTTGGTGGTGGGAGATGGGCACTGGTGGCTGGATGGGTGCTGCAACACTGTTTGACCAAAACCCAAATATGAACTTTTTAATTGTATATCTTTGTAATTTTAAAAATAAAAAAATTAAAAAAAAATTAAATATTAAAAAAATAAAATAAAATAATGATTTCTCCTGCACACAATCCCAATGCCACACCATCACTTTATGTTTGATATTTTTTTCTAAGTACAGTGATTCACCCATGATCAGTCTGAGAAGGATAATTTACATCTCTCATAACCTCCATGGGAAGATGCAAATCACTTACCTGTTTGACACTGAAATGCTGTGAACCGGACTAGCTCTGCGCACATGTGTCAAAGTGGCTTCTCATTGCCTGTAGTCAACCTTTCTTCTCGTTTTCCCCCCTTTCCACCTCAGTAGCTCAGTATCCTTACTGCTTAGCACTTGTCCACCCACCTTCGGTGCAACTTTTTTTAAGTGGTATTTAACAAACGGTTTGAGGCTCTTCATATTCCTGAATCAACCAGATGCCATTGGGCTACATTGGCACGTGATAGGGTCCAGTGGAAATGTTACTGGTGCCCGCTCGAAAGCAAGTCGATGAATAATGGGATTCAAGTGATCAAGTGACTTTTCTAAATGAGAAAGACATTACTAAATATGTCTTTTACCAGTAGGTATTTAATAATATCATTCATACTAAAAGAAGTAAGACATAATTCATTTCCTGTTGTTTCTGTCCAGGGACTTCACATTTTAATTTAAACGAGAAACTTGAAGTTTAACTGTGGAATTTAGGATTTTGAAAAGCAGTGAAAGACTCATTGATAAGAATGTTAGCACTTTCAACTATGTGAAACTATCCATGTCACCATCTTTTCATAAAGACAGCTCTAAGTGAGTACACCATATATGACACCCGTGTCCATTTGATTATAGTCTATCTGAATTAATCTTTGTGTAGGTTCCATTGACCAGTGGAAAATAGAAAATCTCTGGTTTTCTTTTTTTTTTTTTGTCTTGGGGACACAGCTGGTGGTGCTGAGGTTGCTCCAGTTTCATGCTCAGGGATCAATCCTGGCAGTGCTCAGGAAACCATATGAGGTGATAAGCGTCATCCATGTACAAGGCAAGCATCTTATCTTCTGTATTATCTACCCAGCTCTGATTGTCTATTGTGGAGGATTCCTGTTAGATATAGCAAAGAGAGATTCATGGTCCTTGTGTCTGACAGATCCAATCATTTGCTCATCTACTAGGTTTCCCTGCAGATCCCATCAGCTTTTCATCACAGACTTCCAAGCAGTCAATACAAATCCATCCATATTGTCAATTGCGTTGAAGCCAATATTGCATTCTCATGAGGTAAATATAAAGGTCTGCTTCTGTCCATCTTCTGTGTGTCTTCTGTCTGCTTCTATATACTATGAGTTATATGTGGGTCATATTGAATATTCAATAAGCAAAGAACATGCTCAGGGTAATGTGGGGCTCTTTGAGGAGACTAGAAATTTTCGAGCAATGTTTTCCAAGAACCCAGGAGATAAATTTCTTGTCTGCAAATTCAAGGGAGATTGAAGTGGTCATACCACTCGGAAGGGATTATGCTTATGGACAGAGAACTTCTTTTTTGAGTATGTGTGGGTGGGAGGTGGGGGGAACAGACCTGGCAGTGCCCAGGGCTTGCTCCTGATCCTGTGTTCTTAGTGGGATCATTCTTAGTGGGCTCAGAGGACCACATGGAGTACTGGGGATTGAACCTAGGTTGGCTGCACACAAGGCAAAATCACAATTTTCTGTACAATCTCTCCCTTACCAGACTAGGCACTTTTAGGACTGAATCTTTTTCCTGTCACAACAAGACAATCTTTAAAATTGGGCAAAAACAGTTTAGGACAGAAATCACCCCCAGTTGCACACCAAAAAGGCTAAACCCTGAGGGATTTGATGCTGAAAGCTTTGTCACCTGCAGAGTTCAGATTGGGAGGGAAGAGCCGCTTGAGTGACCTGAGCTCTGACACCGTGTGACCTCTGATCCTGTGACTTCACTGGACAGAGTTTCTCCTCAGAAACCCAGAGTGGCCCTGGCAAGGCAGCTCTTCCAGACACTGGAAGTACTTCTAGGACCCCTGAGAACATCTTAGACAGACCGTCTAAGTTTTGTCCAGTTTCTCCTGCAATGCCTTTAGAGAGATCAGTAGCTCTCACCACTGTGCCCAAAGCCCTGCAGAAGCTTCCAGAAACTTACTTCTTCCTCAGAGTAAGTTACTCTCCAGTGCCCCTTTAAGAGCTCTGCGATCTGGGCTATTTCCTTTCTCTCCCCTTTTGTCAACCCTTTTTTTTCCCCCTGTCTCTTCTGCTCCAACCATAGTAGCCTCCTGGCTGTCCCTCTAGTGTAGAACTCTCTCTGCCTAGAACATTCTTCCCCAGCGGTTCTCACGGTTTGTTCCCTTGACTACTCCAATGAGGCCTGATCTGGCGTCCTGGACCTAATTCAATTTGTCCCTACTGCCACCTGTACTTTTCTTCTTCATCAATTTGCATCACAGTATAAATGTCTTCTTTTATCCTATTCATTCCCTGGCACAGTGTAAGTCCCATTAGTGCAGAAGCTTTTTCTTTTCTTTTTTAAACGATTCACAGCTCTATTTCTAGCAGCTAGAACAGTGAGTGACACAGTTCTAGTGATAGGAGTCCAATAAATATTTTTATAATGAATGAATGATCTCTAATCCCTCAGATATAGTCTACGGTTTTCATAAGCACTTACAGTTGCAACAGAAACCTAGTTTTCTTTTTTTAAGCTTTTATGTAAGTTTTACTTAAAATTTTAAGGAAGAAAAAAATTGGAAATAGAAAATAAATAAATGCTTACTTATGTCTCTAAAGATTATAAGAAGCAGAATTCATGTGTTGTCAAACACAGCTTTCAAAGGTTGTGATTATTTATTCATCTGTGTATCTACCTGCTCTGAAAGACTATGAATCTATCCATGACAAGGACCATTTCTAATTAATCTCTATACTCCAGAAACTATACCATAGGAATAACTTTTTTCTTCTTTTTGGGTCACATCTGGTGATGGTCAGGAGTTACTCCTGGCTCTGTGCTTAGGAATTACACCTGGCAGTGCTCAGGGGACCATATGGGTTGCTGGGGATCAAACCTGGTTTGGCTGCATGTAAGGCAAATGCCTTACCTGCTGGACTATCACTCAGGCTCCTATAGGAATAATTAAAAACAGTATTTTAAAATTTAGTTCAATAGGAAAACAAATAACATATTAAAAATTAAGGAAGCTTTCCATGTTATCCCCATAAACAAGCCATGATAAGGCATATGAACTTGGTTTGTTTTTTTATCCTACTGTGGGGGGGAGGGGGTTCTCCATGGAGTGTGGACATATTTAGGCTAATAGCTCTCAGCTTACAGTTTTTTTTAAATTTTTTAATTTGTCACCATATCTGGTATTGTTCAGGGCTAACTCATGACTGTGCTCAGGGATTTTTTTTTTTTTTTTTTTTGGTGACACCTGGCAATGCTCAGGGGTTTCTCCTGGCTCTGCACTCAGGAATTACTCCTGGCGATGCTTGGGGACCATATGGGATGCCGGGGATTGAACCTGGGCCGGCAGGGGCCAGCCACGTGCAAGGCAAACGCCCTACCCGCTGGGCTATCGCTCCGGCCCCATTTTTGGTAATGATTAGGATGCCAGAAGAGGTGGCAGGCTCAAACCAGGATTGTCCGCAGGCAAGGCAAATGCCTTAACCCCTGTTTTCATCCTAGCGGTTTTTGTTTAAGTGAATAAAGAGCTCATCTTCAACTAAAAAAACCAGTGGTGGAGAGACTTGAGTAGACTGACTTGGCTAGGAGTATGTGTGCCCGGGAACCAAGTCCTGTACAAGAAGGGCATGAAGGAAGATGATGAGTCCGGCCTAAGCAAAGTGCTTTCTCTTGTGGCCCTGAGGTTACAGCTGGCTAAGAGGAAAACATGGGCACAGGTAGGACGGAGATGTGGTCACTGGGAAATGTTGTGCCCTACCTGTTTGAGTCTACCACATAGGGAGACTTACCTTCATGAATAGTTCTAATTTGTCTGTGTCCCTGGGCTAGAAAGTATACACTCTTTGGTGAATATGCTCTACAGTGCATGCAGTATGACTCTCTAGCATGTAGAAAAATACTAGAGTTTCTCTTATTTAATCTCATTCTTTAAGTTATTCACTTTTATGCACTTTTTTTCTTTTTGGGGGCTGCTGGGATCACACCCTGTGGCACTTCAGGGCTCACTTCTGGTGGTGCTCAGAGAGCCATATGTGGTACCAGGAACAAAACCTGGGTTGGCCGCGTGCAAGGCAAATGCCTTATCCAGTCTGCTCTCTCTTTGGCTTCTGCGCGTGTTTTCTAATGCTCACATCAGCATATTTCTACATATGCACAAAGGGACATTAGTTATTTATGTTAAACTATATACATTAAATTTTAAATCCATATATTTGTGCAGGCTCAAAATATGATACATTTTAAAAATAGAGTCTGGCAGAGCCTGGCAAGCTACCCGTGTCGTATTTGATGTGCCAAATACCAGTAACAATTATAGACCTCATTCCCGTGATCTGATGGAATGGTTTGAGGCTCTTTATGTTCCTGGAGCAAGCAGGTGCCCTTGGGTTCTACTAGCACGAGACAGGACATATGGAGATGTTACTGGTGCCCACTCAAGCGAATCGATGATGAACGGAAGACAGTGATACAGTGATACAGTGTTCTTAATCCATTACTATTCTGCTCAATTAACAGTTCTCTTTATAAATCCTGCCAATCCCTGCAGCCGGTATTGTCTAAACACCTGACAGCAGATGAGAGTACAACTCAGATCTTTCATTTGGTCTCTCTCAGGGACGTGTTTGTCTTATGATTTTTCTCGAAGTTTGAATGACAATTCAAACACAAAGTCTTTCCAGATTAAGCTGTGTCGAGTATTTGAAACCCAAAAAATATTTTTATAAAGGATAGATATAATAATACAGTGAAAGAAAAATTGTGGCTAGGAAGAAGAACTGATTAGAAAAGAAAAAAAGGAGAACTAATGAAGGCCCAAAGCAGCAAGCAAGAAATTATTCTAGGCGGGCAGCAAATGTGGTTAGAGACTAGCCCATATTCAAGTCAGGAATATATTCTAAATTATTGAAATCTGAATGACTCTCATATTCTATTAAAGAGGAAAAATGGTATTAGAATAAATATTAAAAGGAGTCAAGATCTAGGGGGCATTAATCTTGCCTGAATATTATTATCTTCCTTCAATGCAAGCATTCATCCTTTTTCCATAAACTCTTACACACCCACCCATGGTGCTTTGCATGGAATCAATCACCAATAAAGGTTTTTTTAAAACAAACCCACTGGATTTTTAAACAAATTATATAATAATATATAATATTAAAATAAAATGTTTTTGTAAATATATTTTGTATTAAATGTATTTATATGTTATCTATAAATATAGTGATTTCTATAGGACACCAAAGCCATCAGTGAAAAGCTGAAGTCCATGTTAAGCTGATATTTTATTAAGTTGATAGTATTTGTTTAAATTTCATTTCAATAAACGTTAAGTTACTCATTGGTATACACTATTTGGCATTAGAAATAATGAGACCCAGTCCCTGCCGTCAAGGAGTTGGTCAGCTATGGGAGAGGGGCTGGAACATAGGGCCTCACAACATGCTGCGTTTCCCTTTAAAAATGGAGAAGATTCCAGAGGACTGTAGGGAAGGGGATGGGGTGAAAACTATGCCTGGGGATATCAGGAAAGGTGATATTCCAAGAGCAGGGATGAGGGGCTGCTGTTTGAGGGAACATCCAGCAGAGCCCAGGAACTACTACTGGGTCTGAGCTCATAATTTACTCCTGGCGGTGTTCAGGGGGCCATCTACTACAGGGTCTGTGCTCAGAATTTATTCCTGACGGTGTTCAGGGGGCCATATGTGGTGCTAGGGATCAAACCAGGATACGACTCCTGCAAAGCAAGTGCTTTGAAACCTGCATCATGTCTGCCTCAGAGTGAGAAGCTGTTTTAATGCTGTGTGCTATTTGGATATTTATAGTATCACTTGTGCTCAAACAATACAGACAGAGGGGTCCCTGGCAGCCAATGAGAAGCATCCATGTCAGTTACCATGGCCAGTCCACGTGACTCCTCAGGGTTTAGACGCCCAAGGACCAAGCACTCCTCAATGTAGGGACGTCTAAGGGTGCCGGGATGTAATGAAATGAATGTGTGGTTGATGAAGCAAAGCATGAATAAAGTCAGGGAGGCGTTAACGGATCCGTAGAGAAGGAGCGTAGAGCTTGAACTTTATCTTGTAGTTGATGGCAAATCAATGCAGGATAATGGGGGGTGGGGGCACACCGGTGACGCTGAGGGGTTACTTCTGGTGGTGCTAGAGGGTAGGGCGTTTGCCTTGCACGAGGCCGACCCCGGTTCATCTTAGGCATCCCTTATGGTGCTGCGAATACCACCAGTAGTTCCTGAGTGTAGAGCCAGGAGTAGCCCCTGAGCATCGCTGGGTGTGACCCAAAGAGCAACAAAACAAAACAAAACCATAGCAAACGCTTTACCACTGTACTATGGCTCTGGCCTCCTGCAGGTTAATTTTTATTAAGCAAAGACTGACAGGAATGAAAGCGGTGACAGTTCAGTGGACAACCTGAAACTGGAAGCAGTAATCCCATCTGCGAAATTACAGGCAGAATCAACAGACTACACAGTTATAGTACGGAACCGGGCCAAGAAATCAGTGCGGTTTTAGCAAGGAGAGAAACAGTTTAAAAGACTTCCAGAGTCCAAACTTGATTCCTTTATACTCAGATGTTAAGAAGGACTAAACCAGCTTTCAACTAGGACTCTAAGTTTCTATAGAACGCAGGCAGAGATAAACAGGCTGTGTGTTTTTGTTTGTTTAGTCCCAGGTTGCGGATTGTTAAGATGGTCACTTGATCACTTGAATCCCGTTATTCATCGATTTGCTCTAGCGGGCGCCAGTAACATTTCCATTGGACCCTATCACGTGCCAATGTAGCCCAATGGCATCTGGTTGATTCAGGAATATGAAGAGCCTCAAACCGTTCCTTCAGGGTCTTTACAAGGAAGTCTGACCATCTTGTAGGTGGGCGGCCACGTGATCTTTTGACATCCCGTGGGATCCAGTCGGTAATGGCTCTAGTCATTAAGATGGTAGTGAATTTTATTTATTTCCATTTTATTATCGTTTCTAAATTCATGTACCATAACTCTGACTCTTGGGTCTTTGGGTTTTTTTTTATCACATTCTCTGAGTTTTAACACAGTTTTAAGTTCATGTAATCATCTTAGATTTATAATGAGGATACAGAACACTTCTGTCACCCGAATAATGCTCCCTCTGTAATTCAACCTTCCCCCTGCTCCTGACTCCTGGTAGCTAATGGTCAACATTCCAGCAGGTTTAGCATTTCCCAGAAACTACATAAGGGCTGAAGAGTTAGTGGCAGAAGTTAAGGCACTGACCTTAAAAGCTGATGCAGCAACAACAATGAATTAAATCCTGGCATTGCATATGGTCTGAGAAATCTGCCAGGTGTGGCTCCTGAGCACAGAGCAAAGAGTGGTCTTCTGACTGGATAAAGAAGCCATGGTACATCTACACAGTGTAATACTATGCAGCTGTTAGGAAAATCAAAGTTATGAATTTGCCTATAAATGGATGGAAATGGAGAGTATCAAGTTAAGGGAAATTACTCAGAAGGAAAAGGACAGATATAGAATGATTGTATTCATTTGTGGGATATAAAAAAGAAATAGTAAGAGACTAATATCCTAGGCCAGGCAAAACAGGGACCAGGAGGACTTAATCAGTGGTTGGAATCTACCACATGTGTGTGAGTCAGAGGTTAGGTAAGATAGAAAAGGGACCAGTGTTCTAATAACTATTGGAAATGGTAATGCCAGATAAGAACTGAGCATTGAATGAAAGCCAAAGGATATACATGATAATCCCTAAATGTATGTATTGCAAGCCACAATGTGCAAGGGAAGAAGGAAGTGGAGGAGGAAGAGGAGGAAGAGGGAGAAAGAAAAAAAAGCAAGAGAGAGAAAGAGAGAGAGAAAGAGAGAAAAAGAAAGAAAGAGAGAAAGAGAGAAAGAAAGAAAGAGAGAGGAAGGAAGGAAGGAAGGAAGGAAGGAAGGAAGGAAGGAAGGAAGGAAGGAAGGAAGGAAGGAAGGAAGGAAGGAAGGAAGGAAGGAAGGAAGGAAGGAAGGAAGGAAGGAAGGAAGGAAGGAAGGAAGGAAGGAAGGAAGGAAGGAAGGAAGGAAGGAAGGAAGGAAGGAAGGAAGGAAGGAAGGAAGGAAGGAAGGAAGGAAGGAAGGAAGGAAGGAAGGAGTGCCTGCTATAGAGGCAAGCTCGGGGAAGGGGAGAGAATCTGGGAACATTTGTGGTGGGAAATGTGCAGTGGTGGAGGGATGGGTGCTGGAGCACTGTATGACTGAAACCCAGTCATGAACAGCTTTGTAATTGTATATCTCAAGGTGGTATAATGATTTTTTTTTGCTGTGTGTGGCTGTGCTGGCTGTGGCTAAAATAATCCACTTAAATATAATAATATATTGCCTAACCCTTGGAGATTAACTTCCTGCATTCAACACAATGCCTTTAAGATTCATCCCTATTGCATTTATCAATTAGACTCTTCCTATTGTGTAGAGGAACATTCTGGCTATGGATGAGCCACAGGTGCTATCTCATTTACTGCTGAAGACTGGGTTGTTTACATTTGGGGGGTATTATGAATAGAGCTGCTATGAACATTTCCTCTTCAGAAAGCAGAGGTATGTGTGTGGGAGGGACTTTCAATTTTTTGTTTTGTTTTGCTTTTTGGGTCACACCAGCAATGTTCGGGGGGTTACTCCTGGCTCAGTACTCAGGAATTACTCCTGGCAGTGCTTGAGGGACCAAGCACTTGAGGGACCAGGAATTACTCCTGGCAGTGCTTGAGAGACCAAGCACTTGAGGGACCAGGAATTATTCCTGGCAGTGCTTGGTCGCGTGCAAGGCAAACGCCCTACCTGCTGGATTATTGCTGTGGAATCTCATTGTTTTTTTCCTTTTTGGGTCTCACCCGGCAATGCTCAGGGGTTTCTCCTGGCTCTGCACTCAGGAATTACTCCTGGCAGTGCTCGGGGGACCATATGGGATGACGGGAATAGAACCCGGGCTGGCAGGGGCCGGCCGCATGCAAGACAAATGCCCTACCCACTGGGCTATCGCTCCGCCCCCTCATTGTTTTTTTTTTAATTGAGGTAAAATATCCGTCACATAAAGTTCAGTCACTTTGTGCCTGACTCAGTGACATTGTCATAAACATTTTTTGCAGGTTTTTGTATGAATCTAAGTTTTCTTTTGTCTAAGGAAGAACACAGAAATAATATTACTGGGCCATCTGCCTGTCTCTGTAAATTTATAAGAAAATATTTTTTAATTTTCTTTTTCCTTTTGGTCTACTCTTGGCATTGGCCCAGGGCCTCTCGGAGGTGCTCGGGACAATGCCATACTGGGATCAGTCTGGGTCGCCCACACACAACGCACATGCTCGGCGTGTTGAGCTCTCAGCCCAGTTTAGAAGAACGCTTTTCTTGGTTTCTGTTGTTCTTGTTGGGGGCGCATCCAGTGATGCTGAGGGGTAACTCCTGGCTCTACACTCAGGAATCACTTCTAGCAGTTGTCAGGGGACCATATGAGATGCTGGGAATCAAACCTGGATCTGGGGTGAGCAAGGCCCTACCCACTGCACTATCACTCTGGCAACTGCCCTCCACAGTGTCTGTACCGGTTCCCATTCCCACCAGCAATATATGAGAATCCCAGTTCCTCCATATCCTTCCCAACATTGCCAGTTTTTTGTTCATTCAAACTGGTGTGTAGTAGAAACTTTCTGTAATTTTATCTTGCTTATTGCTATACCATTCTTTAACTTCGTTGTGAGGTGTCTGTTAAAATCTTTAGTCCACTTAAAAATGAGATAGTTTGCTTATTTTCTACCCAGTTTTTAGAATTGTTTATATATTCTGTATACACGTTCTTCCTTGGAATGTGATTTCCAAATATTTTCTCCCAGTGAGTCATTTGACTTTTCGTGTCTTCTGCATAGCAAATTTCTTTTCTTTTCTTTTTCTAAAAGGTAATATTAGCTTTGAGCAGAGCATAGTTTCATGGATGCAACTTTTCACCTCAGCCACCATATATATATATATATATGCATATATATATATATATATATATATATACATGCCACACCTACCACCAAATGCCCAACCAGCATCCACCACCAACCTACTAACCTCTTTTGCCCTGTCCCACCCTTCCTCTTTGCCCTTGGTAACTGGCCTTCTGTTGCCAAAGTCAAAAGGTTTGTTGGTGGTAGGTTTAGTCTGTTCATTCTTCACATGGTTTATTTTTTTATATATAAATGAGTGAAGTCATGCAACATTTCTCTTTTCTTCCTGACTTATTTCACTTAGCATAATTCCCTCAAGTCCCATTTAAGTTCTTGCAAATGGAAAGATGTCCTCCTTTTTTCCCTAATAAGATTTCATCATGTGTAAAACTGTGCTGTATGTCGTGTAGGGATACCACATCTTCTTTATCCATTCAGTCACTTGGCACTTGGACCGTACCATGTCTTGATTATCGGAAGGTTGCAATTAACATACATCTTTTCAAATTAGAATGTTAATATTCTTCACATTCTCTAGAATGTGAAACAGATGTGGATTTACTGTTCATATGGTAGTTTTAATTTTAATTTTTGAGGAGTTCCATCATTTTTTTTGTACTGGTACATTCCCACTAACAGTGCAGGGGGGTTTCTATTTCTTTACATCCTTGTCAACATTTATGTTTCTTTACTTTTTTTTATAATAGCCATTCTGAATGGCTGTTATAAAAAACTGAGGTGAAGGTTCACCGTGTTTTTGATATGCATTTTCCTAATGATAAGCAACATAGAATCTAGAGTTCAGAAATAAGTGTGTAGATATTGGATAAACAATGGAGAGACAGGAGCATAGACTATAGAAGTGTCTTCAGTAAATAGAGCTAACTACATAAAAAATGAAATGAGGTTGGTGTCTTATCATATACTAAACTTAATTAAAAATGGATTAAGGGCCTGTGCTGGGATGGTGTCTGAGAGGCCTTCACAATGATCCAGTGTTTGACATACTGCTGTCAGCTGTCCTCCAACACAATATTTCTGTCCTGGAAACAGAAATATTTACCTTTAGACCAGAAAGGTCAGAAAGGCAACAAAGTCTGCATGTACTGTGCGTGTCCAGACCTGCTTTGAGGAGTTCATGCCGTGAGACCTGAAGTTCTTGAGAGCATCTGAAACAGAAACACCATGTCATTGGTGCTGTGATGGGTCCATGTGTGCTAAAGTGTGTTCGAGAGAGGATTAAGCGAGCTTTCCTTATTGAGGAGCAGAAAAATCATTGGGAAAGTGTTGAAGGCAAAAGCACAGAGCCAGCTTTTTTAAATGAAGCTTTTTAACACAGAAAAACCAAGAACAACAATCACCTCCTCCCAAAAAAAAACCCCACAAAATGAATTGAGGACTCGAATGGAAGATCTGAAACCATAAAATACATAGAAGAAAACAAAGGTAATAACGCTTCCTCCATTAGCTTTAGAGATAACTTTGGGCTTCATCTCCATCAAGAGAAACTAAAAAGAATAAAAGCAAATGTGGAATGTGCTATTTTGAACCAAAAATCTTCTGCACCGTGACAGAAACCTTGATTCAAATGAGAAATCAGGGGCCTGAGGAATAGTAAAGCAGGTGCATAGTAAAGCAGAATAGTAAAGCAGTTCCTGCCTTGCATGCGCGCAGCCAACCTGGAGCTTGATCCCCAGCATCCCAGATAGCACAGTGGGCTGGAGCATGTGTTTTGCAGGAGGGAGTCCCAAATTCGTTTCCAGCAACTCCCCATGCCCTTGCGCCCTACTGGGAGTGACTTCTGAGCACCAATCTGGGTGTGGCCTCCAAACACCAACTGTAGCAATAACAAATCCTGCTAGAATATTTGTATAGGAATTACACTAAATATATAGATCAATTTGTGGAAAATGGACATGTTAATCATATTTTAAATCACAAAACATGATTTGCCTATCTTCCATAGTTACTTTTATCAGAATTTTACTAATTATCAACTTGCACATGTTTACTGAACTTATAACTAAGTGCTTTTTGCTACTATAAATAGTATTTTTTGAAACTGGTTGTCAGGGCCAGAGAGATAGTACAATGGGTAGGATGCTTGCCTGGCACATTCACTGTTGACCCTGGTTTGATTCTTGAAACCCCATATGGTTCCCTCATCCACATCAGAAGTAACTCCTGAGTGTAGAGCCAGGAGTAACCCATAAGCATCACCAGGTGTGGCCCAAAAACCAAAACACCAAACAAGCTAAAATCATGGTTCTCAATTGTTCATTACTAGTTTTTATTAACACAATTGATTTTTTAACGCTGTCCTTGATTTCTAAGATATACTGAATTTATTTAATAATTCTAGAAGGCTTTGGGGCCAACTTCTTAAAGTTTTCTACCTAAAGACTCACATCTGTGACTTGGCACAGTTTTATTCCTTCTTTCCTGACCCAGATGTACCTTATTTCTGCTTCTTGTTTTATTGCATGCTCTAGTGTGGTGCTGAATAAGAATGGCAAAAGTAAGCATCCTGGTCTTCATATTTGCATTGTTCGCAGACTTAGGGAGAAAGCATTTAGCCTTCAATTAGTGAGCATGAGCGTCTTTACCAGATTAATGAGGTTCCCTTATGTTCCAGATTTGTTAAGTGTTTTTAAAAATAAGGAAGGAATATTAAATGTTATCTGACTTTTTGCATCCATTATATGATCATGTAGTGTTCTTTCTCTAGACCTTTGATATTATGATTGCATAAAATTTTAAAAATACTAAACAGGCTTACATTCTTGGATTAAACCCCTTTGGATGTGTAGGAGTATCTTTATACATTGCTGGATTTGGTTTGCTAATATTCTAAGAAAAATTATTGTAGTTATGATCACAAATATACTGGTGTTTTTTGTCTGTCTTTTTCTGGTTTTTTTTGGGGGTTTTCTTTGATCCTGGATGTTAGCTAATGTATCTTTCTGATTTTTGTTGTTCTCTCAGGTTAGCAATTTATTTATTTTATATATTCAGTAGTCAACTTTCCATTTTCTTTTTTTTTTTTTTTTAAATTTTATTAAACCACTTTTAGACATACAATTGCAATATGCTCATGCTCGAGTTTTGGTTCCAGTGTTCCAACACCCATCCCTCCACCCGAACCCACCTCCCATCACCAATGTCCCCACCTCCCTCCCCCCTTCCCGCACCCCAACTACTTGGCGGGTTCTGTATATCTTTTCTCTCCTCTCTATCCCTCCCTCCTGCCTACCTTTCCTACACATTGTAGAATGCAGTACATTAAAGACATAACTGTTTCCACTAGTTTGATGGACCGCGTGGCCGCAAGTGGCCGCGCAACTTAAGGGCCTCATGGTCAGCGTCTGGACAGCAAAAATGGTGGCTAATGTGGTGAGTGAATCTCATCCTGCTGCTTCTGGGACCCCCCAGAGGTGATGGGCCAACACCCAAAACCCATCTGTCCTCCTGGGGCCTCATGGTCAGCTGAGCTAGGGGAGAGCCGAGTTCCAGTTCCCCAGCTGCGTCTGAGGCTCTGCATGCTATGGCTGGTTGCCCCAGGGCAGCTCCTGGGCGGGACTACCGGGCTCAGACAAAATGGAGAGGGGAAGGGCCAACCCCAGCTCCATCTGACGAATTCCCGGTGTTTCCCGCTTCTGGGAGCTGCCTACCAGGGCTCGAACTCGTTTTGCTCTGTTAATCTGGTCTTGAGGTCAGCATCCCTCCCAGGTGGGCTCTAATGTGTTGCAGCATCCGGACAGCGAAAATGGCTGCTAATGTGGTGGGTGAGTCTCATCCGGCTGCTTCCAGGACCCCCCAGAGGTGATGGGCCCACTCCCAAAACCCATCTGTCCTCCTGGGGGCCTCATGGTCATCAGAGCTAGGGGGAGAGCCAAGTTCCAGTTCCTCCACCTGCTCTTGAGGCTCTGCATGCTATGGCTGGTCGCCCCAGGGCAGCTCCTGGGTGGGGCCACTGTGCTCAAACAAAATGGAGAGGGGAAGGGCTGACCCCAGCTCCATCTGACGAATTCCCAGTGATTCCCGCCTCTGGGAGCTGCCTACCTGGGCTCGAACTTGTTTTGCTCTGTTAATCTGGTCTTGAGGTCAGCATCCCTCCTGGGTGGGCTCTAATGTGCTGCCACGTCTGGACAGCGAAAATGGTGGCTAATGTGATGGGAGAGTCTCATCTGGCTGTATCTGGTACCCCCAGAGGTGATGGGCCAACACCCAAAACCCATCTGTCCTCCTGGGGGCCCAATGGTCAGCTGAGCCAAGGGAGGGCCGAGTTCCATCTCCCCAGCTGCATCTGAGGCTCTGCATGCTATATCAACCTCTCCAGTTTGATGCAAATAGAATGATTGTTGAAGTGTACAAATGAGAAAGATCCTGAAAGGACCTGATGCTAAAATCCATTGCGTCTAAGATTAAACCTCAGCGGCAGAGCCGCTGCACCTGCACAGCCATGGATCTGGAGTCTCTGTCTTGCGGTGGTTGGCTGTGGTGGCTGGAGCTCAGGGTCCCACCCACTGAGCCCAGAGGCTGGGGACTGGGCGGAGGCCCCCAATCCTTGCTCCAAGTCCAGCAGGCGTGGCCTCCTGCATGGCGAGCAGGCCCTAGGAGCCATGTAGGACAGAACCAGGTGCTGGCCGAGCCTTTTTGCCTTTCCCCGGGATCTCCATAGGGCCGCTCACCATGAGGCAGAGCTGCACAGCCATGGATTTGCAGTCTCTCAACTTTCCATTTTCATATGTAAAATTATTTTTGCTTTAGATTTATTATTACACTTATTAAGTGTCCTATTTTCTCAGGTCAGATGCCATTGGGGTACACTGGTATGTGATAGGGTCAAATGGAAATGTCACTGGCTCCCGCTCAAGCAAATTGACGAATAATGGGATATCAAGTGATTTGCTGGGGGATTATTTGCTCTTAGTTTCTTGCTTATTAGTTTGGAGGCTTATTTTTTTTTCAGACCTTCTGAATGAGCACTTCTCCATAAACCGACATCTAAGCACTGGTTGAACTATAACTTCCTCATTTTGATGTGTTGAATTTTATTTTTATTAGAGGCAAGGTATCACAGGAGGCTCAGTGGCCTTCCCTGGTGAATCTCAGCTGACAGGGCCGAGGGCTCCATGTGAGGGTCAGCGTATGTGGTGCTACTCGGAGCTGCGTTAGTTGAAATTGCCCAGATCACTTTGGCAGTGTGCAAGGGGCCAGCAGGGTTGCACCTGCAAGAGACCATAAGGTGCCAGGGATCGGTCCAGGCTAAGCAACATGCAAAGCAAGTGCCTTAACCCCTGTACTATTTCTTTATTCCCTATTTTTATTTGTATGTGGGGAATCTCCCAAACAGTGCTTAGGGGCCTGCAGGTAAGGACCACTCCAAGAGATACTGGACCAACCCAGGTCAGACAGGTCAAGACTTGAGCTGTGATGAGCCAGATAGAAGCACATCGCTGCTGCGTGGCTTCCCCGCCTTGCAGTGCTGTCCAGGCTAGAGATGCTGAAGACTGTCAGGCCAACCTTGGTGGTCCTCAGGGGCCACACTGTGCTGGACTTGGGGCATGTGGTGCCGGGATAGGTCTCTGCACATGCAAGTGCCTTTGACCACGAACTAGCTCCCTGACCTCTGTTGAATTTTATTTTTATTAAACTTAAAATATTTCCTATTTTTTTCTCTTGAGACATGTTTCCAATAATTTTAATACTTTTGTTTGACAACTCTAACATTAGTTCTAGGTTAGTTTGGGTTTATTTTCTCATTAGGGACCTATTTTCATGCTTCTTTACATGTCTGGTAATTTTTGATAGGATGACAGATATTTTATTTTTGCTTTTGGGACCACACCCAGAAATCCGCAGAGGCTGTCCTTAACTTGGTACTTGGGGGTTACTTCAGGGGCCATGAAGTGGAAGCCACCTCTAATGCAACAAACATACTCCTGCCCTTTGAAATATCTCCCCCAGCCTGATGCCAACCATGTTAAACTTTACCTTGCTTGTGTAGCATATTCTGTATTCCTGTAAACATTCCTGCCTTGTTCTAGAACAGAGTTAAGCTTCCCGGGAACAGTTTGTCCTTTATGAGTCTTACTCTTTTTTGTTTGTTTGTTTTTTGGATCACAACCAGCTGTGCTTAGGGTTGACTCCCAGCTCCATTACTCGGGGATTACTCCTGGCAGTGACTGGAAACCATAAGTGGTGCCAGGTATTGACCCCAGTCAGTTACATGCAAGACCTGTGTCTTACCCCCTTGTTATCTCTCCAGCCCCTTGAATCTTACGCTTAAGTTTTGTTGAGTAGGACTACATTGACATTGATTTAGGGCTGATTATTTTTCATTCTTTAGGTTAGATCCTTTTGCCCATTTCACTTGATGGCATGTGAATAGATAAGGCTTCTACTCTGGCCATCGGGAACAGCCATGGTTTGGGGTAGTGAACTCCAGAAATTTCTCTGTTCCTTTTGGGTTCTCTTCTCCTCAGGAGTTGGGTAGTTTGTTCACACGCAAGTAGATGGACTCTCAGTTGACTAATGACAGAGGCTCCTGGCAAATCTCTGGAGCCCCCTCTCCTTATCTGTCTCTCCTCTGGTTACCCTTCAAACTTGCATCAACTTTGCCTTCATGGGCTTCCATCCTCAATCAGAGTTTGTTCAAATCTTCCTCAGATCCCCATTCCAATATTAGAGGTCTGGAGTATCTCTGTAGACATTAACTGGGGTGCTCATAAGACTCACCTTAATTCTGTGAGAGAAGATGAAATACATGTTTATCTGTAAGTTTTTGTGGAGTGCTTAGAGGACAAGGTCAGTTGTGTAACAGGGGATAAAGAAAGAGAAGGCTAGCTCATCCACAAGACTTCAGCCTCAGAGCATCATAGTAGCACATATGTGGAGGAAAACTTTGTGTTATATTCCAGAAATGCCAGTAAAATGGGAAGTATGTACTCTCATCATCATTTTCCTCATCATCATCTTCAATCCTACTATTTGATACAGCTCTTATCTAAATTGTATAGAAATAGGGGTTCATGTGTATTGCTAGCCTGAATTCTGGTAGTGGCCATGGAGATGATCTCCTTAGAGAGCTTGTGTGATCAACTTACGGTCCCTCCTGTTCTCCCATGAACTCACCACTGCATTTGCACACCCTCTGCAGTCTTCTCCCAGCCAGTGGCCAGGCTCAGCAAGGATATCAATCCATACCCTTTTCTGCCTCCTCCAACACCCCAGTATTCCTCCCATGTGTCTTCCCTTGTAAGTCTCTTGCACGTGTCTGCTTCTCAGAGGACCTGGACTAACTTATCCCTCAAATAACGTGGGGGAAGGAATAGTATTTCACATGGACTCTAACGTATCCCCTAACACTCATGTGCTGAAGTCCTCACCAACAATGTGATTCTGTTTGAAAATGGGCCTATCAGGAGGTCGCTAAAGCTAGATAGGGTCAGAGGGGAGGGTCCTAGTCTGGAAAGACTGGTGGTGTTTCTACAAGAAAGGGAAGAGATTCAAGAGATCTCCATGTTACTACGCACAGAGGAATGGCTCTTTGAGGATACAGTGAAAAGGCAGCCATCTGCAGCCAGGAACAGAACTTTCTCAGAAAAACAACTCTGCTAGCACCTTGATCTTGGACTTGTGGCCTCCAAAACTATAAGAGAATAAATGTATTTTATGTGAGGTACCCTCTGTACATGCATCTGAATGAGTTTTCCCTTCCAGCTGTTAGAATCTTCTTGCCAGAGCCATTATCTTAGACAGAAGAGGGGGGTATTATTAAGAAACTTCCCAGAGACAGTAATCTTGTTCTGAGTAAGTGCACTCTTAGCTGTCAACATAGAAGACTATGAAGAGCTCTGCAAAAATCAGTTCCCAAAAGTGGTATGTGGAGACCTCCACGAAGTGCAAAACTAGCTTATGAAGGCCAGGGGAGCCAGAGTTGACAGAGCGAAGTGGTGGGGAAAGCCCTCTTAGACAACTAACAAAATTACATAAACGGAGGGAGCCAATACTGAGGAAATTCCAGCTGTTGGTGACTAGACATAATATCTGAGCAATTACTGACTTTTACTTTTCATCGCAATGTTTTGGTACTTTGTAGACACAGCTAAGAGGTAGTGAATATAAATAATTTAGTCCAGTGTTGTCATTTCTTGCTGAGTTGCCTTAAGCTTGACATTAGTAAAATTCATCTTACTTAAGTAAGTTTTCAATACTGATTTGCTTCTGTGTTATGGAGATGGATTATTTTCTTGTAAGAAAATCTGATAAAAAATATATATATAACTTACTTCATAAGAAAACTATGTATTTTATATTATTTTATTCTCCATTTGTCTTACAGTCTTTCAGGCACATAGAAATGTGATCTCTTAGAATCAGATTTCCACTTCTTGTAAGAAAAACGACCTCAGTTCTTCCATCAATGATGGAGGTAGTTTAGGAAGAAATTATGTTCTTTTACTGAAGAAGTTCAAACTTGCTTTATTTAAATATCTAACTTCCTGGAAAATGTGATGTGGGTGGGGTGAGTGTGTGTGTGTGTGTGTGTGTGTGTGTGTGTGTTGTTAGTAAACAGGAAGTCCTTGAAATGATAAGCCATAAACTCGAGTTTTATTGCAATTGCTCTACGGGTGTATTTAATTTTGTTAACTTTATTTTCCTATTAATTATAGGTCCTATATTAATTACCTAGGTCTCATTTTTTTTTGAAGATTCTCTGAAGTGGTACCCCACAGACATAGTGTTATGACAATGGAATTTCAGTTTTTTGGTTGACTGCTCACATGAGATTTTATTTGGACAGGAATGCAGGACATTGGCTTTTTAAACACAGACTATAGATTTTCTTTCTTTTTCCTTTTTAAAGAAATGACTTGTGGGAAAATAGTTCAGAGTAGCTTATTAATGATTTTCCTCTTGGATTTTTGTTTATTTCCCACCCCATCCCTCAGATCTTTGTAACTAAAAACAAGCTGCAGTTCCTGATTTTGGTTACAGTGGTTGAAGTGTTTGTTGGTATGTGACTTTGTTTAGTAAAGTTTATGATTCCTTTTCTTTCTTTCTTCCCTTCCCTGCCCCCACCACCATGAACCTCCCCACCCCATGATCTCAGTTCACTAAACATTGCATAATTTTTAAAAAATGCAGTAGATTATTATTTGGCCTCTCTAAAGTTTGTAGTCATTGCTGGTTTTTTGTTTTGTTTTGTTTTTGTTTTTACTTCAGTCACTCAGAGTATTTCATGGAATCAGTCCAAGCCCCAAAGTTGTTTGTTCTTGGCTTTGAATCTGAGTGGAGGGATGTAGTGACTTTTATGAAGTTTGATGTTTTATGTCTTATGTAGGCTAGAATTTGAGTTTTCAGTAGTTTCCCTGTGACCAGGGAAATCTGTACATTAAATAAAGCCAGTGCAATAGATTACTTAGTCCTTGATTGATGCTCTCTTTTTCTTTAAATGTTCTTTTAACTTTTTTTTTGCTTTTTGGGGCACACCTGGCGATGCTCTATATTCCTGGCTCTGCACTCAGGAATTACTCCTGGCAGTGCTCAGGGGCCCATATGGGATGCAGGAGGATAGAACCGGGTTGACCATGTGCAAGTCAAACTACCCTCTGTACTATCGCTACAGCCCCGATTGATTCTCCTTAATGTGTTCAACTCTGCACATGTCCAAGAATTCAGGGTTGGGGAGAACACATGGACTAAGGGGCTGCTTTTTAGGCCTTAAATAAAATGATCTAGTCCAAGAATATCAAACATGTGGCATGAATGGCATTTCTCTTCCCTCCCTTGGAGACATCAGTAATTGCTTGTTCTGTTGAGACATCCACATCATACATCTTTCTTGACCTGGCATTCCAGGCCTCTGCTAAAATGCCAATAGAATTGACTTATGAGATAGAATCCCTCTCTGCTAATCATACAATGTTTCTCTGAATATCAAAGAGATGTGGCAGCTTTGAGTAAGACACAAGAGTGCTGGCTAAGAGTGAAGAGTGAAATGAAGTGAATTTTAAACTATATCAACATCCTTTGTTAGCTGTGTGACATGGGCAAAAGTTAAGAATAATGAATCTGTTTCCTCACCGATAAGTGTAGATGACAGGCCAGAGAGAGGGAGAGATAGAGAGGGGGGAGAGAGAGGAGAGAGAGAGAGAGAGAGAGAGAGAGAGAGAGAGAGAGAGAGTACAAAGGGTAGGCGCTTGCCTTTCATATGGCCAACCTGGGTTCATTTCCCAGCACCACCCCCAAGCATAACCAGGAGTGATTCTTGAGCTCAAAGCCAGTAGTAAGCCCTGAGGACTGTGTCTGGCTCAAAGTAAGAAATTAAATAGAATGAAAATTTAATATAAAATAGCGTGGATGATTATTTTTTTTTACTTCTAGGGTCACACCCAGTGATGCTCAGGGGTTTCTCCTGGCTCTGGACTCGGACTCAGGAATTACTCTTGGCAGTGCTCAGGGGACCATTTTGAGATGGAACCCAGGTCAGCCGCATGCAAGACAAATCCCTACCTGCTGTACTATCACTCTGGCTCATTTTTTAAAACTTTATTTAAACACCTTGATTTGCATTGTTCATAGTACAGTTGTTTCAAGTATCCAATAGTCCAACACCAGTCCCACCATAGTGTGATTATAGAGATTACATCCCATAATTGTTGGAAAGGTTCCATTGCTACCGCCTCCCCCCCACACACACTTTATTTAAACACCGTGGTTTACGGCATTGTTCATGATGATTCGTTATAGGCATTCAATATTCCAACACCAATCCCACCACAACTGTCACCTTCCCTCAATGTTTGGAAGGTTTAGCCATAATAATATACATGAACCGTTTACCACATTGCTAGTGACATGTGCTCAGTCCATGTCATGGGAAATCTCATCACGACCATCAGGGAAAGTGACTTATTTGAGTTTACAGAGTAATATGACTAGACAGGGCGTTCCAACTTCAATGCTAATGACACTTATTTACTTATTTAACTATTTCTTTAGGACCACACCCAGCAGTGCTCAGGGGCCACACCTGCTCAAGGGTTCCACATGGCAGTGATTGGGGGACTATAGTGGCACCAGAATTTGAGCTAGTGTTGCCATGACAGCCCTCCAGTAGGCCTTAACCTTTGTTCTATATTGCCGGTCCACCACGACACTTAAATGACCAGTAAGGCACTGTGGGCTAGTGGGGTGGAGTTTCATGAGAAGGGTCCTGTGTGTTGTAAAATGTTTGACAACATAGCTGACCTCTATGTCAAGACAGCTGTAACCTTCCTCCCAAATTGTGCCAATTGTCTCTTTAAGGCAAAATGTCCCCCAGTTAAGAACCATGAACAAGATTCAAATTTACTTATAAACTTTGTGATGTTCATGTATTGTCCCTGAATTCACTTTAAGGGATAGTAATTCCACTGATTTTATTGCTACGCTCCATGAATTTTTTCTTTTTCTTTAATTTCTCCCAGTAACTCAAATAAATATCTGGGCCTGAGATTTTGTGTCAGGTCACAATATTTTTATTTATCAACTTGTGGACATTTTTAGGCAATAAGCTAAAAATCCAAGTTTTGTGGAATATCAAAGAAAATTATTACAATATTATCTTTATTACAATTGCAATTACTTGATGACTTGACATTCTGTTATTCATCGATTTGCTCGAGTGGGCACCAGTAGCACTTCCATTTGACCCTATCACGTGCCAGTGTAGCCCAATGGTATCTGGTTGCTTCAGGATTACAAAGAGCCTCAAACCGTTTGCTCAGGGTCTTGACAAAGAAGTCTGACTATCTTGTAAGTGGGCAGCCACGTGATCTTTTGACATCCCGTGGGATCCAGTCGGTAACGGCTCTAGTCCAGCGGTCATCTCCAAATCGCAATATATGTCCAGCCCATCTGATTTTCGATGCCTTGGCATACAAGACAGTGTCCCTGACTCTGGGACAGCGACGGAGGTCGGAGCTCTGGATTCCTTCTTTTACTTGGAGTGAGACGTGATATTCCAAGCACAGCTCTTTTGATTCCTCTTCGGGAGACCCGGTTTAGCATTCTCATCCTGCATTCATAGGGTCCAGGTCTCTGAAGCATATGTTAGTGCAGGGAGAACGGTGGAGTTGAAGAGATGTGCCCGGAGCCAGAGGTTCTTTGACTTTTTAACTATTTCTTCAATGCTTTTGAAGGCATTCCATGCCACTCTCTGCCTTCTGCACAGCTCAGGTTTTAGGTCGTTCATCATGTTGACTTCTCGACCGAGGTACACATAACTGCTGCATTCAGAGATGTTTGTTCCATTGAGAGTGAATGGGGCCTCCCGAACTAGTTCATTTCTCATGAACATAGTTTTGTTGAGATTCAGCTGTAGACCTATCTTTCCACATTCTCGGTCAAAGTCAGCCAGCATTTGTGCCCCTTAGCTAATGTTTGGTGTTATTAGAACGATGTCATCAGCACAGCGGAAGTGGTGTAGTTGCTGACCGTCTATTTTCACTCCCATTCCTTCCCATTCTAATTGTTGCATGATGTTCTCGAGGATGGCGCTGAAGAGTTTTGGTGAAATTGTATCACCCTGTCGAACCCCTGTTTTGACATCAATGATCACTTCTTTGTAGAATGGTGAGTCCTGGTGGTGAATCCATAATACAGCTCACGAAGGATCTTGATGTATTGAGTTTGAACACCCTGTTTGACTAGGGCTTCGATGACTGCTTCAGTCTCCACAGAATCAAAGGCTTTCTTTAAATCAATGAACGTGAGACAGAGTGGCATCTTGAACTCCGTACAAACTTCAATGAGCTTGGTTACCGTGTGGATATGGTAGATTGTGCTGAATCCTTTTCGGAAGCCAGATTGCTTGCATGGTTGTCCTTCATCTACAATTGTCCTTAATCTATAATTACAATAATAATAATAATAATAATAAAATAATAATAATATAGCTGTATGAGTAGATACTAGTTTGTATATTTCATGCTCCTGATGTCATTTAATTGCTGAAACAATCACTAGGCAAGGACTATTATCCCCATTCTTCAGACGAGGGAACAGAAGTCTCAGAGTCCCTTTTCTAAGGACTGTCATCCTTTGCTTTATATCTATAGTGTGCACAGAAACACACCTGGACTTAAGAAAGATCTTAAAGTTATATCCCCAGATGTCACCTTGACTATGTGTTACTTATCCAGATTGTTTTCCCCAAATGTTCTGCTTTGAGCATTCATTTTAAAAATACATTAAAAACAAAGATATAATTATTTAGTCATTTCACTTATAAAAAAGTGAAATGCTTTATTTCACTTTAAGTGTAAAACTTATTGCCAAACTTAAAGTTGGCACTTTAAACACTTAAATGCTTTAGGTGTTATTATGCTTATAGCATAACACCTATATATTTGACTGATTGGAAATCAACAGGAATTATAGTTTAAGTTCTTGTGCTCCCTATTACCAGAATGGAAAGCTACGGCTCCAGTATGTAATGGCTTTTCAGAAGAAGGGTTTGCAAACATTTATAAGTAACTTTTCCCATATTACGTGGCTCTTTAATAATATGGGATTTCTAAATAAATGCATTACGTGTTATAAATCCAAAAGAATGTTGTCCTTCAAGATTTCCCACCTTGGGAAATTAGATGCTTGTTTCCATAATGCTACCAGTGAAACATCCTTTTGAATTTCATTTTTGATTATTGCCTTTAAAGTGACTTTCTGAGCCAAACAAGAAAAGCAGGCTTTATTTAAAAAAAAAGAAAAGAAAAAGAAAAACGAAGAATTTCCTATTTGGTTGCTCCCTCCAGGCAGGTTCTGATTTGGTCATTTTAAAAAATCAAACAGAGCCACATGGATAAAAGTTACCAAAAGAAGAATTGTTCCAACAGTGTCTCAATACTCACCTGGAAATTTTAAAATGGGAGGTTCAGATAGGGCTTGATAGAGTTATAGTTGTATAATTATAGTGATCCACAACGTGACTAATTTCAAGTCATCATCACTTATTTGGAGAAATAAAGTTAGGTGTGGGCTTACTGGTATCAGCTTCTAGTTCTACACCATGTGTTTTCCACATTGGTATGATTTTATTCTCTTTGGCATCCATTTGCAATATTAAATAACATTTGGAACACTTCCCGGTGTCTGCTCATATAATTAAAAAGTCTTTGGGTGATTTGGGTCACTGGATGAAAGTTTACGTAAGAAAAATTACATATCAACAGGGTTGGAGATGTAGCTCAGGGATTGAGGGGCTTACCTTGAATACAGGAGATTGCTCCAGTTTTATTCTAGCACAGCCCTACATTAACTTCTATTCCTAGCTCTGCAGGTGTGATCCCTAGGGACACAGCCAAATGTCTGAGAACCCACAGCTAGTGTGAGAATACCCCTCATCCCCACCTCCACTCTGGTACATAGGGCATTAGTGAAGGGAAAGGAATAAATATATAAGCTGAGTTAGGAGGCAAAAGATTCCCAGAGGCCCAAGTTCTTTTTGTTGATTGCATCTAACATGCAGACCTGGCACCGTGGTTGGTGTTGGGAGGCTGCAGGGGGACCCAGCTCCGGGATGGCGCCTGAGGCCTTCTCCCTCCTGCTCCTGGAGGTTATATCCTGAGTCTCCTGGTGGCCTCCATCAATTCCCTCTCAACTGGAACAGCCATGTTCTCATATTCAGAGACCCCGCCCTTCTCCATTCCTTCCTCTGCTCATTTTTCCCTTAAGATGTTTAAGTGGCCGTAATCTGCCACCGAGTCATCTGTGCTCAGAGTCTCTGCCCTCATGGAACTTGTTTCTTGCAAGGAAGACCGTGAGTGAATAGGTGGAGAAACAAGTCAGAATTGTGTTTTTTGTCCTCTTCACTCCCTCCCACCTTTTGCTGTTATTTAGGTAGAGTGGGGCGGGGCGGGGTCACACATACTGACCTGAGGAGCTGGGAGAGATTATGCATACTTGATCGATCCAAGCATCACCTGCAGAGCCAGGGGTTAGCCTGGGCAGTGAGGTGGAACAGTGCCAGGAATCAACTCCCAGTCTCTAGCATGCATGGCTGGTACTGTAGCTGAGTCACACCCCCTTCCAAGTCATAATGTTAGGTACTCCTTGTAAAGAAAAAGGGAAGACAGTATACCTGGAAGCAAGTAGTCAAGATTTCTCAAAAGAGGTGGCAGTTCGGGGCTGGAGTGATAGTCCAGCGGGTAGGGCATTTGCCTTGCATGCGGCCGGCCAGTGCCGCCGGGTTCGATCCCCGGCATCCCATATGGTCCCTGAGCACCACCAGGAGTGATTCCTGAGTGCAGAGCCAGGAGAAACCCCTGAGCATTGCCGGGTGTGACCCAAAAAAAGAAAAAAAAAAGAGAGGTGACAGTTCAACTGCAACCTGAAGTCTAGAAAGACCTTGTGATGCAAAGAGCTCGAAGAACAAGAGCTTGCTAGGTTGAGAGGGGGACTCACAGGCAACACTCCAGTTTCCCAAGCAGAGCACAAAAGGTATGGAATAATTGCACCACCAATACAAAAACAAAAAACAAGCAATATTATCCTAGGGCTGGAGTCTAGCTCAGCAGTAGAGCATCTGCCTTGCATGTGTGAGGCCCTAAATTTGATCTTCAGCACCAAACACACAGAGAAAATTATCCTAAGTAAAGCCATCTTCAGTTTGAGAGAGATTGTTAAGCACGCTGGTCAGGATGGAGTACTAAATTACATTTTCTTTCACATAAAACCAAAAAAAATTCCATTTAATACTGTCACAAAACCAAAGAACAACAATCTTTTTTTTTTAGCATATTATTCAGTGCTCAGCATGAGGTGAAGCCAGAGAAAAGCAGGGGTCTTCCTCTTTAAGATTCTCTTGCCCTAGAAAAGTCTGGCTTTGTTGGACACTGGAGCAGAGCATGTGTGCATTTGCTCTGCTCACATTATTTCTTTTCCCCAGAAGGAGACTGAACTGTTTATAGGGAAGACAGAAACAAACAAACAACTGGGTAATACACATCCAAACATCCAGAGACATGTGACCTTTCAGCCAGCACAGAGATCCGTGAGGCAAACAGCAGACCAGCCTTGCTGGAGTCTTCAGATCACAGATGCCGCTGCTTCCTTGGGGATGACAATATAAATTATACAGACCATTATCTTCTCTTCTCCAGAGTTCTAACTCCGGAATTCTGACCCAGAAAATGCACAATTTGCTCCCCATGAGCATAAGATTCATGCAGACTCTCTACCTGCTGGACCAACCAAAGAGGATTCAATTGGCCCCTTCGACCTTCTGCCATTCTGCATCCTAAGGCAAACACCAGAAGAGGCTCTTTTCTGTTGCCTGGAGGAAAGACTGGTTTTGTTGTGCCAATTGGAACCTTGTAGGTATGCCAGAATCATAATCTTCACCCTGCCATTTCTCTCTGGGCCCAGCATGCCACAGCTCCTTAGCCTCCAAGACATCAAGCAATGCCTCTCTCTCTCTCTCTCTCTCTCTCTCTCTCTCTCTCTCTCTTTCTCTTTGTCTTTTCTCTCTCTTTTCTTCTCTCTCTTTGCCTCTCTCCTCTCCTTCTCCTGCATCCTCTTCTGCCTTCTCTTTTGAAAACAAAAATAACATGGGCCGCATTTGGTTTTGGAAATCATGCTGTATCCTTCTCGCTCTAACTGGCAGCTCTGACATGTTTACATAATGCCCTGATCATCCCTTTGTTGGTAAATTTACCCTCACACTTTACTGTGGTTTGTTCTTCATGATCATTTTACTATTATTATTTATCTCTCGATTTTAATCTGTCACTTAAACATTTATAATAGTTTTATGTGGTGATGGTTAACAAAATACACCTTCTTTGTTGACTTGCTTTTTATCATGGTGACTACTGCTTCTAGTTCTTAAAATGTTCCATTGAACTTCTATGCAGATTTTTTCTCCCTCTCATTGAGGTTCTGAGCCAACAGGGCTGGCAGTTCACATCAAGAGCTGGGGATTATGTAAGCCTCCCTCGCTGGTGATATTTGGGGAGGACCTTGAGGACTGTACCCAGTAATGTTTGAGGGATAATGCATGCCAGGATTGAACCAGCGTTGGCTGCATTCAAGGCATTAATCTTAACCCCTGTTCTATCTCTCTGGCCCAGAAAACAGATTCTCCTGCAAAATTTATTTGAATGCACAATCCACCAGGGCAAATGTTTTGTTTTAAAAAATTCTTTGTTTGGGGGCTGGAGCAATAGTCCAGCGGGTAGGGCATTTGCCTTGCACGTGGCCAGCCAGTGCCGGCCCGGGTTCGATCTCCGGCATCCCATATGGTCTCCCGAGCACCGCCAGGAGTAATTCCTGAATGCAGAGCCAGGAGTAACTCCTGAGCATCGCCGGGTGTGGCCCAAGAAGCCACACACAAAAAAAATTCTTTGTTTTATTACTGCTCTTCCTCAGTGTCTAGCACAGTGCCTGGTACACAGTAGCAGGATTTGGTGAATGAATGGTTGGATGAACTTGACTTTCATTGGCTTTATGGGAGATATGACGTAACTTTGGCTTCTCTAAAGATGGGGATGGGGAGATGGCTCAAAAGCCTGATGTACATACTCTGGGGAGTCTAGATTTGATCCCCAATACTATGTGGTTCCCTGAACACAAGATAGGCTTACAGTCTTACCCATTAGCATTCAGGGATGCTCCAGAGAGAGAGAGAGAGAGAGAGAGGAAGAGAGAGAGAGAGAGAGAGAGAGAGAATGAGAGAGCAGAGGGGTTCCACCAAGTTAAACTGAATCCTTAATCCTTAAAATCATGTTTTCTGTAAAAACATTGATATTAAAAGGTTAATAAAAGTCTTAGAAATAGCGTCTCCCCTCCCCCCTTTCCCAAATTATTGTCAACCTAGTAATGGCTCCAAAGCTGTTGACTGGCTTATGACAGTAACAGTTCTCTGTGTGGTTGATTGTTCACAGACCATGGACCTGTGAGCTTTGGGAACGTAACTGAGGCAAGGGGCTGATGTGCAGTCACTGCCCCCACTCTCACGGTCACACAGTGACCCCATAGGGTAAATGGTTCATTGGGTTTCGGGCATCCTGTGCAACAGGACCTCCAGAAAAGAGGTGATATTTCTGTTCATTTCTGTTTGGGCCATACTCAGCGGTGATCTGGGCTTTGCTCCTGGCTCTGTGCTCAGGGATCACTCCTGGCAGGACCAGCAAACTGCATGTGGTGCCTGAGATTAAATGGGGCCTGACCCCATGCAAGACAAGTGGCCTTTTCTTTTCTTTTATGGGGGATTGGTTTTTGGTCTACACCTGGTGGTGCTCAGGGCTGACTCCTGGCTCTGCACTCAGGGCTCAGGGGAACCATGTGGGATGTCAGGGATAGTATTCGGGTTGTCTGCATGTAAGGGAAGTACACCGGCCTGTACCATCATTCTGGCCAAAGTCAAGTGCCTTAACCCTGTACAATCTCTGTACCCAAAAGCAATGACTTTCATTAGAACATACAGATGATATTTTTTCAAGAAGACAATTCTTTATTATTTTTAATATTTTATTTAAATATTTATTAAATACTTATATAATAAACAAATATATTTATTTATTATACCACTGTGAGATATACAATTACAAAGTTGTTCATGTTTGGGTTTCGGTCATACAGTGTTTCAGCACCCATCCCTCCTCCAATCCCCATTTCCCACCAACAAGGTCCCCGATTCCTTTCCCCCTACCCTAGCCTGCATCTATGGGAGGTTCTTTATCTCTTTTCTCACTTTCGCTTTCTCTCTCTCTTTCTTTATTCTCTTACATATTGTGGAATGTAATATGTACCCCTTAGAGGTTATCATGTGTATCTTTTTGCCTGTATTTAATGCTCAGTTCTAGGTAGGTGTTAGCACTTTCGATAATTATTAGCACACTGCTCTGTTCTCTGTCTTACCTAACCTCTGAATCCCACACATTTATGGTATTTTCCACCTTTAACAAGACCTCCTGATACATGTTTCACCTGACCTTGGATATTGGTATCATAATATATATATATGTATATATATATAATATGTATATAATATGTATATATATATATTTGTCATGCAAATAAATGCAGTCATTCTATATCTATCTTTTTTTCTTCTGGCTCATTTCATTCAACATGATCCTCTCCATGTTCATCCATTTATAGGAAAATTTCATAACTTCATTTTTCCTAACAGCTGCATAGTATCCCATTGTGTAGATGTACCAAAGTTTCTTTATCCAGTCATCAGTTCTCAGGCACACTGATTGTTTCCAGATTCTGGCTATTGTGAATAGTGCTGCTATGAACATAAAAGTGCAGATGGTGTTTCTGCTGTGTGTGTTTTGGCTTCCCAGGGTATATCCCCAGGAGCGGTATGGCTGGGTACAAATGGGAGCTCAATTTCTAGTCTTTGGAGGAATGTCCATATTGTTTTCCAAAAAAGACTGTACCAGTCAACATTCCCACCAATAATAGATGAGAGTCCCTTTTCCCTGCATCCACACCAGCACTTGTTCTTGCTCTTTTGGATATGTGCCAGTCTCTGTGGAGTGAGATGATATCTCATTGTTGTTTTGGTTTGCATCTCTCTGATGATTAGTGATGATGAGCATTTTTTCATATGTCGTTTCGCCATTCAAATTTCTTCCTTGTCGAAGTTTCTTCAACATGTTCATTTCTTCTTCCCATTTTTTGATGGGGTTGGCTGTTGTCTTCTTGTAAAGTTCTACCTGTGCCTGATATATCCTGGATATTAACCCCTTATCAGATGAGTATTGGGTGAATATTCTTTCCCATTCTGTGGACTGTCTTTGTATCTTGGTCACTGTTTCTTTTGAGCTGCAGGAGCTTTTTAGTTCATGTAGTCCCATATGTTTATCTTTGCTTCTAGTTGCTTCGTTAGTGGTGTTTCACCTTTGAAGATGCCTTTAGCTTCAATGTTGTGGAGGGTTTTTCCTATATTTTCTTCAACATACTTTACAGATTCGGGTCTGATATTGATATCATTAAGCCATTTTGATCTGATTTTTTTGCATGGTGTTAGACAGGGGTCCAAATTCATTTTTTTACATGTAGCTGCCCAGTTTTCCCAGCACCACTTGTTGAAGACACTTTTCTTGCTCCATTTCGGACTCTTTACACCTTTATCAAAGATTAAATGATCATGTGTTTGAGGATGGATGTCAGGATACTCAACACTATTCCATAGGTTCACAGGTCTGTTTTTATCCCAATACCACACTGTTTTAATCACTACTGCTTTGTAGTACAGTTTGAAATTTGGAAAGGTGATGCCTCCCATCTTCTTTTCCCCAAGGATTGCTTTAGCTATCCAATGGGGTTTATTCATATGAATTTCAGGAGTGTTTGGTCAATTTCTTTGAAGAATGTCATGGGTATCCTTATAGGGACCACATTGAATCTGTACAAAGCTCTAGGGAGTATTACCATTTTGACAATGTTGATTCTTCCCATCCATGAGCAGGGAATATGTTTCCATTTCCTCATGTCCTCTTTTATTTCTTGGAACAGTGTCTTGTAGTTTTCTTTGTACAGGTCCTTTACACACTTGGTTAAGCTTATTCCTAGGTATTTGACTTTCTGTGGTACAATTGTGAATGGAATCGTGTTCTTAATATCCCTTTCTTCTCTTTCATTATTTGTATATAGGAAAGCCACCGACTTTTGGGTATGGATTTTGTACCCCTGCCACTCTACTATAAATATCTATTGTTACTAGGAGTTTTTTGGCCGAGAGTTTAGGGTTCTCTAAGTATATTATGTCATCTGAAAATATTGATAGCTTGACTTCTTCCTTGCCTATCTGGATGCCCTTAATGTCATTTTCTTCTCTGATTGCTATGGCAAGTTTTTCGAAGTGCTATATTGAATAAAAGAGGTGAGAGTGGGCAACCTTTTCTTGTCCCTGATCTTAAGGGGAAGGCTTTCAATTTTTTCCCCATAGAGAATGATACTCACTGTGGGCTTTTGGTAGATGGCTTTGACTATATTCAGGAAGGTTCCTTCAATTCCCGTTTTCTGGAGGGTTTTAATCATGAATGGGTGTTGGATCTTGTCAAATGCTTTCTCTGCATCTATTGATATGAACATATGGTTTTTATTTTTCTAATTGATATTCGCTCTGGCCCCTCTTAACTTTTTTTTTGTGTATTTTCTTCTATTGAGAAGATTTCTTTGAAATTTTAATTTCAGCATTTTCCATTGTTATCAACATTTAACAACATTTAACCCCCGGCAAGCAGCCGCATGGTTCATCAATAAATGCTGGATTTAGAGATGACTACAAGAATATGCTACCCGCACGGCAGAGCCTGGCAAGCTACCTGTGTCGTATTTGATATGCCAAATACCAGTAACAATTATAGACCTCATTCCCAGGACCTGATGGAATGGTTTGAGTCTCTTTATGTTCCTGGAGCAAGTAGGTGCCCTTGGGCTCTACTTGCATGAGACAGGTCATATGGAGATGTTACTGGTGCCCGCTCGAGCAAATCGATGATGAACGGGAAGACAGTGATACAGTGATGATGTAATATGTTGATTGACTTGTGAATGTTGAACCATCCTTGCATTCCCGGGATGAATCCTACTTGGTCATGATGTATGATCTTTTTTGATGAGTCTTTGGATTCTGTTTGCTAGTATTTTATTGACGATCTTAGCATCTGTGTTCATCGGGGAGACTGGTCTGTAATTTTCTTTCTTTGTGTTTTCTCTCCCTGCTTTGGGTATCAGGGCGATATATGTCTCGTAGAAGCTGTTTGGGAGTGTTCCTGTTCCTTCTATTTACTGGAAGAGCTTGAAAAGGACAGGTTGTAGGTCCTCCTTAAAAGTTTGGTAAAATTCACTAGTGAATCCATCTGGACCTGGACTTTTGTGTTTAGGTAGACTTTTAATTACTGTTTTCAATTTCCTCAATGGTGATAGGTCTGTTCAGATATTGCAGGTCTTCTGCAGGTCTTCTTGTTTCAGCCATGGGAGGTTATAGGACATCAGGAATTTATCCATTTCTTCTAGGTTCTCATGTTTCATGGCATACAGAGTCTCAAAGTAATCTCTGATGATCTTTTGTATTTCTGTGGTTTCTGTTGTGATGACACCCCAGAAATTTTCATTTCTGATTCTGTTTATTTGGGTTCTCTCTTTCCCTGTCCTTACAAGTCTTGCCAGTGGTTTGTCAATCTTGTTTATTTTTTCAAAGAACCAGCTCTTTTTTTCATTAATCTTTTTTTTGGGGTTTCCAGCTTATTGAATTCTTCTCTAAGTTTTATTATTTACTTCTTTCTGCTTGGGTTGGGTTCCTTTTGTTGGTCTTTTTTATAATATTTTGAGCTATGAAGTCAGGTATTTATGTGGGTCCTTTCTTCTTTTCTGATGAATGCTTGCAGAGCTCTAACTTTCCTCTTAATACTGCTTTCGCTGTGTCCCACTAGTTCTGATAGTTGGTGTCTTCATTTTCATTTGTTTCCAGGAATCTTTGGATGTCCTGTTTGATTTCTTCTATGACCCACTGGTTGTTCAGCAGTGAGCTGTTCAGTTTCCAGGTGTTTGGCTTGACTGCCTGCTTCTGTATATGGTTAACTTGTATTTTCAATGCATCATGGTCTGAAAAGATAGTTGACACAATTTCTATCTTTTATTTTATTGAGGTATGCTTTGTGGCTTCGCATGTGGTCTATTTTGGAGAATGTTCCATGTGCACTGGAGAAAAATGTGTATTCAGCATTTTGGGGATGAAAAGCCCTGTGTATATCAACCAGCTCTCTTTCTTCCATTTCTTCCTTTAGGGCCAGTATTTCCCTGGTGAATTTCAGTCTTGTCGATCTATCCATAGTTGATAAAGCAGTGTTGAAGTCTCCAACTATTATTGTGCTACTGTTAATGTCTTCTTTGAGGTCAATTAGCAGTTATTTTAAGTATTTTGCTGGCCCCTCATTGGGTGCATATATGTTTAATAGTGTGATTTCTTCCTGATTTAAATACCCCTTAATTATTAAGAAATTGACCTTCATTGAAAGAGAGAAAGAGAGAGAAATGGAAAGAAATAAAGAACCTGCCATGGAGGAGGGCTGGGGGAGGGGGGAGGGAACCGGGGACGTTGATGGTGGGAGATGGGCACTGGAGGTGGGATGGGTGCTGGAACACTGTATGACCAAAACCCAAATATGAACTTTTTAATTGTATATCTTTTGTAGTTGTAAAAATAAAAAATTAAAAAAAAAGAAATTGACCTTCATTGACCCTTCTAACCTTTTTCAGCCTGAAGTTTATATTGCCAGATATTAGTATGGCCACACAAGCCTTTTTGGAGGAGTTGTTTGCATGGAGAATGGTCCTCCAGCCTTTGATTTTGAGTCTGTGTTTGCTCTGATTATTCAGATTTATTTCTTGTAGGCAGCAGAATGTTGGATTCAGTTTTTTAATCCATTTTGCCACTCTGTGTCTCTTAATTGGTGCATTTGGACCATTGACATTGAGAGAGATTGTTATTGGATTTTGCACCATCTTTCTGTTAAATTTCTTGTGCTTTTGAGTTCTGTCTTATTTTACAGTAGACCCTTCAGTCCTTCTTATAAAGTTGGTTTTGAGTCTAAAAAGTTCCTGAGTTGTTTATCCATGAAATTGTGTATCTTTCCTTCACATATGAATGTGAATCTAGCTGGGTAAAGAATTCTTGGTGAGGCCTGCAGTTCATTGAGCCTTTTCACAATATCCCACCATTGTTTTCGGGCTCAGAGTGTTTCATGGGAGAAGTCTGCTGTAAATCTTAGGGATGTTCCTTTGTATTTGATTTCCTTTTTGATCTTGCTGCTTTCAGTATTCTATCTCTGTCATTATTTTTTGTCATCCTAATTAGGATGTGTCGTGGAGTATTCTTATTGGTTTTTTTTTTTTTTTTAGCTGGTATCCTATGGGCCTCCTGAATTTGGGAGCATGCATTCTTCAGTTTGGGGAGTTTCTCAGCAATGATGGCTTTGACAGTTTCTTCTTCATCAGGGTTTTCTTTTTGCCCTTCTGGGACCTCAGTGATCTGTATTGGGTTTTCTTTTGGCTTCATCCCGATTATCTCTTGTAGTCTGTTCATTAATTGTGAGTCTTTTTTTTCCATCTTCTGCTGTTGTCAAGAAAATCTTTGGACCTTGTATTTGAGATCACTAATTCTTTTCTTCAGCAGTTGTTACTCTGCTTTGGAGGCCTTCCAGTGTGTTTTTCATTTCATTTACCACATTTTTAATATAAGATGATATTTCCGACTAACTTAAATTCCACACTTCACTGTAAGATACAGTATCGGAAAGTCCTCATCCTATTCACCGCCACCTCCTTGACTGCACTTTGTTTTTTCCTCAAACACCAAGGATTGTCAACTACACGTCTGATGTCATTTGTGGTATCTCCTGGACTTGAATAACCCATCGACTCATGATGGAACAGGCTTTGTTGTGGAGAACTTTTTCAGGCCTGCAGAAAGTTAGGGACTACCCCTGGGGCTTGAGTTAACCTTAATGCTATTATGAACATCCTTGAAGCCACTCAGAATAGGCCATGGTGGAACAACTCTGTTTCAGCTCAAAAGCAGACTGTTTTCTAGTTTTCCTAAATAATTATATCACTATGAAATGGGCAGTTATAAAGCTGTTCATGATTGGGTTTCAGTCATACAGTGTTCCAACACCCATCCCTCCACCAGTGCACATTTCCCACCACCAATGTCCCCAGTTTCCCTCCCTCACCTCCAACCTGCCTCTGTGTCAGGCACCTTTCTTCTCTCTCTCTCTCTCTCTCTCTCTCTCTCTCTCTCTCTCTCTCTCCATGTTGTTTACAATACAGACACTGAAGTTATCATGTATATCCCTTCATGAATTTCAATACTCAGTTCTAGCCTAGCCTATTCCCAAATATTATTGGCAAACTAGTTTGTCTCATGATACAAGTTCCCTATGGCAAGCGAGGAGTGTTCGTGGCCTGAAGAGTCTGTCTTGGAGACTTCTGGGGTAGTGATTCTCACCCACCAGGGTTTGTCCCCAGGGACACTTGACAATTTCAGCAGACATAGTTGGTGTCTGTCCCTTGGGAGTAGTATCATCTTGTAGGCAGAGGCCAGTTGTGTGGCTTAATATCCTGCAATGCACAGAACACCCCCAAGCCCAAAGTATTCCTGTCCCCAATTTTGGGACTGAGACTGGAAAAATGTCTGAAGAAACATTAGGACTATTCTAGTGTTTTCAGTTCCGAATTTTTGTGTTTGTTTGTTTTTTTTTGCTTTTGAGTCACATACTGGCTTCTTCCTGGATCTGTGCTCAGGAATCACTCTTGGTTCCATTCATGGGACTCAGATTCTTGGGGTCTGGAGAGCACACTGATTAATATGAATCTAACCCCTTGGGGGAAAACTTGTGGCTGGTTTCCTTTGAGAAGTGGTGGCTGACCACAGTGAAAGGGCAGTTTCGAGGGTGAATTGTGGCCCCTAATTGCTTATGCCACCACGGATGGCTGTGACTTTCATCCTAAGAGTCACACCAATGCCTGAGGAACTGGAGAGATAGTACAGCTGTTAGGGAGGGCACTTGCCTTGCATTGTGGTATACCTGGTTTTGATCCCTAGCCCACAAAGAGTGATCCCTGAGCACAGAGTCAAGAGTAATCTATAAGCACTGCCAGGTACAGCCCCCAAAACAAAAGTAATAAATAAAATAAAATCCCAATACAAGGATCAGGTAAATTCCATTGTTTGGGACTAGGAAATTGACTTCTGGTGTGTGTGTGTGTGTGTGTGTGTGTGTGTGTGTGTGTGTGTGTGTGTTGGAGTGTGAGAGAGAGGAAACTGAGCATAATTCATATTTTACGGGTATAATTATTTTCCAGAGGGTGGGGGAGTTGGGTGTTCTCTTAAACTATGTCTCCCTGAGTACCACAATCCTTTAGTCCCCATCCACCTTTCTAAAAACAACCCTCTCTCTCCCCTTTGGTTTGATGGCTAGAGCCTAAAAGTTAGTATGTGTTTGCTTTGTCTGATCCCTTCCTTCCTTTTTAATTATTAATTTTTATTTTGTTTTCAACATCCAGTGATGCTCAGGGGGTTACTACTGGCTCTGCATTCAGGAAGACCATATGGGGTGCTAGGGATCAAACTTGTAACAGCCACATGCAAGGCAAACACCCTACTCACTGTATTACTGTTCAGGTTTGCCCTTTTCTCTTCCCTTCCTTCTTCCTTCCTTCTCTACCTTCTCTTTTCTTCCTGCACACATATGCCTTGGTATCATTCCTTTGTCTTTCTCTAACTTTTTTAGCTTAGCTTTTACAAAAGGAGTAATTTCATCCTTTCGTACAGCTGTGTAGTATTCCAATTCCATATTTCCTTTCTCCGCTCCTTTGTCTTGTGGTATCAGTACTTTTTTTTCAGTCTCCAAATGATTCCCAGACACAGCTCTTTGGGAACAACTGTCACGAATCTCATGGGGGGGTCGCAGATCTCACACCCTCGCTGCCGCCTTTTCCTGTGTAAGGCAGTTCCATTATCCCACATCCCCGTTACATATCTGCATCCCTGCCTTTCCACTGGCCCCTGCCACTGCCTGTGCTCTTGCTGCTGTTTATAAGGTGTTATTCAAATCATAGATGTCTGTTTACTGTGTCTTCCCACAGTGAGAAGGCATGTTTCCTCCACTGGAAGGGACTCTAATGTTGATGTGAGTGGAAAGAGAATATGAGGTGGCGAGGGAAAAGACCAGTTCTTTTTTTTTCCCCTGCTTTCTTCGGGAGAACTGAGATGGAGAGGGGTAATAATGGCAAGGGGAGGTCAGCTGCTGCCATTTTCTAGGATCCAAGGTATTCTAAAAAACTTTTAATTTCCTTCAGGAGAAACAAAGGACCCTCCCTTAAATAACCTTCTAAATAGTAACACTTCTCTTTTGTTTGTTTTCGGTTTGGAGGCCGCTCCTGGAGGTGCTCAGGGATTACACCTGACTCTGTATTAAGAAATATCTCCTGGTGGGCTTGGGGACTACATGAGATGTTGGAGAGCCAACCTGGGTTGGCTGCTTGCAAGGCAAAGGCACTGTTCACTGTAATCTATACATACAGGCCTATTCCCCCATACTTTATACAGTACAGGCCCTATTCCCCATACTCTATACAGTACAGGCCCTATTCCCCATACTCTATACAGTACAGGCCCTATTCCCCATACTCTATACAGTACAGGCCCTATTCCCCATACTTTATACAGTACAGGCCCTATTCCCCATACTCTATACAGCACAGGCCCTGTTCCCGCTCTCGCAGGCCCTTTACTCTATACAGTACAGGCCCTATTCCCCATACTCTATACAGTACAGGCCCTATTCCCCATACTTTATACAGTACAGGCTCTATTCCCCATACTCTATACAGTACAGGCCCTATTCCCCATACTCTATACAGTACAGGCCCTGTTCCCCATACTCTATACAGTACAGGCCCTATTCCCGTATTCTATACAGTACAGGCCCTATTCCCCGTACTCTATACAGTACAGGCCCTATTCCCCGTACTCTATACAGTACAGGCCCTATTCCCCATACTTTATACAGTATAGGCTCTTTCCCCCATACTCTATACAGTACAGGCCCTATTCCCCATATTCTTTACAGCAGGCCCTATCATCTATACAGTACAGGCCCTATTCCCCGTACTCTATACAGTACAGGCCCTATTCCCCGTATTCTATACAGTACAGGCCCTATTCCCCATATTCTTTACAGTACAGGCCCTCTTCCCGTACTCTATACAGTATAGGCCCTATTCACCGTAATATATACAGTACAGGCCTATTTGCAGTACTATTGCTCTGGCCCGAAGATGACACTGATATTTTGAGAAGATTAAGTCTTTACTTACAAACAATTCCAAGAGCAGGATGGATTTAAATTGCAAGCCAGCTTCCCTCCCTGGAAAGTTTGGGGTCAATTTAAGAATCAATGCAAGTATTCTCCAAGTTTCCCTTTTTCTGTTGGTTGTTTCCTCCCTGTTCACTTAACAAATACAATCATCCTTGTCAGACATGATGATTCAGTTTTCTCCAAAATTCGGAGTTACAAATTGGACTGTGTGTGGCCTTGATGTTCGTCAATCTCTGCTCTGATCGGCCCACCTAGAATTTTAAAGTCAGGAAGGTTTTTGGATAAAAATCTAGATGTTAGGGGCGAAGCAATAGTCCAGCAGGTAGGGCGTTTGCCTTGCACGCCGGCCCCTGCCAGCCCGGTGTGACCCAAAAAGCAAAAAAAAAAAAAAAAACTAGATGTTGAAAAATTCCAGAGTTCTTGCCACTGCTGGCTTGCCTTTTTTTGTTAATCAGCATCCTAAGACTTGAATGCTTAAATCTGTCACAGTACCCACTGTTCCCTATTGTATTCCTCATAACCACTGCAATAATTTAAAGTGAATTGATTGAATTCTATAGACTCTGCATTAGCATCACCTATTAAAATACCCACCAATCACTGGGCCCTTTCAGCCTTCTGTAATGATGAGTTGTCATTTCCCAATGGTGGCCCTCATGGAGTGGGGGATCGTCTGGCTTGTTGTGAGGCTTTGCTGGTGTGGTGGGCCAGGGCTAGAACCCGCCATCCCTCCGGGAGCCTCGTGAGCGGCTGGGTAGGGAGAGCTGGTAGCAGCTCTGCCCCATGTCTGAAGTCTCTGGATCAGCATACCTGGGCCGGATTGATAAAGACTGCTGCAGGGGTGGGTGTCGATGATCCGGGCTGTGATAGGCTGGTCTGCTGGGTGGAGTTCATCAATAAATGCTGTATTTAGAGGTGACTACAAGAGTATGCCATCCACACGGTAAGCCTGGCAAGCTACCCATGTCGTATTTGATATGCCAAATACCAGTAACAATTCCCATGACCTAATATAATGGTTTGAGGCTCTTTTATGTTCCTGGAGCAAGCAGATGCCCTTGGGCTCTACTAACATGAGACAGGACATATGGAGATGTTACTGGTACTCGCTGGAGCAAATCGATGATGAACTGGAAGATAGTGATATATATATATATATATATATATATATATATATATATATATATATATATATATATCTTCAGTATATCATATATATATATATATTAATATGTGTGTGATTATTAATGTAGGATGACTCCAATATACAGCATATACATATATATCCACTGCATTATTTTGGTTATAATCCAATATTGTCACTTTTGTTTTTGCTTTAGATTATGGGCTAACTTTGGAACATGGGTGTGGTCTTTCAGGCAGTCTCTTGTATTTTCAGTGTTTCTCCTCCATTCTTTCATCTTAAGCACTTCCTTTCAGCTTTCTTGTACTACAGTGTAGTCCAAATTTATTATATGTTTTTCAAACCCCAAACTGGAATTATTCTCCAAGTAGCTGTGATTTCTTCATTTGAAAACAGGCATGGAGGAACCAAGATCTGGGTGTCTAATGAGCTCGCTTATATTGGGGTGCCACTCATCCTTACCCTCTTGTGGACAAAGCTAAGAAAAAATACCTGATATATCCAGGCATACATATAAACATAAGTTGGCTTTACTGTTAATTTACCTGTGAACCCATACAGGTATAGTATATATATAGTATATATGTCTAATATATATAGTATGTATAATATATATACTATAGTATACATATACAAGATTAGTATATATATACATATACAAAATATATTACATATATTAAAACCTTAATAGGACCTGGATAACTTGAACTCCTATTTAACCCACAAGATTCTTGTTAGCCTTGAGGAAATCAGAGTTTTAATTTAAGGGGAGGGTTGGGGTCAGGCCATATTCTGCAGTGCTTAGAAGCTATTCCTGTCTCTGTGCTCAGGAGTCACCCCTGGGTCAATGGGATGCCAGGCAAATACTTTAACCCCAGGTCTAGTCCTTTAGTCCAGGGTTTTAATATTTTTATGTGTCAGTACTTTTATTTCAACAGTGGCTCAAGAAAATCTTGAAGGGGACAGAAAGAGCGCTCCCAGAGGTTAATGGAGCACAATCCCTGCATGTGAGAAGGCCGGAGTTCAATGTCTGGCATGACATGCATTCCCATGTCTGGCTCATGTGGCTTCTGAGCACTGCTAGGTGTCTCTGGGGAGCCCTAGAACTGCCATAACCAAAACTGTTAGGGGGTCTCTGCTCAGTATCAGAAACAATGGACCCCAGGCCCCTGACCCCATAATACAAAAAAAAAAAATCCTGAGGGCAAAAGATTTCTCTTATTAGTTACTTTATAGATACTTCTTGAAAATAAAATAAGCCAAGGATAGGGAGATAGCTCAGGGTTAGTGGCATTGGGAGCCCTCACTTCACACACTGGGAGACCTCACTTCCTTCACCAGCATGGTGTCAGCCCTGGGCTAAGCAATCCTGTAGCATCAGCCCCAGGCAGTGAAACATCCACCCTGGGGGCCAGGCATCACTGGGAATGGTCCCTGGATCCCCGAGCACAGCATGGGGAGCCACTGACCCCTCCACCCTGCACCAAAACCCACACTAGACAAATTCCAAACATTTTATTAAAATGTTCCCATGGACAAAAATGTCAGCATATCACCATACTCTCTCTCAGTTCTTGTAAAATCTTCTACGCTGTGGAACACACAATCCCACTGTTCTGAAGGTGAGAAGGTGTTCGCTTCTCACACAAACACAGTTTGTCTCCAGCCCTCTGAAACAATCCCTATTGTAATACTGAGCTGGTACTTGTGGGTTCTAAATATAAGCCAAGACACTTCTCAAGAGATTACAATCAGAACTTTGCTTTACATGTGAAATCTTATTTTGAATTCAAATACACAATTACTCACTCAGACTTAATTACACTGCCTTAGGATAGTATTAAAACAATAGTTTTAATTATTTTTGGGGGTTACAAAAGTAATATGTCTTGTTAGGAAGGTAGAGTCTTTTTTTCAAAACTTCAGCGATACAAATTAACTATCAACTGTGAGGTTTACCTGGGATGAGTCTTTCCTTCATGTTTCTGGAAAAAGCAGCCATAACTGGATGGAGTCCCCTGCCTTACCATACTTACGGTAAACTGAGTGGTGCTTAGATGTTGTCTTCATAAACTGTTTAGCGAACTGGAAAGAGAATGCAACCCGGATAGCTCATGGGCCATGGGAGGTGTGGCTCCTCAGCGGTTTGGAAAACATTTGGAGTTTTAAACAGCAACACCTATAATTATGGAGGCGTCATCCCTTCCATAAAAAAAAAACAAAACAAAGAAAGCAAAGCCCTTCCACTAACAAGGTGTAGTCATAGCATGTGTTCAGCCTTCTCTAAATCTGTCTGGCTTTCATTTGTTTCGGGACTGTTGGAGAGTATCTTCTATCTCTCTCTGTGCACTCATAAAACAATACAAAGGTAAACAATTGGAAGGCAATTAGCAGACCCTTTGGGGGTAACAGGAGAGAGAAGTCACCCTGCTATTAACGTTAAGGGAATTAATCATGGTTTACATAGGAGATTTAGTAGCTTACCTTTGCAAGTGACTGAAAAACAAGGAACCAAGGAAGTTTACAAAATCTTTGGACAAGGCGGCAGGCTGACTGCTATCTGCTTAGTAGTTTCGTTGTGTAAAAATGACTGAGATGTGAACTGCTGCATGAGACGCTGTGTGTGCTACACATCTTGTTTCTCAAGTTTGAATGTGTGTGTGTGTGTGTGTGTGTGTGTGTTGCTCAGCTGGGATGTTAAAATGTAGGGCTGGGGGTGCCCTGAGATCTGCCCCTTTAACACACCTTCATGTCATGGTTTAGGTACACACATTCATTTATTTTATAGGTTTGGGGGCCAGTTCCATCAGTGCTCAGGAGCTATTCCTGACTCTGGGCTCAGGGACCAGATGCAATGGTGGGAATTCAAGGCAAGGCAAATGCCTTAACCCTTATCATCTCTCTGGTGGAGCATCTCACTTTACATGGCAGGACTAGACCTGGGGTGGAGAACCTTCCTCTTTGATCTGGCTATAGGCCACTTGGATGTTTCTAACACCATTCACAGGCTATAAAATATAGCATGAACACCACAGGATTTTGCAGTTCTTTTAGGCCGGTCAGATAGTCCATACCCCTGCTGTAGATTCTTCCAGAATTCGCATATACTTAACTAGTAGGACTGGGGCATCCACACTGCTTTCATGCGTTTCCAAATTACCAACATGTTGTCCTGTCAATGTATTGGGCTTAGGAACTAGATTCACTGTTTTTTTTTTTTTTTTTTTGGGGGAGTGGAAGTACTTGGTCTAATACTTTATTGGATGTTGTAGTTTATGGGAATTAGGACGAACTGGATCTGCAGGACAAGGGGCTCTATCATGGTTATCAACAGTTTCTTTTCTCAGGACCAATTTAGAAAAACATGAAAATATTTGTAGGCCATGTTTATTTATGTTTATAGAACTGTGCCCTTTAAAGAAAAAAAAGGCAGGAAATGCAAGCTCTAACCAAGGCCCCTTTCTGTGGTTAAAACTTCAGAAAATGCACCATTGTCTCTGGTTTTAATGCTGAACCTCCAAGCAAATCTTCCTGGGGTAGGGGAAGAGAAAGCCCTTTTTAAAGCCGGGGTCTTCCACTGGTCCCTGACTAGCTCTCCAAGCCACCCAGTTTTTGGTGTGATTTGTCTCAGACTACCTGATAATTGTCTACTTGAAAACAAAGGGCTGTGCTGCCTTCTAGTGTGGACATACCTGGGCTTCAGAACACAGAGCAGTTTTTCTTGCCACTTACTGTGAAACATGTGATTTTCATTAGCCAATTTTATCTTCTAGGAAGGAAACTTGGAGAATAATGCTTCATTTAGAGAAGAGTTTGTGCCCTTTCACTAACCTCTCCCACCCACCCACCCCTCTTACAATTCTCCGTCTCTTCTCCCAGCCCTCCCAACTCTCTTCTTGTTTACTGTCACCTTTGATGTCTGCTACACCTGGGGAGAGAAGTGGGTGGTAAGGACTAGACTTAGTCTTGACTCTGTGACCCGTTTCTCCCTTATCTCTAAAAAGGATAAACTGGGTGAGCTTTTCTGAGAAAGTCATGGACTGTCAGAACAGTCAGCACCTTACTTTTGGGTAAAGTCTAAACTTGTAAGAGAGAAATACTCAAAGGTGATGTATCAGGTGGCCTGGAGCCTAATTCCTGTGCAGTCACTGACCAATCACTGGACTTCAGTCTTCTACTTTGTGATTTGATATGCTTGGTTCTCCAAGGGTGCATTTCTTGCCACTTGAATTGCATTAGGAAATGTCGGATCATGTAGATGAACTTCCTTAAGTCTTTTCCTTCTGTCTTGGGTGCTCAGACAAACCTAGAAAACATTCTCGGGCCACAAAGCATGCCACACATACTTCCCAGCAGTTGCTACTCTGTTTTATTTTTATTTATTTATGTTGGTTTAAATATTTAAAAAAATTTATGTTTATAACACCTGGCAAGGCTCAGGGGTTACTCCTGGCTTTGCACTCAGGAATTATCCAGGGATCTCAGTGAGATCCTCAGTGCTCAGGGGATCATATAGGATGCTGGGGATTGAACCTGGGCTGGCTGCGTGCAAAGCAAATGTCTTTTTTTATTAAAGGCACTGTGTTATTGCTCGGCCCCACTA
This sequence comes from Cryptotis parvus, assembly GCA_021461705.1. NCBI lineage: Eukaryota > Metazoa > Chordata > Mammalia > Eulipotyphla > Soricidae > Cryptotis > Cryptotis parvus. The sequence goes on from JAJIBD010037896.1 coordinate 298,441, forward strand.
CTCTCTTGTTTTAAAACTGTTTGTTTGAAAATTTAGGCCACACCCAGCAACTCTCAGGGTTATGCAGGAAGAAATTACTCCTGGTGGTGCTTGGGGGACCATATGGGATACCAGAAATTTAACCAGGGCTGGCTGCCAATAAGGCAAACTCCCTACCCACTGTACTATCTATCCACCTCCTAAAAAAGTATTTTAAAATTTGAGTCACTGTCCCTTTCTAATACAGACAAATCAGTGACTTTTCCCCCACTGTGTTATATTTATTATATACTTGGTTTGGGCTCTGTGTTTAGGGATCAAACATGGGTCAACCGTATGCAAGGAAGGACTCTATTTATTATATATTTGGTTTGGGCTCTGTGTTTAGGGATCAAACCTGGGTCAACTCGTATGCAAGGAAGGACTCTATTTATTATATATTTGGTTTGGGCTCTGGGTTTGGGGATCAAACCTGGGTCAACCATATGCAAAGAAGGACTCTACCAATTATACTCTAGCTCCTACCCGGTGCTTTATTTTTAATTGATGGAGGGTGATGCCTATTTCCCATTTAAATTAGGGAAAAATATGAAAAGTAGATTGATTTAAAGAAAATGTTTAGAACAATTACCATAATAACTGACCTCCAGTAAGATTTTATCCATAATTTTGGAGCTATTATGATGTGGTGAAAATAAGGAGAATGATAACTATAGTTTAAGAAACACTGAATTAGGGGATTTCAGTTTCTTTTTTAATTCTAAGCTCATAAGAGCACACATATATCTCTCTGAGTGGTAAAGGTTCACTCTAGTTGTCCCACAAAATATGTATTGATACAGTATTTGCAGAACAGGGTTGGTGTTTGGCGAAGTTAATAATACGTCATGGGCATGCCCTGACATATTCTGATCCCTTTGGGAGACTTTGGACACAGTTAAATTGTACTTAAATAATTTTGTGTTTACAGAAGTTTCTTTTTTCTCCTGTTACTTAAAATATAATAAAATGGGGACAAGAACCTTGCCTTGGAGTTGAGGAAAATGCAATTATGTGAGAAACATGTTTTAAAGGGGATTTCTATTTGTTTTACCACCAAAAGGTGGCGTCCTACCCCTATGACCTTTATTTAAAAACACTTCTTGCTTTAATTTAACAAAAAGAAATTTGAAGTTGATTACTGATCAAGAAATTAAAATGTGCTCCCTGTGAACCTAACGCGACAATGTTGAAAATGAATGCTATGTTGAGCTGTAGTTAAGTTATATGCTAACACAAGCCAAATGGACAGGGAGTTCTTTAATAAGGTGGCACATGGCAGCGTATTATATACAAAATTGAATACAGTCTACCATGGGGTTTACCACAAGGGTTTCCTTTTGTCTGTAAATCTTGCTGCCAATCTAACTTTGACCCCACTTTCAGTGGAACGTAGAATTTAAGGCAGTTAAAATGCAGAATAAGATCAGTCACAATCTAAAGAACACTTTTTATGTGTCAATAATTATTTTAAAAAAACTCACCGTCCAGTCTGAAAAACCAAGATCTGGGCATAAACTGTTCTTTGAAAACTGTGAATAAATGTGTCACATTTAAATAAATCACTCTTCTCTCCAGAGTTATAATAATTCTGCAACCGGACATATACTATAAACATGTTATATCTGGCATAAGTGTTTTGGGGAAAAAAATCCCCACCAGACTACTTTGTACATTTCTATTTAATTTCATGTGAATTCAGCATTTGGAACTTTCAGGGATGTCAAAGTGTTGCTGGGAGAATGAACTGAGTTGGTATAAACTTTTTATATCAGTACTTTTTGTCATAGTAAGCACGCAGTACATATTAGTTATCACTGACAGCTCTAGACTTCCATCACCTCAGGGGTAGGAGCTTTTAAAAAATCTTTAGACCGTTTATTTTTAAATCCCATGTAGACCATTACTCTAGAACAAGTAGGTGGGTCTTTAATGTCTCAGTTCTTGTCTTGAATCATAAACAAGAACCCTGCCCCTAGGAAACAAGAAGTTCTTATGAGCTAAAATATATTTTCTTTGTCTAGATTGTAGGTTTAAAGATCCGATGCCAGGCTGCCGGGACAGTCTTTACAGGAAAGCATGGAATCTAGCAGATGCATTCAACAGGAGTTCTAGGTTTCCATTCACTGGCTTTATTCTGTGGCCACAGTGAATGGCTTTGTTACTCTACTTGCCAAAACAGATTCCATTTTAAAGTTGGGATATTAAGCCATCACGGAAATTGAGATTCAGAATTCTTCTGTAAATGAGTGGTTTAATAACATTTGCAAAAACGACTTCTCCAGGGCCAGAGAGTGTTACAGGAGTTAAGGTGCGAGTCTTGTACTCAGTTGACCCAGGTTCAATTGCCAACATCACATAGTGTCTCCTGAGCATCATCTAGAGTGACTGCTGAGCACAGAGACGGAAAGCCCTGAGCACTATTCAGGTGTGGCCCAAAAAGAATAAATGTAAAATAATAATAATAATAATATTTTAAGCATAGTTATTGTTTATACGTATGCTGATCTCAGGACCAAAGGCACACTATTTTCCCCTTGCCCCCCCACCCCTGAAAACTACTTTTTAGGAACCTTTAGGGGTGGCTTTCAATATATTTCCATGAAAAAGTGATGCACTGGCTAGTCAGTAGTTGAAAATGCTGGCTTAGAAACTTGGCAGATTCTAGGGTTCTAAGTAAAAAAAAAATTTCTGTAGCAATAACAACAACATACCAGAGTCCTCCTTCTAAGCCACATCTTGGAAACAGAAAAGACTGCTCCCTTCTCTATGTTGATAAACGCAAAAGAAAATATTAGTGACTTTTTAATATATGTGCATGTTATTTCAACACATTTCATTCAGGCTGCTAATTTACTCTTTCAAATTTCCAAATTCTATCAAAGTTCCAAACAGTAAAAAAGGGGAAAAAAACTTCACCTTTTCAAAGAATTGGACAAAGCTTTTCTGCATGTGTCTGACGTCTGGGAGAGCAGGTAATTTGTGTTGAACAACTGATTGACATGCTAGCCCCCTGGGCGTTTTCCTGAGCGGAATCATGGCAAGCGCACCGCTCCCGCTGTGGCCACTTTCCCCCCAAAGTGTATCTAACTGCACATTCCTGCAGTGGCTCTCCCAAGGCTGGGGGAAACTGCCTGATCCCACGTTACCTTCCTCTGCTTCAGAGTTGGGGGGCGGGGTGGGGGGCAGGAACCCTCCCAGGCGGGTTCTGTTTCCTCGCAAACAGGGGTTTGTCCTTCTGTTGAACTTTCACCTCCCGAACTCGCCTTCTTTCACTGGACAAAGTGGAGAAAGACAGAGGGAGGACAGGAGAGAGGAGGAGAGGGGACCGAAACCGTCTCCCCACCTCCCGTTCTCTCAACTGTCACTGATGGCAAAAACACTTTCACTTTTAACTGGAGAAACTCACATCCCTGCCTCTCCTCTCCCCTTCCTCTGTATTTTTAGCTCGGAACCCCAGCAGCGAGCCGTCGCATCTAGCTCTCCAGTCCTTACCGCTCTCTCCTTCGTCTTTTTCCGGTGTCTGGCGGGGGGGGCCCATCTTCCGCAGAGTCCCCACCTTCCCTCCTTCCCAGCCCAGTCCCTGATTTTCCTAGTCCTGCCTGATCTCTCTGCTGACAGCGACCGCTCTGGGCGGTCTCTCCCCTCCTTGCCTGATTCTCTCCCTTTCCCCCACCGAGCCCGGACACCCCTTTCTCCCATCTCTCAGGACGCCCCCCACCCCGCTCCACTTCGCCCTCCTCCCCTTGAGCTGGCAACTGCGTTTTTTTCTCTCTGTCTCCCCCTCTTTCTCCTTCTTTGCCTCGTTGTTTACCCAGCAGGTGGATGTGACGTCAGGGACGCACAACAGCAAAAAATAACAACATCTCCCTCCGCGACGTGTTGGCCTCGCGCGCGCCTTATTTATTTATTTGTTCCGGGGGAGGGGGGAGTGGGCGCCGGCGCGCGGGTGCCCGGGGAGGGGAGGCGGCCGCGCGCACTCCGGGGTGCCGGGGGCCGGGGGGGCGCGGAGGTGCGCGAGGCGGGCGGGGGGGCGGGCCGGGGGCGCCGGGGCCGCCGCTGGCCGGGCTCCGGGAAGCTAGTCCGGAGCGGAGGAATCTATTGTTATTTATTGTGTGGCGGTTGCACGCTGCTCGCCGAGGCCCGGCCCTCGCCCGGGAGTGCGTGTGTGCGCGCGGGTGTGTGTGTGCGCGTGTGTGTGCGCGCGTGTGTGTGTGCGAGTGTGTGTGCGCGGGGGTGGGGGCGCGCGCGGGCGGGAGTGGGCGCGCGCGGGGAAAGGCCCGAAAACACCTTAGTTTGCACCGAGAGACCATTTGCAGCGGGTGAGTTTGTATTTTTCCATTTCTGCTCCACTTTTTTTTCCCCAAGCCGCCTCCTGTCTTGTTTCCGCCACTTTAAACAACAACAACAACCAGAAAGAAAAAAAAAAAGAAAATGAAAAAAAAAAAAGAAAAGAAAAAACCCAACTACTTTCCATCTCCTGGCTCCACGTGCATCTGTCCCAGCCCTCCCCTTTCAGCCTCTCTTCCCCCCGGTCCCGGCCCAGGCTGGCGGCTGGGTGGGTGCTGCGGCCCGGCGTGGGGGAGCTGGGGGCACCCGCGGCGCTCGCTCTCGGCTCGATTTGCATAAGTCAGAAGGGAGGCGGCGGAGAGGCGACACCGCGGTGCCCGCGGCCCTTCAGCCCCGGCGCTGCGCTCTCGGTCCCCGCGGGGAGAGATCAATAAGCGCCGGCAGCCGGTCGCAACTTTCGGGGTCTGGCGTCTGGGTGTCCGCTGACTTGCGGGGAGGGCGCGAGGCCCTGGGTCGGGTCCGGGGCGGGAGGCGGGGGCGCGCGCCGGGCGCCCCGGGATCCCAAAGTTTGGACTTGAAGCAAACTTTTCCCCCCTTTGCTCTCGGCGAGTGTGTGCCCCCTCGCTGTCCCCAGGCTGCTGCGCGGTCCGCGGCGGAATGGCCGGGGACGCCGCTGGAGCCCTGGGCCCAGCGCTCGGGGGACACCCCGGTGCCACGCACGCCGTGCCCCTAAGCGGCGGCGGGGGCACTTTCCCGACGTGCCCGGAGCCCAGAAAACACGCACAGCCGCACGCTGCAGGCTGGCCACGCGTCCCCACGCCTCTTCGCGGCGAACCCAGCCTCCCCGCAAAAGCCTCGGCCAGCTGCGGGGGATGCGGGTGGGAGCGGGGGCGCCCTCAGGGAGTCGCCGCGCCCCGCTCCCACGCCGCCCCACTGCGGACTTTCGGGTTTTAGGCGCGCCCCCCACACCCCCCGAGCTCGGGACACCGGGGAGGACGGGAAGGGGGGGTCTTTCCCGAGCCCTAGTCCGTCCCGACACGCGCGCGTGTCGCCGCGTCCTCCAGCCCCTGGCCGGGCGGCCGATGGCTGCCGGTCCCTGCCCGCGCGCCGCCGTCCCCCCCGAGCTCCCCGCGCTGCATCCCGGCCCGCCGCGGGGACTCCGCCGAGCCGGGAGGGGACCCGGAGGCGGCGCGCCGGGAGCCGCGGAGTTTGCCGGCGGCCGCGGGGGTCGCGATCGTCCGCAGCCTCCGCCTCCCCGCGCCCCCGCCCCCGCCTCCTCCCCGGTACCGTCGCGCTGGGAAACTTTGATTCTTCTTTTTGGGGCCCTCGGCGAGTCCCCCTCCCCCACCTGTTGTGAGCTCCGCCTCGGTCCCCGGAGACTGGCGGTGACACACGCGGGCGCCAGGGAGCTCGGCGCCCAGAAACAAAGTCGCATGCCCCCTCCCGACTGTTTGCTTCGAAATCGCTGCCTGCAGCTCCCCCCACACACACACACCCCCCCCCCCCCATTTCTGCGCAGCTCCGCCCCCTCTGAGAATAAGGACTAAATAAACAGTTGTAACTCCAAACCTTGCGCCGGATGGTATCCCTGTCCCACCTCCCTCCCTCTTGCCTTCCTCCTCCTCTTTTTTTTTTTTTTTTTTTTTTTTGTTGTTGTTGCAACTTTGTGGGATCCTGGGGAAGGTGCTGAGACTTGGGCTCGGGCCGCTTTCCCCGTCTCGGATCTCTACAAGGTTTTCCTGAGCCTCATCCTCTCTTCTCTCCCGGCGCACCCGCGGTCCTCTGAGCCCGTCTCCTCTTTCGTCTGGGTTCCCCCAGCCTGCTCATTCCCTCCCCCGCGCCCCCGTCAGTTCTCCCCAACCTGCACCGGGAAGACTTGCTGAGGGTCGCCCCGATTTCTTGTCGACTGCAGAACCTGAAAGTTTGCAAGAGGAAGAGAGCGCGTGGCGGGCCAGGGGCAGCGGCAGCCGCGCTGGGGGGACCATGGTGCTGCCGGCGCCTCCTCCGCGGGCGTGAAGGCGGCGATCCCACTCCCTCCCCGGACCCCACGGGTAAGTCGAGGTGGCCGTGGGCGCCCGGGCGAGGAAGGGGCGGGGGCGCGGGGTGCGGTACCTCCTCAAGCTCCCGCCTGCACCCGGGGGCTCGCAGTGGCCAAACGCCGGCTGGAGCGGCGCGAGCGCAGCGACAAGGCGCCTGGAGCCAGGAAAGTGTCCACCCTAGAGCCAGTAGGTGCTTCGAAATACTGGACATTCTCCTTTACCCCCGCCCCACGTTTCTTTCCTAAACCCGAAAATCTGGAGATCAAAGTTCAGCGTCCAGTGGTAAAGTGCTGTGATAAAATACGGTGACATCCCCTGTCCCCCTTCTCACCCTACTCCCCCTTATAACTATTAATTATTTCCAAGTCATTGTGTTCAAATACTCTAGCCGGGCTTATTACAAAGTGTATTGATTTAGGCTGGGCTCATCCTAAACGTTCACTTTAATTCATTTTCCCTTTGCTCGACTAGAAAACCCAAATGAAACTTACTTCTTCCCCTTCCCAACCCTTCCCCACCCCCAGCCCTCATCTGTGAGGCTTGGGCAAGATAATGGAATCAATATAAGCATTTCATTTGGTTGCATTTGAGCTTCTCCAGCCCATTTCGGAGGGGCTGGTGGTGCGCCACGTCGGGTCCCAGGTATTTTCTGAGTTCGGATTTCCCTTGCCTTTTTGTCACTGCCCTTTCAGCAGGAATGCCGGAGGGCGTTCTGGGTTCCCTTTGAAAGAATCTGCCTTGAAACCCTCTATACTTTACCTTGGAGTATCAGTAGCCTTCAGACTTTGGGCTTCCACAATAACTGAGTAGAGAAGACCAGAAAAGAGGTTTATCATTATTATTTATTTATTTATGTATTTACTGGTGAAAATATATCAAAGAATCCTTAAAAAATTTTGCTTCACATCCCTTCACTTCCTTCACCGCAGTCGTTTTCCACAATGAGAGTCTCTTTTGGGGCGCCGGGAAGATGTCTTAAGTAGAATTTGAAGAGAAGTGCTAAGATTTCAGGTGCTTTCTGTTCAGGGACAGTCTGCATGATTGAGACACAGCCTCAAATCTTTTAAGAATCCCACTGGAGTTTTTATTCTTAAAGTGGAAATACCCATCTCTTTGAATCCAGGAAAAGGAAAGTGGGCTCCCAGATTCAGAGATTTGCCATTGATTTTTCCCCTCCCTCTGTGATTTTTCTCTTTAAAATATCCCAGAAGTAAACAGCTTTATAGATATATGAAAAGGAGCTCAACTAGGTCCATTCCAAAGGTGTCAGCTCAAATCTGATTGTGGGGGGTTAACATCATGCCACTGCCTGCATTCCCCCTCTTAGACATTGGATTAGTCATTGTATGAGAGAAAGGGGGAAAAAAATCAGGGTATTTTTTTTTTGAAAAGTAAACAGCCTCCAACTGCTGAACCTTGACAACCCAAATTAAGGAAGCAGGAGAGATCAAACAGAACTGCTGCTGGGTTGTTGTCAGGAGCGCTACTTGGAGAACCTTGGGCTATTCGCTCAAGCAGCAAAGCTATATATTCACTAATGCAGAAATGGACCATTGCAAATGCTGATCTTTGTTGCAAGCGGAGTCTCACTTGGAAGCAGGGCAGTCCTCAGCCCTTTTCTAGCTAGTGTTTGAGTTTCTTATGGATGTTAAGTTTCTAAATATGGTTATTTTTAAATGCATTCTTCCTTATGAAGAGAATACACCCAAAAGGCATTCAAAGAATATCAAGTCTTCCAGAGGCTGTCTAGCTACCCAGAACTGTGCATGGAATTCTTTTTACCAACATTAGACTCCTACACTAGAGTTAGATAACGTTTTCTCACATCCAGCTTAGAAGATCTGCCTTGTCAGGGAAGCCAAGGTTTTGTATGTGAGGGTTTAAATCTGATGTGAAGCTAAAAAAAAAAAATCCCTGGTGATGAAGTTTTGTGTCAGCCCACTCTTCGAATTTAAAAAGGCGAGAGGGCATTCTCCAGATTAGACATAACCTCTTTTTTTAGATTGACATTCAACATGACCACGTTGCTACTTTTATTCAAGTTCTTTATAACTTGCCCTTGCTTGTTGTGTAGGAAAATTTGAAATTCAACCGCTTTACATTTTTAAAAGGAATAGTAACAGTAATTACTTTAGTGTTTTGTTTTCACAGGTTTATCAAAGTATAATGAAAGAAACATCAACTATTCAAAGTAACTGTGTCAAACTAAGGGTTATATTTCTGGAGCAATATAATCTGCAAGATTTTTGTGTTGATATTTAAGCCCTGCAGTATAAACTGTGTAACACTTATGCTTTTTTTTGCTATAAACTCTCCCCAAGTTAAATGTCATTTTTAATTAAAAACAAAGTAGGGAATAGGATGAGTATACTAAGCAGAATAGAAATAATTGTCATTTAAATATTGTATTTTTAATAAATGTTGATCATTTAGCAAGCACTTTATGTTTTTATGGTGTTATTTTAGTAACCCTAGTGCTCAATATGTTTCAAAGTCTATAGCTTTTATTGGGCGAGACCATTTATTGTATAATTAAACAATGTAAGTTAAACATACACATGGATGCTGTTAGGTAATTTTCTGCAATATGTAATGTTTTTCAAAAAGCTATAAATATTTTCTAGTTAAATCATTTGTACCAACAATAACGGAAGTTAACTGGGTTAATATTGAGCCTAGACATGGTTTTCTGTTACTTTTCCTTCTCTTAAGACTACCTCGGCCTTGTACATTTGCATTCTTAGGTTCTGTTGGAGGGTATGTCTGTTTTCAGCAGTTTCTTAGCAAAAAAAATTTATTTTTTTCCTAAACAAAGATACCTATACTACAGCATGTTCAATGTTAAAATTAAGAAATAGAAGGGAAAATATAGCAGATGTGATGTCTTTGAACTTAGCATCTTCCTTGCAGCCAATCTTATTGTGCTGTTTATTTGGTTTCCGCGTTTCCAAGACTCAAACTGGATTTTGGATTGTTACCTTGTAAGATCCCACATCACAAAAAAGCATGTGTATTCCATGTTAGGTATTATAGTTCCAACTGCATTTCAGTGGCATTGTCTAGAATATATACAGGGCATTCTAAGAGCTCTGTCTTTTAAAAAATAATTTTAAGCATGCGTTCATAAAATTTAAATGGATTGCAGGTTGTCAGAAAATAGCCTAAATTTTGTTTATGATTCAGTTACTTTAAGGTACTTACATTAAAGAAACTCATTTAACCCTGACTGAAGAGCATTAAGTGGGGAGGGAAGCCCTCCAAAGAGCTCCCACTGCCCTTTGCTCTCCTGATAATCTTAAATTACTACAATTTAATTGTAACTTCAAGGCACCGAGCATGAGCTGCTCCTCTCTGGCTAAGAAAGGGATTCCAGAGCGTAGCTCGATTTGCACAGGTGGTATATTTGATGGGTTTCAAAAAAATTTTTTTTTGCAAGGACTTTTACTTTTTCTTATCTTGCTTGTTAGGTGTCATTCTCTCTTTATGGAATTCAGTCATAGAAAATGCCATTTTGCTAAATCAGCCTCATTGTTCTGGAGTGTTTAAAGGTCTCAAGCAAGTAGGGGTTTGTTTTCTAAAGGGAAAATAATCTTAAGAGGCAGTTATTGTATAGACAGGTGAACTTCATACATGAGTTAACATATACATTTACTATTTGCGTGGCATTTGTTTTTTCTATACTTGATGGCACTAAGTCCCACCAGGTGATAAAACTTTCAAGTTTGTGAATCAAGCCGACAAGCAAGTGAGTTTGCAGTTGGGCCTGCGAGTTTCAGAATGTTGGGACTTCCTACATGGATCTGCAAGCTCCTTTGCCATATGTATGCTGTCCAAGGGGCCTTTGAAAGTGGATTTTAAAAAATACTTTTCTTTCATGGTGCATGGATGAATTAACGTGAGAGGTTACCAGAGGCCGGACTTATCAATGAGTCATTGAAATGGAGACAAGTTCCTGAAACAGAGGTAGACCTGGCCAGATGGGGGGTCTCCAGTGCCTGACATTTGATGTTTTAAAAAGCCTCTCCACCCCCAACCCTGAGACTCACATCGTTTATTTCCAGTGTACCTGTGACAGTGTGGTTAATGGAAGTTAAGCAAATTTGGCTCTGCCAGAAACCTAAAAATAAATGTTGCAAGGAACATTTGATTTCAAGAAGTGGTTTGGTTTTGCATCCCATAGGTAATGTTCTTGCAATTATGGCTGTAAGCTGGTATTCGGGAAAGAGGAAGTACAGTGGGGTAAAGTGCGTAGCAGTCGGGAAGGATAATTAGACAGTGTTCTTTGTTTCTTTAATAAATTATTCTTATTAATTACAGTGTGTGCTAAGGCATTTTGGGGGGCCTTATTTAGACGTCAGCGCCCATTCCTGGAGCCGGGTGTACCAGAAGCTGCCTCCTTTCTGCTTCTACTCGTTTTCCCAGTCCTCAAAGCCAGTGACCGAATTAGCTTATGGATGTCTTGACAAGGTTTGCTTTTCTTTTTGATATCTCTGATGCTTTTTAAAAGTCATTGCCCTGCCTCGTGCATTGCACGTGTTTGTTTTAGTGGTTATTTTATGGGCTTTAAAGGGAGATCCGCATTTCTCACCTAGCCAGCCATGAGGAAGCTGAGCTTCCTAAGGAAAGACCATGGTCTCCTGCAAGTATAAGTGGGGCTTTCCGTGTGCCCCTCCCCAAGCTACTTTGTTAAAGTAGAGAGGGGCTCAATTTAGTGCCTTGATATTTGCAATTAAGTCATTGTAATTTCAGGTGATTGAGAGAGTACAAAGGGCAGTAGGAGCTTTCTTAGTGGTCGAATCTTGGTGCTTAAAAGCTGCTCAATCCTGGGGTTAAATTAGTTTCTTCAATCTGAGTACTTAGAGTAACTAAATTGTAAACAAAATTTAGATTAGATCCTGACAACTAATAATCTATTTAAATTACATTAAAGTATCTGGGCAAAAATTTAATTAAAGACAGAAGTACTGTCAAGCCCTGTAAATATCTTGACAGGTCTACTCAAATGGAACTGATATCACGAAATATTTACATATGTCTGCTGTGTGGGAACATCTCAGTGCCTGTACAAAGCTAATTGTGCTTCCTTTCCAAATCACATTTATACTAAAAATAAGGTTCTTTTTTGGTTTGTGTGTATTGTGTGTGCGCCGTGCTCGTGTTTAAAGGACTGTGACTATGTAAAAAATTGTGTTCAGCAATTTGTTTACTGTTTAGTGCCTTCTTGGGACCTGTCGGTGATAGTTTTATGTCCTTCAAGTGCAAATTCAAAAGCTGAAAGGGGGGAATCACTGACTAGAAGCCATGTGTTGTTTTGTTTTTTTGAAATACTTTGAAGATATCAGTGGTGTTACAGGACAGCAATTTACTGAGAAAAAAAAAATAGATCTAAGCATGGCGTTACTGTACCTGGATTACACTGAAAATAATTAATTCACAAAGAATGGGCTGGAGATTTTCCATGATTTTTTTTATTCGAATGTTAATTTTTTTTTTTTTTTTTAGTAACAGGTAGAGTAAACGTTTCAATTTTATCAGGTTCTGTGATTTTTAGGTGTGTGTGTGTGTGTGTGTGTGTGTGTGTGTGTGTGTGTGTGTATGTATCTGTGTTTTAGTTTATTTGTTCGGAAAATATTATTTCTAGCATCAAACTCAAACTGAATTCCTGAGGTTGCACTTTTGCTTCTTCCTGGCTCTGCAGTTGAGTCATAATCTGACTTTCTCTTCTTTAGGCTTCCTTGTGTGAATTAGGAAAAGTATTTGAAAATATGTTCTTGGAGTTTACTGATCTAACGGCACAGGTGCTGTGTTCAAAACAGATGTTCCTGCTGCGCTCAGGACAGGGACTGCAGCTCTTGGGGTCGGAGGGTGGAAACTGTGCTGGAAGTTTCTCCAGTCCTAGAACCTTTCAGAGGTACTCTCCTGCGGAGTGAAGAGCTCAGAGTGGAAATTCGTATACTCAGGTGTGATGTTCAGGTGCGAAGTGAAAGGAAGCTGCTGTTGGTCTGGGCTTCTAACGGAGCTTGTTCATGTGTTCATATGATTTTGGTCCTGTGGTCCTGTCTTTCATCCTTCTTCCTCTCCTCTATGTGTCTCACCCCTTTCTCTCTCCCTCACTTCTCTGTCTCTGTTTCTGTCTCTGTCTCTGTCTCTGTCTCTCTCTCTCTCTCTCTCTCTCTCTCTCTCTCTTCCCCCTCCCTATTCTCTTCTCTTTCTATGTACATTTATGAAAATACAGATTCTTGCATCTGAATTTTTTCTGATGTGAGAATGGACATTTTAAACAAATTTCTGGTCATTTTGACTTATACTGAAAGAGACCCATGGACAAGTCTTACTATGCTAGGGATGATGAAACTAGAACCTTTTTACCTTCACTTTGAATCTACTGACTGTTATTGTTTTGATCCCATGTTATATCATTGTAATGCGTTTGGATTTCTCTTAAGGATCAATACCAGTAACTCCGCACGGGAGCCGCAGTAGAGCTTGACCATATCTCTACCGTTCCTTGTGCCACATCAGGGTGGAGCTGTATTTGCATCTTTGCAAAGTCCCCTACATAATTTTGATACCAGCCAAGGTGGGGCGGGACTTCTGAGTCATCAGAGTTGGGTGAAAGCTTGTGACTCTTCTCAACGGTCTGTCATCTGCTTGGACCTTATAGACCTAAGGGAAGGGTACAGTTTGCCTTTTTTAAAGACAAACACAAAAGAAATATTAGATACTTAGAGAAATAGAGGCAGAACAAGAGCCTCACAGTTCCACAAATCGGTCCAGCGACCTGGGACATGGCTGGTTTTCACCAAGGCCCAGGCATTTCCTTTCAAATCAAGCCGTGCTTGCATCCATGTTTCCAATGGGCGTTGTCAGGCTGAAGCTACCAATTAGTGTCAAATGGCTTTCTGGAATTCTTTTTCTCTGAGTATTCCATCTTAATTTTAAAATCTGAACTGTTTCCTTGTTACAGTAACACTGCTGCTGCAAGGTTTTGATCTTTCCTAGGTGTTTTGGGAAATCCTTTATCATTGTCCATATGTGATGGGGCATGCAGGGATATTGATGGGAGTAGCCTCGCCAAGGATGCCACACAAGCAAGAGAACCCTCCGAAGAACGCATCCTCCAAGATTATGAGATAAAGGCAGATAAAATGCTACGGAGGCTTGTCTAAATATTCAGGGCTTCAGCTAAAGATTTAACCACAGAGATCAAAAGAGATGTTTAAATAAAAGTTGTACATTTTGGGGTCTTAATAGTAATGTGCCTTTTGAAGTCACCCAGCCATAGGGTGTCCAAAATGCCCTCACCTAATTTTTTAAAAAAAATTATATTTATTTGACTTTGGTTGTGGATTGACTTTAATTGATGCCAAAACACTGCCAATTGTTTCATGCTTAGAATTTCACAGTTGCTTTGGCTCTAGGTTTGGGTAGCATTCGAAATATCCCTGTAACAAAGTCCTTTTATTTCTGTTCGAACCTGAAGCACTTAAAATTTTTTTCTCTGATGGGCCAAGTTTTAAAACTAGAGCGTCTCTACCATTAAAGAAAGGGTTGCTAGAAGAGATGAAAAAGGGAACTGATGGGAAAAATAGAAGTTGTGACCTGTAAGGATATATAGTTGTCTCTGTCACCTACTGTCACTGCATCGATGAACTCTACAGGAGGAGCTTAAACCACTTCACCTTGTTTGTGGAAAGGAGGTTAACCATTTCATTAAGAAAGGTTAAATAATTAACTGATCCGTCATTAAAGAATCTGTGGCTGGTCCATTTTAGTGACGTATCATAGAAATTTTCTAATCAAAAAGTTTGCTGCACCAAATTATTTAGCAGGAAGGCAGTTGATCCTTCGGTGAGACGGGACATCTTTCTAGAAAGTTGCTGTCTTCAAGCCACGTAAGTGATCATGGAGGAAACAGTCTATTAAAATGAGAAACGGTGCAGGCTTGGGTTTCGCTGACGGCCCTCGCTAGGGCGTGTTGCTGCAGACGTCCTGTTTGCCTCCTCTGGGTTTAGCGAGGGTTCCGCGGCTTCAGTGTGTTCATCTTATTTTCTAAATAATGGCTTTTGTTGCACTGTGATGCATGTTGACAGTAAATGTACAGCTCTGACTTCAGTAAGCTTACAACAAATTCTTATGCTTGTAGAAGCAAGTCATCCTCCGCAGTGCAGACTGGGGCCTCTCCCTCTGGTCTCTGTCCTTATGGCGGTGGCAGCACACGGATTAGATATTCCAGGGGTGGGGGAAGTAAACTCTCCCATATGGCAAAAATTTGCCTTCTCTGATAGGACTTTGTCCCGAAATTATATACAAGGTGTGCTGCGAGTTTATTTTCAGTGTACAGATATTCACAGCGATTCAAAATTTAAAAACGAATTCATTTATGTGCTTATTTTGTTACTATCTTTCTGACTAGGAAGCAGGACACATCCCTTGTACTAACTATAGAAATGGCAGCTGTGTCAGAGATGGCTTTCTTGTAGCAAAGGACTGGGGAAGGAATTCTTCAATAATAAACAGTTTGAAAATAGTGGAGATAGATTTTGTATCGGGGTGTGGGTTTCTGATATTTTAACTAGTGCCCCAATTATTGAAAAATGTGAGACTTTGGCCTCAAGCACTTTGCTCTTTTGCGTTGAGAACGACTTTTGACGGATCAGCAGATGTTTACCAAGCTGTTTGTCAAAAATCTCTGTGTCTGCATCCTCCTGGATTGGTTCTGAAACATGTAGGAAATCAGAAAGGGATCGGACAGTAAATGCAGAGTACCAGGCACCTAAAACTTGGGTTTATACACTTCTGGCCCATGCTAAAGAGACCCTTGCTCTCATTCTCCTTCGTCTTACCCATCTTGTTGCCCCTGATATTACCTTCGCTTTGGCTGGTTTTGTGTCATTCCATGGAACTCTTCGTGTCTGCAATATATACATCCCCCAGACACGAGGTTTTTCCTTGCATGTCAGATTTATATAGCTGGTTTCTTACTGTATGTATTATTTAGTAGCTTCTTTTTATTTTTCTGAGAGGGGTTTGGTAAAATTGGTAAAAAATTTTCCTCGCGGATGGCGCTATGTGAACCTTTTAAAGCTGGGTATAATTCAAGACAGCTTTTTTTTTTTTACATTTGAACTTAAACTCTAGCAGCATAATGTAATACCATACGTTGAAAATTTAATGTGAAACTGTGAGTACTAGAACCCAAACTTCATTTTCCATGGGGTTGTTACTATTGTTGTCATTGTTTTGGAGGGGCAGACCTGGAAGTCAAACCATATACCAAGGAAGTTGATTTTAAAATATTATATCAAATGAGTGATCTCTTACATGTAAGGGGGAGGAAGGAAAAAACCAGGCAAAGCCTGCATTTCAAGGAGCCTAGCCATTTTCTCATTCTTATTTAAAGACTTGGCTTAAAACTTAACAGTTACATATGCAGGGTAGCAAGTTAAGCGATGTTTAATTAACAGGCGCTTTATACTTCTGTATCCCTGCTATGATATAGCACCTTGTTCTTCAGTGTAGAAAGTGATTTCTGCATATTTTAAAGGACTGGCATCTTTATGGTAAGAAAGCCATATAAATAAAGATATACTTAGATGAAAATCGGAACATGTTTTTAAAATAGTGTGTGTCTACTTTCAGCTCTGTTATCAAACTTGCTGCATAAGCCGGAGTTGATGCTCTGTGATTATGCTAATGACCAAAGCAATCGATGGTGCGCGACTAGATGAAATCAGTGGGATAATCGGAGAGAGTTATCAGGTTTTTTGTCATTAAATATTAGTGATAAATAATACACTGTTCATTTTGAGTAGATGGAACATATTTAATTCTGACGTCACGGAGTCTCGCTTTAGTCAGGCTCATTGCTGAATGAAATGATAATCTTTTGTGATGTCGGAGGACAGTGAGAGGCTTTGTGTCAGCATGCCCGACCGACGCTGGCCACCGAGGTGCTTCTATTGACCAGCCAGAAAAGGTTGGGAAACTTTCTTTCCCCTTGCTAGACAACTTGGACATTTGTACCGATGTTTTATTAGGAATATCAGATACTCAGTAAATAGCACCGTGACCAGAGATGTTAAACAAAACGAGTCTAATGGTAGATAGCATTTCCCTGAAGACTGGAGAAAAGTAAAACAAAGGGGAAATGTTTGGACAACTCTCTTCTA
This sequence comes from Cryptotis parvus, assembly GCA_021461705.1. NCBI lineage: Eukaryota > Metazoa > Chordata > Mammalia > Eulipotyphla > Soricidae > Cryptotis > Cryptotis parvus. The sequence goes on from JAJIBD010037896.1 coordinate 314,960, forward strand.
AAAAAGACTGGTGTGTGTTAAAAAAGGGACCATTAGAGTCAGTGCTACCCATTAAACAATGACTTTCATTTTTTAAAAATTGAGTTTCTCATTACAAATAAAGTTAGACTCGGTAATGGTTTATTTAAAGAGGAGCAATGCTTGTAACTTAGCATCTTTTTTCTAGGTTCCGGAAACTGTGTGGGAGAACACTGACACTGCCTTCTTTGTTGCAAGGGGTTTCTAATGCAGTTCTCCCTCAAAGACATTCCTCCCTCGATGGAATTCAGCAGTTGTTTTACTACTGCACAGTACCAAGTGACAAAAGAGAAAAGAAGTAATTAGCTCTGCTTTATAGGATGTAATGAAAGAGTAAATTTTGTAGAAAAAGAAAATCAGATCAAAGTCAGCTATGATGTATTTTTCAGCCAATGCATTGTAAATGTAATTCCCTTGAAAGAACAATCTCCCTCCTTGGTTGGGACCGCCATGTGCCACCATCTTCCTGTCCACTGCCCTGCCCATCCTTGTGGACTCTTACCAGCAATACCATCTGCTGTCCAGCAGTGGCCTTCTCCGTGGTAAGGCAGGCCAATTGGGTCAACTTCTGTGATCTGGCAGATGTCCACTGGGAGCTCTGATCAGGCCAGGCTCATTTTTATGTGTGTCCCAAGCCAAGATTTCAACTTGGTGAAAGGCTGTGGAATTTATTTCCCAGAGTGCTGCCCAAACTCTTTTCTTCTTTTCTTCAACTGCCTCCTTGGGCTGAGATGATTGCTTAATGCTCTTAATTATGCTGGATCCCTCTGTATTTTCGAACACCTGTGTGTAATTCAGATCATGGGTGGTCACAGAGCCTGGCTCGCCTAACAGCTTCTCTTTTAAAATGGGGAAATCCCAAGGAGCCTGACCAAGCATTGTGCGTGATGGGGCTGAGTGGAGGCTTAAAGAGAATGTTTCCCTTGAACTCTCATTGTGCCACGCAAACGTATCCTTATCCCTGGGGTTGGGGGAGTCTTAGAGCGGATCTCAGAAGTCATGGTTTACAAAATAAATGCACATTCATCGCAGAGTAGGATAGTCGCCTTAGAATGCAGCTCAGAGGTTTCTTACAAAGCCAAACATTCTCTTTCTCATCCGACCCAGCACTCACGCTCCTTGGTATTTACCCACAGGAGTAGAAAACGTTCATCCGCACAAAAAATCTGCCCATGGATTTTTATAGCCATTTTATTCATAACTACCAAATCTTGGAAGTGACTGGCTGTCTGCCGGAAGGTGAATGTGTATGTAACTGTTGTCTGTCCAAACAATGCAATATTATTGGACATCACAAAGAAATGTGCTGTCGAGCCATGGAAAGATGGAAGAGTCTTAAACACAGATTTCTAAGGGGAAATATTCAATCTGTATAACCTCAACTACATGATATTCTAGAAAAGGAGAGTTTGTGACATTAGCAGAAAAAAAAAAGACCAGTGGTTGTCAGAGGGTGGGGAGAAGAGAATGGATAGGCAAGAATATCCGGGATTTTTAGGGCAGCGAGAATACTTTGTATGATACTATGGTGGTGGGTACTATGTAGCTGTGTCAAAGCCTACAGAATATACACCACAGAAAGTGAAACAAATGTAGGCAACAAGGTCTGGGTGATTAGGGGTGGTTAGTTTCATGTGCTGTCACAAAATACATGTCAAACATCCCGTGGTGGGATGTTCATAATGGGAAGGCTGTGTATGTTAGGGGCCAAGGGGCTTATGGGATATCTCTATATCTCCTTTTTCGTGTAAGTTTAAAAGTGCTTTCTTTTTTAATTATTTATTTTAAATTAATATTTTATTATACCACCGTGAGATATACAATTACAATGTTCATGTTTGGAGGTTTCGGTCACATAGTGTTCCAGTACCCCGCCTCTACCGGTGCCCATTTCCCACCACCAATGTCCCCCATTCCCTCCCCCTCCCATAGCCTGCCTCCATGATGGGTTCTTTATTTCTTTTCTCTCTTTTCCTTCTCTTACATATTGTGGGTTGCAACACATACACTTAGAGGCCATCATGTGCATTTTTTTGCCTGTATTTAATGCTCAGTTCTAGATTGGCATTAGCCCTTTCAACATTTATTCGCACATGATCCCTTCTCTGTCTTACCTAACCTCTGACTCCCACACGTTTGTGGTAATTTCCACTTTTGGTAAGACATCCTGATCCATGTTTCGCCTGACATTGGATTTTGGTATCATAATATGTATATATGTGTTTATGTCATGCAAATAAATGCAGTCATTCTATATCTCTCTCCTTCTGACTAATTTCACTCAACATGATCCTTTCCATGTCCATCCATTTATAGGCAAATTTCATAACTTCATTTTTCCTAACAGCTGCATAGTATTCCATTGTGTAGATGTACCAAAGTTTCTTTTTTTAGTCATCAGTTCTCGGGCATACTGGTTGTTTCCAGGTTCTGGCTATTGTGAATAGTGCTACTATGAAAATAAAAGTGCAGATAGTGTTTCCGCTGTGAGTTTTTGGCTTCCCAGGGTATATTCCCAGGAGTGGTATGGCTGGGTCAAAAGGGAGCTCAATTTCTAGTCTTTGGAGGAAAGTCCATATTGTTTTCCAGAAAGGTTGTACAAGTCGACAATCCCACCAACAATGTATGAGAGTCCCCTTTTCCCGCATCCACGCCAGCACTTGTTGCTTTTACCCTTTTGGATATGGGCCAGTCTCTGTGGTGTGAGGTGATATTTCATTGTTGTTTAAAAGTGCTTTCTTTTAAAGGTAAAATATTAATCATAAAAATATTTCTGGATTATAAAATATCTGTAACCACCATCCATTTACATTTTTTAAAGAATACAGTTGGCCCTTTACAACATGAATTTGGATGGCATGGGTCCACTTGACCACAAATTCTTTTGTGATGGGGGGATGAGGCATTGTACATCTAGGGTTCGTCTTTGGCTGGAGGGTTCAGTTTTCAGGCTGATGTGATAGTGCTTGGGTCCAGCGATGCTTGGGTGTTCTACCAGTGGTTTCAGAGAGCCCTGCATTGCCAGATAGCAGATACAGGGCAAATCCCTTCTCTCCTCAGCATGACAATGACAAGGTTGAAGATCCGCTTATGATAGATCTGCTTAAAATTTAACATTTTTCTGTTATAAGAATGCAATGCATCATACTTATGACATACAACATTTGTCTCAGTTGACTCTTATGGTATCAGACTCCAGGTTGGCAGCAGGCCATTATATTTGTACTGAATCCAAAGCTCTATGTGGATTTTCAACTACATTGGGGTGTGTGTGTGGGGGGGGGAGTTGTCACTTCTCCTAACCCCTAAGTTGTTCAGGGCTCAAGTGTATAATCTTTCTTTGTTTTTAACCATGCCTAATGAGCATTAAAATTTTCTGTGAAAACAAGGAAGAAGGCAGGGGTCAGTTTGCTTTTAAACTTTTGGTAGAGGTCTTGCTGGGCTGTCCTGGACAGAGCAAAGACCCATAAGCCTGGTGGAGGATTGGTGATGATCTGATCCAAGCCATCTCTTTGTTCCTGGCAACTGATAGCAAATTCTCCCTGTTCCCTACAGTTATATCCAAACCTATATGTATATTTACTTACTCCTATACATTGATACTTATGAGTTATATATTTAACGATGCATATATTTGAACATAATTCAAGAAAGTAACTATGGGAGCCGGATGGATAGTACAGAGGCTAAGGTGGCATGCCTAGCATATATCTCACCTGAGTTTGATACCTTAACACTCTGGAGGCTCCTAGCACTGCCAGGGGGTCCAGGGAAATCTCAGCACTGAAGGACCCAGACATCCTCAAGGCGTTGCATTGGACAGCCCAGTGATTGGCTGGGGCCCCTGGTACCACTCAGGCCTTAAGAGAGAAAGAAAACTATAGATTAGGCACTATGTGCTTTTTATTTTACATGTTTTCATTTCACACTGTGTGGGAAATTTGTTTTTCTGCATTGTACCAAGAACATTTTTCTTTATCTGTATATGCTGCTGGTAGTTGGATTCCTAGTATATGTATTTATACTTGATTTTCTGCCTTTCATTACATTGTTTGAGGAACCAAATTGTTTATCGCATATTTGAACCATGGCACTGCATGTTTTTTCTCAATACCGGTGCTATGCCCGTATGTGCCTGTGTATGTATGTGTGCATGTTTGGGAGGTGTACGCTTTATTATAGTTGAAATAGGAGAAGACAGAGGATATGGAACTGAGCTTTAGTGGTTCAGATTTTTACCACCCCTTGAATCATGCCCCGGCATGCCTCGTGAAACCCACTAGTCACATCTGTATCTTCCTTAGGTTTTGACAGTCATTTGAACAAATTTTGATTTACAGATTGGAACATGTGTTAGAAGTGATATTTTAAAAATGTGGGCCACCAATATAGCTGAGTGGTAGGGCACTTGTCTTGTGCATGTGAAACCCTAGTTTCAATCCCTAACAACATACACACACACACCACACACACACACGAGCATACACATCCTGAAAAAGAAAACATTTGTTCTTTGCATTTAATACCAAAAGTTGATATCTAAGGCAACAAGGCTGGATCTTGTAGAGGGTGATCAGCCATAAAGTGAAAATGAATATCACTAAACGATAGAAGAATGATTCAACTCTTATGAGAAAATGCATAGAACAAAGAGAAAAATAGAAGGGCTAGGGAGATAGCTCAAAGGGCTGGGCATGTGCTCTGCATGCCAAAGGCTCAGATTTGGTCCCTGGCTACTGCATGGTTTCCTGAGTACTGAACAACAGAGGTTGCCAGTGAGCAGTGCTGGCTGTGGCCCCCAAACAGAACAAAAACAAAGCAGGAGAAAAATCAGCCACACACCTTGTGTGGGGCACTAGTGAAAAATTTAAATAATGAAGGGTTTTTTTTTTTTTGTTAAATATCGGTGCTTTTGAGATGCCAAAGCAGAATCCCTTAGTCAAGAACAGAATCCTGTGAACCTGGGCCCTGTTTGAGTCACAGCCATGCATACAGAACTCTGGCCCTTCGGGAATTCACAGCCTGTCTTCAAGTCTTTTGCTTTCTTGCATCAAAACTCCTTCACCTACAACAGTGAGCCCAGGGAGGACAGACATGGCAGACTGGCCTCTGTCTGTCTCTCTCAGGGATCCTGGTCCACCTGAATCTACTTTGGGCTGCAGATTCATCTTAGAGCACCTCCCTCTTCCTGGAGATAAAATACACAAGGGGAATCAGAGATAATATTTGGGGGGTTAAGTCATTTGCCTTGCATGCAACCTGGGTAGTCCCCAAACACTGCCAGGTGTGGCAAAATAAAAACAAAGAAAGATGCCTAGTGCGTGTAAAATGTGGAGCCTCTTTTTGGACTAAGTAATCTCTGCCCATGCTTTGCAAGGTCCTGCGAGAGATACAAAGTCTTGCTGTTTTTTTCCCCTTCTGTAGCCTTCCTCCCAGGATCTTAACACTTTGATTGTCTTCTATTTCAGTGAACATTTGCTGGGAAGGCTTGGGCCATGGCTGGTGGTGCTCAGGAGTCACTCCTGGTAGTGCTTGGAGGACCCTAGGTGGTGTCGCAGATTCACTTGGGGCCAGCCACGCACAGGGAAAGTCATGCAACATCTGTCCAGCTCCTTCGTGGCATCGCTTTCACTCTTCGTTGTTATCTTCTCTTGGCTTCATACTGAGAAAGGTCTGCTGGACCTAAAATTTGAAAAAAAAAATCAGAAAAAAAAGAGTGGGAGGTCTTTTATCCCAAGATATTAATTATTAAACAAGCAGATTCTATTTGGAGGAGGCAGCATCTGATACATTGCCTCCAGAATCGCAGACTAACCAGCCCTATCACAAAGATGCCCTAGCTGATGCAGCACAAAATGCAAAAAAAGGCATTTTATGGGATGTTGTACCTCTGCATGAAGTCCTCTATCTGATAAAGATAAAATGACCTGTAAGCTGGTTCAAATTCAGCAAAGTTTAAAGAAAAAAAATGCCTTCTTGTGGAGTGGTGTGGAGGGTAGGGCTACACCCAAGAGATGCTCAGTGGACCATGCATTGCTGGGGGTGGGGATCACGTCTAGAGCTCCTCAAGCCGTTTAAGCCAGCTTCCTGGTCTTCCACATGCATTTGGGGAGGGGCTAACTATCAAGTTTGCCTTATTGCTTTGTCCTGTGTCTTTCTTTCTCTCTACATACACACACAGAAAACACACACACACACACACACACACACACACACACACACACGCACACTCTTATCTCCGTTTCTGTGCTATCACTGATTCATCTTGACCCAAGTGGTACTCCACAGTTATGTGGCAGCTGGGAGGGTATTCTTGGAGCTGACATTAAAAGGATTCCTGGGAGCCCAAGTAGAGTTGTGCATGTTTTTCTGGAGAGAGGGTGTGAAGAATTAATGAGGGGTAGCAATAGACCAGGCTAGGTAAAGAACTTTTCATGGTTCCTTAACCTTTTTCAGGAGCCTAGGCCAACACCAGTGTCTATCTGCCACTTCAGTGAGATGCTCTTTCAGAACCAAATCCATTGAGGACACAGGTATGTGGTCCCTGTGGCATGACTGTTGTTCTGCAGAGGAGGATCAACTGTCCACCAGGGGCAGTGAGGAAAGGAAGGACAAACGGGTTCCAGTGGACGATCCCCTGGCAGGCGGTCACTGTGGGGAATTCATGCTCTTCCTGACAGCCTTCCTGACAGTCTTCCTGACAGTCTTCCTGACAGTCTTCCTGACAGTCTTCCTGACAGTCTCGGCTGTGGATGTCTGGGCCTTTCCATCTAGCTATTTACCAGATTGCCCGTTGAATCACCTTCTCATAACCACCTTAATTTTCACACTACAGAGACTGGAAATGATACTTTAGTTGAGACAAACGTTAGCCGGCACAAGGATTTTCTAGCCAGGTTTGGGATTTGAATGTATTTATGTTGTCTGTATTATTTTTCCCTGGCAAAGTTTCTAGTGTTTAGTTCCTAGGGAGGGCGAGATCCCTCTCAGCGTGGCTCCCTATCTTCCACCAGTTATTAGCTTGTAATCCACAGAGATTGCAGTGACACTATTTCCTCACCTCCGTCAGGGCAGTTGGCGAATGAACTGGCTGTGTACTTAGCAGGTTGGGAAGAAAGCCTGCACTTTGCCAACCGTAATTCCCCACAGTGATCCTCACCCATGTTGGTCGAGCTATTTCCTATCCGTCTAACCATCTTTGTGCTGAGTATATGTGAAGTGACTGAATCATAATTTTTAATCTTCTTTGTCGTGGTCAGTAAAGTGTGCGTGCGTGCGTGTGTGTGTGTGTGTGTGTACGTGAATGTGTGTGAGTGTTCCTGCATATTTTTTATGGTTTTATAAAACATTGGAGAGTCAGTTCAATGATGGGTGTGGAAGCAACCTCAGAAATGTATGCATGCATTCACTCATTCATTCATTCATTCATTCATTCATTCACTTGTTTATTTACTTACTCTTTTGCCAACCCGTTTACTTTTTCTTCATTGATTGACCAAACATTGCTACTCTTCTGGGCAACTTTACTTGCTAATCACCTATTCTCCCACCTAATTGTGGACATCTTCGGTTAGGTGTTTGATGCATCATTTAGATAGCAAATGCCATTATTCACTCAGCTCATTGACAGTAAGCTTATGAGATTTCATCTAGTTCTCCCTTTTTAGTTTATTAAATATATGGCTGCCCAGAAGCCAAAGCTAAAGATGCATCGTCAACATTTCTGTAACAACTATGACTTTCATTTACATTTTGACCACCGACACTATACTAGGTGGTATACCAAGCATAGACAGCCGCCTTTCTTTCTAGCCTGAGCACTTAATTAAGACCTGACAGATTGATTTTTCCATTAGGCCAGAAGGCAGGTGTCGTCTTGAACAATTCTTGATTTGAATTTCTTATTAAGATTCTGTTTAGCTCCCTCCCAAATATGTGTGTTTAGCAAAGACTTTCTTTAATACAATGAATTTTATACAATGAATACATGGAAAACCAAAGAAAGAATCTGAATAATAAGTTCCTGTTAAAAAGGTACTTATATGGAATTGCTTTAATGCCTGCTCTAGTTGTATAAGGCAAAGCTCAAAGCTTCCCTTTGGATAACATTGAACAGAAGTCCATGAAGCCCCTTTATTATTCCTTATACCTTTTTTTTTTTTTAAAGCCTAATGCTGTTTTATTGACAGTGGCGGAGACATCAGTGTGCACAGACCTGAGCCCTTTGGACAGTGATTTGATTTTTATTCTTCTCTTAATCTGACATGACAGTTGTATTTTATTATATATATGATATATTTGAGTTTATATATGATCTGTATGGATTTATGTATATATATATGATACATATGAGTTTATTTTAGGGGTACAGTGTTATCAAACAGTCTACCACTAAAGGACTGATATCCCACCACCACTGTCCACAGTACATTTCAGGCCAGCTTCTCTGCCCACATTGGTTACCTCAGTTTTGTCCATTAGACTCTAAGGCTTTGTTTTCAATGGATATTGTTCAATTTCTTACTTTGTGTGTGTGTTTGTGTGTGTGTGTGTGTGATCATTTGATACTGTCTGATACCATTTTTCTCCTTATTTTGTACAACTTGACACCCTCAGTTTCTATCCCAAATTCTTTACCCGTTCGCCTGTTGTTGGGATCTTGTCTGTTGTAAATAAGTGGGATGGTTAGCCACATGTAAGAAATGGAATTGGATCACTACAACACACCATGCACAAACTTTAACTCAAAATGGATTAAATACTTAGATGTTTGTCCTGAATCTACAAAGTACATTGAAGACAGCATATGTAAAATACTCCATGATATTGGCGTCAGTGGTGTCTTGAGTGCTTCAGCTCCTTTGGCAAGGAAAACAAAAGCAAAAAATAACCACATGGGAGTACATTAAATTAAAAGGCTTCTGTACTGCAAAAGAAACTCTCATTAAAACAAAAGAGGGCCAGGGAGAGAGGGAAATGGCTCAGAGGACTGGAGCACACGCTTTGCATGCAAGAGGCCTGTATTTTATTCATTTACCTCATGGTCTCCTGAGCACTGCTGAGAGCAGCTCCTAAACACCGAGCCAGGCGTAGCCCTTAAGTTCCACTGAATGTGACTCCCCCAAACCAAAGCAGAACAAAAAGATATCCTCTGAACATGAGATATTTGCATACCATTTATCTGATAAAGGTCTAATTTTCAAGATATGTAGGAACTCCCAAAATGTAGCCATCATAAAGAAAGATCAGCCCCATCAAAAGTGGGGGAGAAGAGCTGAGCAGACGATTTTCCAAAGGAGGTCAGCGGGTGTGTGAAAAATACTCATCATCAACGATATCAGGAAAATGTAAATTAATATGATAATGAGCTATCAACTCACACTGGTGAGAATGATCGTACATTTATTTTTAGTTCATTATTTTATTTTCTGGCTTTAGGGCCATACCCAGAGTGGGCCAGGGACCATATGGAGGGCCAGGAATGAAACCTGAGTCTGCTGCATGCAACGCAAGTGCCCTACCCACTGTACTATCTCGCTAGCCCCTGGTTCTTACAAAAAAAGTTCCACAAGCAACCAGTATTGACAAGAATGTAGAATACAGGGAACCCTCATTTACTAATCATGAGACTGTAAGCTGGTTCCTCTATGGAAATAGGAAGGAGATTTCTCCAAAAAATTAAAAAATAGACCGAGCATATGATCTAGCAACTCCACTCCTAGGTATCTATTGCAAAGCACCGAGATTTAGGGAAAGATTCATACTGACCTGTATTCCTTCCTTCCTTTACAATATTCATCTGCTTGTCATAGAAATTGTTTCAAGCAAAATAACTGTCAGCACCATTCATTGAAATATGAGTTTCCACCTTAAAATTATTTTTTAAAAACTTCTGCTAAAACAGTTTGCCTCGGGGCCGGAGCAATAGCCCAGCGGGTAGGGCAGTTGCCTTGCACCCGGTTGGCCTATGCTGGTCCGGGTTCGATCCCCGGCATCCCATATGGTCCCCGAGAACCGCCAGGAGTAATTCCTGAGTGCAGAGCCAGGAGTAACCCCCTGAGCATTGCAGGGTGTGACCCAAAAAGCAAAAAAAAAATAAAAAAATAAATAAAAAATAAAACAGTTTGCCTCTTCTAATGATAACAAAGTCTCATTACTCCTAAGGTTTCATTTAGGCTTTGGTAGCAATTAAAGCTCTACTCCAAATTCTAATTCAGTGTACTCATGGGTCACACAATTCTTAGAGTGGTAGGGGCAGGGATTCTAAATGCAGAGACTTGGGTGTAAAGATACTTTGGGTGGGTGGATGGGGAGGGTCTACCAAGAAATGCTCAGGGAGCCTGGGATTCCTATCAGTAGTACTTTGCAAACCAGGTTAATGCTGGGGTCTGAGAATGTCTTGGTGTTCAGGCCTTGCAGTGCGGGAACAAGGGAGGACCATACCTGGTGATGCTTAAGAACTTCTGGTGATGCTCAGGGGGCGTGAGGTGTTGGGATTCAAAGCCTGGGCTCAAATCTGCTGTACTATTTATTGTCCAGTTTCTAAAACGGCTCTTCAGCACTTATGGGAGGAGCTAGAGAAATAATGTAGCAGGTAGGATATTTATCTTGCACACAGCGACCCAGGTTCAATCTCCAGCATGCTATATGGTCCTCCAGCACTGCTGAGAGTGATCTCTGAGCACCGTCAGGTGTGACCCCCCCCCCCAAACCAAAGCAAACATCACTTATTGGATGCTTTAAGGTCTGTTGAACTTTCAGGTAGTACAGCAGATAGAGTGCTTGCTTTGTATGCACTGCCCTGGGTTCACTCCCCAGCATCCCATGTGGTTCCCAAGCAGTACCAGGAGTGATTTCTTTCTTTTTTTATTTATTTATTTATTTTTTTAATTTATTTTTTTTAACATTTTATTATACCACCGCGAGATATACAATTACAATGCTGTTCACGCTTGGGGGTTTCGGTCACACAGTGTTCCAGCACCCCCTGCCCCCACCAGTGCCCCCCCAGCCACCACCCATGTCCCCAATTCCCTCCCCCTCCCACATCCTGCCTAAATGGCAGGTTCTTTATCTCCTCTCCTCTCCTCTCTCTCTCCCCAGGAGTGATTTCTTGAGGGCAGAGCTAGGAGGAACCCCTGAGCAGTGCAGGGCAGGGCCTCAAATCACAGCAAGTCTATTGACCATTCTAATTTACATTTATCTTCCATAAATGTGTATATATGTATAAAAAGAACTTTATATGTTCTCTATGTTAAATGAGATCAGCCATATAGAAAGGGACAGGCATGGACTTCCAAGGACAGGAAGAAACTTCTTGCAGGTTAGCACTTTTGATTATGATTATCATACTCCTAGTAAAAAAGGCATTTTTATTAAATTTTTTATTTTTACAATTACAAAGATATACAATTAAAAAGTTTATATTTGGGTTTTGGTCATACAGTGTTCCAGCACCCATCCCTCCACCAGTGCCCATCTCCAACCACCAATGTTCCCGGTTCCCTCCCCCTCTCCCAGCCCTGCTCCATGACAGGTTCTTTATTTCTTTCCCTTTCCCTCTCTTTCTCTTCTCCTTCCCTTCCAGACTATGGATTACAGAACATACATTAAAAGGGTTGTCATGTGTATCCTTTTGCCTCTATTCAATGCTCAGTTCTAGGTTGGCATTAGTACCCTCGACAATTGTTAGCACACTGTTCCATTTTCTGTCTTACCTAGCCTCTGACTCCCACATGTTTGTGATAATTTCCACCTTTCACAAGACCTCCTGATATATGTTTCACTTGACCTTGGATATTGGTATCATAATATGTACATATATATTTATGTTATGCAGATAAATGCAGTCAATCTGTATCTGTCTCTCTCCTTCTGGCTAATTTCGCTCAACATAATCTTCTCCATGTCCATGCATTTATAGGCAAATTTTATAACTTCATTTTTCCTAACAGCTGCATAGTATTCCATTGTGTAGATGTACCAAAGCTTCTTTATCTAGTCATCGATTTTTGGGCACTCTGGTTGCTTCCAGATTCTGGCTATTGTGAATAATGCTGCTATGAACATAAAAGTAGGGATGGTGTTTCCGCTAGCGTATTTTTGGTTTCCCAGAGTAGATTCCCAGGAGTGGAATGGCTGGGTCAAATGGGAGTTCAATTTCTAGTCTTTGGAGGAAAGTCCATATTGTTTTCCAGAAAGGCTGTACCAGCCGGCATTCCCACCAACAATGGATGAGTGTCCCCTTTTCCCCACATCCACGCCCAGCACTTGTTCTTGCTCTTTTGAATATGTGCCAGTCTCTGTGGTGTAAAGTGGTATTGTTGTTTTGATTTGCATCTCTCTGATGATTAGTGATGATGAGCATTTTTTCATATGTTTTTTGGCCATTCGAATTTCTTCCTTGCTGAAGTTTCTGTTCATTTCTTCTCCCCATTTTTTGATGGGGTTGTTTGCTTTCTTCTTGTAAATTTCTACCAGTGCCTGATATATCCTGGATATTAACCCCTTATCAGATGGGTATTGGGTGAATATTCTTTCCCATTCTGTGGACTGCTTTTGTATCTTAGTCACTGTTTCTTTTGAGGTGCAGAAGCTTTTTAGTTTCATGTAGTCCACATGTTTATCTTTTCTTCTAGTTGCTTTGTTAGTAATGTTTTACCTTTGAAGATGCCTTTAGCTTCAATGTCGTGGAGGGTTTTTCCTATATTTTCTTCAATGTACTTTGTGGATTCAAGTCTGATATTGAGATCTTTAATCCATTTTTATCTGATTTTTGTGCATGGTGTTAGACACAGGTCCAAATTCATTTTTTTTACATGTCGCTGTCCAGTTTTCCCAACACCACTTGTTGAAGAGGCTTTCCCTTACTCCATTTTAGACTCTTTGCACCTTTATCAAAGATTAAATGATCATGTGTTTGAGGTTGGGTGTCAGGATACTCAATTCTATTCCATAGGTTCACAGGTCTGTTTTTATTCCAATACCATGCTATTTTAATTACTACTGTCTTGTAGTACAGTTTGAAGTTGGGAAAGGTGAAAGGTGATGCCTCCCATCTTCTTAAAAAAGGCATTTTAAATAGCTAAGACGGGCATGCTCTATTCTGGACTTGCTGGTCTTCCATCTTTGTGTGAGTTCTTCACTTTTATTTCCTAATTTCTTCTTTTTTTTTTTCTTTTTGGGTTACATCCGGCAATCCTCAGGGCTTACTCCTGGCTCTGTGCTCAGGAATTACTCCTGGCTGTGATTGGAAGACCATATGGGATGCCGGGATAGAACCCGGGTCGCTGCATGCAAGGCAAACGCCCTACCCACTGGACTATCGCTTCCGGCCCATTGTCTCCTAATTTATTAATAAAATTGTTCTATTTCACTAACAAATATCAAAGATGGAGGGAAAAAATGAAAATTTGCAAAGAGCCTTAAAAAAAAGAACCAGCCCCCTTACTATATGTGGAATAAGAGTCAGAACTCACAGGGCTGGAACACAGCAGGGTGGGCGGTGGTCTTGTAGGCAGCTGACCCTGGTTCTATCACCTGACAGCCCAGATACTCTCCTTAACACTGCTAGAAGTGATTGCTGAGCACTGCCTGGTATGGCCCCTAAACAAGAAACAAAACAAAACAAATCAGACCTCAAGCTAATTACCTTGTTGGGTTTGGGGGTTTGTGTTGTTCGCACTGGTTTCATCTCTTCACTTTTGAATAAGTTCCTAAAATATGGTTTTGTTGGGTGTCTTTTATTTGCTTCTGAAATTAGTGCAGGTGTAGATAACAGGAAGTGAAACCTTAGTCAGCCCGAGGGAGCCTCATTCAAATTGTGCCAGGAAGGTATAATATACAAGTGTTATCGCCTTACTGATAATCTGGCATGCTGTGGGTATTCCACGTGCCATGTGGATTACAGAGTGTGAAGTCATACGGCAGTTTGGCACCAACTTGCTTAGCTCCTTAGGAGGATGTGAGAGAGAGCGAGCACGGAGAGCAAAGCCCTCCCCTCAGAGGCGAAAGTGAAAGCATAGTGTCATTTCTTGGAGGCCCAGGGTAATACTTGCTGTTCAGCGGTTAATATTTATTTTAGGGTGGAAGGTGATTTATTAATATTGAAATTTATTTGGGTGGGTAAGTATTTCCAGCAGTTCTCTGGGGATACTCCCAGCAGTGCTTGGGAAATTGTATCATGCCAGGGATTGAGGCAGGGCTGGTCACATGAACCCCTATACTGTCCTTCCACGAACCCCTATACTATCCTTCCATGAACCCCTATACTATCCTTCCATGAACCCCTATACTATCCTTCCATGAACCCCTATACTATCCTTCCATGAACCTCTATACTATACTTCCATGAACCCCTATACTATCCTTCCATGAACCCCTATACTATTCTTCCTTGAACCCCTATACTATCCTTCCATGAACCCCTATACTATCTTTCCATGAACCCCTATGCTATCTTTCCAGCCCTACCAGAGAGATGTGGTATTGCAGTTCAGGTTTGTGGATTCAGGAGTAATGTCTTTAAAAATGGACTTGTGTCTCAAGTTAAAATTCAAATTGCTTTCTGATACAGTGCTCCATTTTCTGACACATAGAAAAATTCCATAATGAAACACCATTACCGTAATATCAAATGTAGCAAGTTTTCATATATTTAAATAGCCTCATGTTTACATATGAAGAAAGTGTTGACTATAAGGCTTTATTTGATTCTTTTTGTTGAAGGATTTAGCGTGAGACTGATTGGCTTGCCTGTGTGGGAGGGAAGGTTTCTTTTCTTAGTCTTTGGCCAAAGACTAGTCTCTACATGTAGTAAGCCCAAAATCATGCATTTAGCTGATTTAAAAAAAATTCTCACATGGCCTTCATCCTGGACCACTTCATAGGCTCTTTGTGAGCAAAAAGTGAACCAACAACCTTTATAATGATGCCCATCCATTTCCTGCTCTTCCGGAAAGCGCATCTGTGACAGCGTGCCTGGTCTCTTGGAGGCCTGGGCCCCTTGAAAGTCTTCCTTTTCTCCATTTGTCAACAACTCCGCTTCTTCTCTTTTAGACTTCGTTCTTTCCAACCGTGCTGGCCCGCCTGCCCACGGATACACAAACTTACATTCTTCATTCTCTCACTCTCCCATGTCCCGCCTCCAGTTTGTTCTCATCTCTTCTAGAAAGGCCATTCTGAATCCTTCATTTCTCTCCCCAAATTCACTCCCGCCACATCACATATTTTCCAGAAAAAGGAACATTCCAGAGGCACAGTTTTCTCCTTTCTTGCTCCTAGAGAAAGGGAGGGGGTGGGGGTGAAGTGTTTGAGTAAGTGAAAATCCCAACTGAGGAAGGAGAAACAAAGATCATGGAATGGGTGCTGGAAGCCCAGATCATGTATCTGTGGGTCTGTTTCTTTCTTCAGCTTCCGGTGTGAAGGGGAGCCAGTTTCATCAATTAAAAAGCCAGGTAATTTCATAATTAAAACACATGATCTCTGAAAAGACAGGACAGGATGGTGCTTCAGTGTGGTTATGAAGAGTTTGGTTGACCTTGGATGGAGAGCTTCAGAGCATACTTTTGTAAATGTTTTTGTCATGATAGTACGAACAGAGTTCTAATAGTAGAACTTTTATGAGGATAATTCTTATAACACTGAATGTTTGACACATGCTAATCTTACATAAAAGGCAGATAAAGTAAATTAAAGAAATCAATTCAGACTATAGTACCAAGTCAGCTATCAGAAGAGAAGGCAGGAGTGACTGGAGACACAGCACAGTGGGGAGGATGCTTGCTTTGCACACAGCCTACCTGGTTCTGACTCCGATATTCCATATGGTCTCCCTGAGCACCGCCAGGAGTGACTCCCTGAATGCAGAGCCAGGAGTAAGCCCTGAGCATTGCCAGGTGTTCCTCTCACACCCCCAAAAAGAGAGAGAAGAAAGGAAAAGGAAAGGATAAATGGGGTAAAAGAGGGTGACTTATAGAAATGATGACTTCACCATTGAGTTCAGTGGTAAGCTCAGTGTAGTATATGTAACATACCGTATAGTGATTTATACTTGAAGCCTATATCATGTTATAAACCAATGATATAGTGAAGAGAAGGTTTGTAACACTTGGGCTTCTGTTATTCTAACAGGCTGTGGTTTTATTGTGCGTAGTCAAAATATAAGCCAAATGCATAGAGCCGTGGGTACTCAATTGCAGAGTGTGTTCGGATTCTCAGCTTTGCTACTATGAGTCATGTGACCTTGGACAAGTTATTAAACACATCTGTGGTTTACTTTTCTTACCCACAAATGGTATGACAGTACCTACCACATGAGGCTGGTGGTAAGAATTAGATAAGTTAATGCATGTAATTCACTTAGTATGGACCAGAGCCGCCTAGAGCATCGGGAGTCTTCGGTAAATCACAGGAACTCCTGTGCTGGTTCTGATTATGCCCATCATGATCATTATTACCTCCTTCTTATCCAGACCAAAACAACTATTGAGAGGACTCATGTAGAACTCTTTCAAATCTTGCCATTTCTTGACAGCTTGGGGGCAAACACCCAAAACTGAGACTTGGTAGGAGAGTCTTGGTTTTAAACCCAAACTCCTATCATCAGGCCTGAACATTTGGCCCCTTTTTCTTCTTCATCTAGGATGGAGACACATGGAAGTAGTTTGTAGCAGTTGGTTATTGGGTCTTGACTTTGCAAGTGGAAGATTAAAAATGTTTATTTGCTACTTGCCATGACTTATTCGCATTTGTACTTTTTCTTTCCACTATCCAGGAGAAAGAAAAAAAGTAAACAGAAGAAGGATTATATATGCTCATGGTTTTCTAAGTTAGTGGAGGTAATGAGTGAAAATTCTTCACAAGGGCAGAGACAGGTGCTTGAGAATGATGTTGCTTACAGAACAGAATTTGATTTGCGGAAAGTGTTTTTGGAGCAATGTGTGAGAGGCTTGTCAGCAAATATCACAGAACTACAGAGCATTTAAAGGCTTAGTGTGTGGCAGACACTGTCGTAATGCTGCACATGTGTAATTCATTTTATCCTCATGATATCCTGATGAAGGTGTTTTCATCTTCATTTTCTAGATGAAACGATGAATTCTGGGGAGTGTAAGAGCTTTCCCAGAATCAGGTAGCCAGATCATTCTTGTTTTGTTGACAACATTGTAGAGCAACTACATTCAACCCTTTTGCACCTGTGGACCAGCATCTGTCCCCCATCTTGGCTCATGGACCAGCAGTTATAACCAAGGTAATAGAACAATGGTTTTTAGCCTTTCTCCACCTATGGACTAACCAATCCCTGGACCGGTGGTTGAAGACCACTGCTGTAGAGAACTATAGTACGTCATGGTGTGAAGGGGGACCTTCATTCATCTGGCATATGTAGACAATAAAGGTATTGGAAGAGATGGCTGTGCCTCATGTAACAACGTCTAGATCTGCAATTGATAAGTGTAGAGAGTGGCCCAAATGGCCTATGCCATAAGACCTCAAGTGTATGGTAGGCTATGCCAGTGGTCCAAAAGACTGAAACTGGTCTGCAGATGTAAAATCAGGGGAAAACCATGGATTCAATGCAGTTGGCTTAAACTGCTAACCCATCAATGGGTGCTAGTCTACAGATATGAAAAAGATTCAGTCATTGGTATATAATACAGAAATCTGTGTAACTGCACAATATCAGTACCCCTAATGGTGCATTCATTTTTGAAGATCTGTCGTCTCTGTCACTAAGCAATGCATGAGGTAAAGAATTTATATATGTAAATTCAGCAAATGTTCAGTGTCCTGACTTGTGGTTTTCAGTATAATGTGGTAATAATCATTACCAAAGTTAATTTTATAACATTTTTATTGCCTGAAATGTAATCCAATGCCCCTTAGTGGCCACACTGCCCCTCTCCCCATCCTATTTCCTTCCAGTATCTTGAGCACTTGGCAACTACTCATTTTCTATAGATTTGTTTATTCTGGACATTTCCTATAATGGGATATATAATCTTCTTTTTTTTTTTTGCTTTTTTTTATTTCGGTCATAGCCGGCGATGCTCAGGGGTTACTCCTGGCTCTGCACTCAGGAATTACTCCTGGCGGTGCTTGGGGGACCATATGGGATGCGGGATTGAACCCGGGCTGGCACAGGCTGGCCGCATGCAAGGCAAACACCCTACCTGCTGGGCTATCGCCTCCGCCCATGTAATGTCTTTTTATGTCTGATTTTCAGCATAGTATTTCCTAAGGTTTGCCTGTGTAGCATGAATTGGTGTGTTCATTCATTCATTCATTCATTTTTTTTAAATGACTGAATGCAATTTCATAACATTTCAGTTCATGTATCTTTTGATAAGAGAATTTTTTCATATTTGGCTTTTACAAATAAGGCTATTAGAAATAGCCATACATAGCTTTTGTGTGCTGCTATGTTTTCAGTCCTTAAGAATATACCTAGGTGTGACATTGCAGTAACATATGGTACTTTCCCTGCTTAGCCATTTGAGGAACTCCCAAACCATTTTTCAAGTAGTAGTGCATTTTGCATTCCCACTGGCAATGTATAAAGGTTTCAATTCTCCTAATATCATCCTCTCCAGTCCTTATGTTTTTGTGCTTTGCAGTCTTGGCTTATTTTTTTTTTATTTAATTTAATCTTTTGTTTGGAGTTCCCACCCAGTGATGCTCAAGGGTTACTCCTGATCTGCACTCTCAGTAATAACTACTGGTGGTGCTGGGATTTGAACCTGGGTTGGCCGTGTGCAAGGCGAAGTGCCCTGTGCTCTGTATTATTCACTCTGGTGCCCTAACTTGGCTTTTAAAATTAAAAAAGCAGTGGAGTTCCATGCAGCTTTAAGAAAGAATAAAATCATGCAGTTTGTCACAACATGGATGGAACTAGAGGACTTCATGCTGAGTGAAGTCAGTCAGGAAGGAACAGATACAGAATGACTTCTCTCATTTGTGGGACTTACAGATATAAAGTAAAGTAGCAACAGAGGCCCAAAGGCAACACAAAGGGAGAACAGAGTTGAGTTGGGAGTGGGTGTTGAAAGGGATAGACAGTTGGGGTCCTTGGGAGGGAGATGGGTTTGGGGTCGGAATTATGTGCATGGGAAACCTTATTGACACTATTGTTAATCCTTAGTCAATTAAAAGAAGTTAAAATAGTAAATATAATTGGGAAACCAAGTCTGGGGTTGTTGGTTAATGTTGGTGCCACACTCAGTTGTGTTGTACAGGTTATTTTCTAGGTATGGGAGATGTAAGGATAAGAGCAACGGTCTTTACCAAAGAGGTTCATTCTGTATAGTGGAGTCAGACACACAAACAATCAGTGTTTAGGATGGTAACTTAACAGTGATACACTATAAGGACACTTGGGATGGAATTGTGGCCCAAACTTTATGAAATCGAAGATATGATTTGATTTGGTGGTTCATGTAGTTGAAAGGTCCAGCACAACACAGCCGCAGGTGGCTGCTTGTCTCCAGTCCTCGCTCTCATTAACTCATTTTTTCTTTACAGATAGATTTTAATGTTTCCTGTATTTTTTCTTCTTTTTTTGTTTGTATATAAAGCATTTTGGGGATTACCATATCTTTATGATACTCATCTTTCCATCTTGTTTTCTTTTGCATCACACCCAGCAATGCTCAAGGGTTACTCCTTGATCTGCACTCAGGAATTACTCATGGTGGTGCTCGGGGAACCATATGGGATGCCGGGATCGAACCTGGGCTGGCTTCACGCAAGGCAAATGCCCCTGCCTGCTGTACTATTGCTCCCGCCCCTCATTTTTCCATTTTTCATATTTCTAAAACATAGTTTTATACATAATGTTTTCATATAGTTTGTTTCTTTTCTTTGCCTCTCTCTCTCCATCCTTTTTTTTGCCTTTCTTTGGAAAAAGTGGTTAGCTATCAATCATAGTTTTATTTCAGTGTATGGTGTAAGACAAGATTTTGACTTGACCAAAAACTAATTTAGAATTGCAGAATCGGGCCGGAGAGATAGCCCAGCGGGTAGGGCGTTTGCCTTGCACGCGGCCGGCCCATGTCGGCCTGGGTTCGATCCCCGGCATCTCATATGGTCCCCGAGCACCGCCAGGAGTAATTCCTGAGTGCAGAGCCAGGAGTAAGCCCTGAGCATTGCCGGGTGTGACCTAAAAAAAGAAAAAAAAAAAAAAATAAAAAAAATTGCAGAATCATTTACTTGGGGTAGGGGCAATAGTACAGCAGGTAGGGTGCTTGCTTTGCATTGCACATGACCAACCCTGGTTTGATTCCTGGCATTCTGTTTGGTCCCCTGAGCGCAGTAATTCCTGAATGCAGAGCCAGGAGTAACTCCTGGGCATTGCCAGGTGTGACCCCAAACAAAAACAAAATTTACATAATTAATTGCTGAATAAGAATACTTATTATTGATTTTAAATACTTTAGTATAACTGAATTGTAATCTAAAACAAAACTTGTTTCTGTTCTATTCACTAAGGAGCAGTATTAGAGAGCAAGTATGTGCTTAGATTTGTTGTATTCGATTTTACCAATATAAGGTTTTGTTCTTGTATAAACTGTTGTCCAGTTCTAAAACCATCTTTTATTTTCTGTTAAAGGAGATGGTTATGGAACAATCTAATAAGGATGCTGTACCAGAGATGGAAGGAGGGAAGGGAAATAAATGAGATAATTACATAAAGATGAGACCATATTAGTTAGTAGCAATTCTAGACTAATACCTGTTTAAGAATCCTGTCTAGTCTAAGAGATGGTATAGTAGGCAGGGCACTTGCCTTGCATGTGACCTACCAGGTTCAGCCTCTACGACAGTACTGTCCCCAAGCACTACTAGAGTAGAGTTCTGGGCAGTGCTGGATGTGCCCTTTGCCCCCTTGTCCATCCTCCCATCCCACCCTCCCCCCAAAAATATCACACACAAAAAAAGAGAGAGAACCTTGTTGCCTAGCATTTGGCTCTCAGAAAATTTTCATTTGCTTTTTGTTTCAGGTTCTTTTTTTTTTCCCACTGTAGCTCAGGGCAGTGCTACTCACAGCTGTGATGCTTGAGGACCACTCCCAGCAGTGCTTGGTTTTAAAAATCTCATGTGGTGCTGAGGATTAAACTCGGGCCTCTCTTGCATTCGGACAGGTAGCGTGTGAAGGCCGAGCTAGTGTATTGATGAGCACCGATGGCAGATTCTTCAGATGTTCGGGTCTGACTTTGTCTGGGCCTGGTGCTGTTCCCTTCTTTACCGATGAGATGGCATGTCTTATTTCAGAAGGGAGAGCGTTGAGGCAAGCGTGTATCCATCCTGTGGAATTTGGTATGTGGGCAGGTGGATGTGGCTATCAAAAGATTTGAGTAGAAGTCCTGGATAATCTTCTCCCATTGCCTTTCTGGAAGATGTGATAGAATCCATCAAGGCGTCGGAGGCAGTCATCTTGAGTCTTATAGTTGGCGAAGGACAGTAAGGGCAGTGCGAATACTTTCCACGGCTTCTGCTGCATCTTCGAGTATTTCTGCTCTTCTGTCTTTGGGGTCTGCTTTTAGCCTGCTTCTCTGCCTGTTTAGCAAGCTTGGGCGTTGGCATTTGGTCTCCTGAGGCTGGCACTGTTGGCGAATGAGCTGAGAGTTTCTGAAGACAGCGTCCTTTTGTGTTTTCTCTCTCTCGGCATTCTTACGCACAATCATGGAGGTGCTGAACCAGTGATTTAATATTCTTCATCGATGTCATCAATGATGGTACATCTTCCCATGTTATAATGGTACTAAGGGGACAGTTGGTGGTCGTTCTGGGAGTTCTCTTCTTAAACTTTTTTGCAGTTCTGACTCCGTCGCTATTCCAGAATCGGGGCTGTCTGAACTTTTGCCAAGGCATCGAAAATCAACGATGGAGCTGGACATGTAATGCGATTTGGAGACAACCGCTGGACTAGAGCCGTTGCAGACTGGAT